>BLBF01000039.1:26417907-26433124 GCA_015471245.1 Laticauda colubrina
CCAATCAGAATGGACCAGCCTCAAATTTGAAACCAGGAACTAACTCTATACAGAAGCCTGAGGATGGCAGATGAGATTCTGCTGAAACGTTGCTATAACTTTAACAGAACTACAATGACATGGGATAATACCTGAAGGAAGCTAAACAGCACACACACACACACACACACACACACACACACACACACACGTATGTATGTATGTATGTATGTATGTATGTATGTATGTATGTATGGAAAGCTCATTGTTTAGGATTGTTTATATATATATTAGTTACTTCAACAGCAAGGACCAATAAAATTTTCATTTCATTCAACTTTCTAAAACTTTCTCTTTCCATCTCATCCAAGAAGATAGACTATAGAGGTGAACAAACTCAGTCCTCCCATTCTTTGCAGTGAACACTTACTGCACTACTCTGCCTTCTTGTTCCATTGAATCCTAAGGAACAACAATATCAGTCCTGAAGCTGACCTGACCAAGGTCATTTTGAGGCTTTAGTGTTACCACACTGGAACTGAGAGATAGGGAAGAGGGAATAGTGATAGCTGGGGTTTTGTAGACAAAACAAAATACTTTCTTCTGGGAACCAAGAACATTCCCATAGGTGGTCAGAGAGAAGAGTGACATTATCAGGCAACCGGAGGGCATCCTGATTGGACCATGTGACTGATTGTTTGGGAAAGGGGAAAAACTTTCACTTTTAATTAGGTGAAAAATGTGGGAACATTCAGAGTCAGTTTTTACCAGCTTGTGCCAATATGATATGTCTAATAAAGCTATTCTTTGAGCTATAGTTTGAGCTATACTTGCCTTGGAGTTCTGTTTGCTATGGAACCCTGACAAACAGGACATTTGGAGACATCTATGTCAATGGAAAACAGTGTGAGATCAGAAGATGTAGAGAGACCAAGCCCATAGAATCACTAAGAGCCAGACACAACTGAATAGATATCATCATCATCATCATCATCATCATCATCATCATCATCATCATCATGTCAGTGGAAATCGTCATTATCATCATCAGGTCAGTGTAAAACATCTCAAAATATCTTATGCTCTTTACACTGTCTGTTGTGGTCTGCCAGCAGCCTGCAGAGATGGTAGCAGAGTCAGACAGCGGGGAGGAAGATGGGCCAGTTTGGGAATCTGGGGAGTACTCGGATGAGGGTCCTGCATCTGATACAAAGATGGGGCCAGGACTATCTTGAAGTTGTGTGCTGACTCCGGAGCCTGCAGAATCTGACATCAGTGAGGCAGAGGAACAAGGGAAGCCTGTTCCCAGCGTGCACATGTGCAAAGCTGCCAGAAGGCAAGAACAGTTAAGACAAAAGGGGCAACTCGGAAGTAAGGTTTAGAGGTGATTGGCCCTCCCATAAGACATAAAGGAGGAGCAAAGGGACAGGAACATTTGCAGGAAGCAACTTTGTTCACTCTGTTCAGATTAAACCTTGAAGGTCTGAGTGGACTTTGTAGTCCGTTTGGCTTTTTACAGTTACTTTGGCACTTTAGTTGTTGGCAGCAATTCAAAGGAGATAAAGGTGAGTGCTTATCTGGAGAGACTGTTTGGGACTCATTACAGGTTGGGAATGAACATAATTCCCAGCTGCTGAAATAAAAAGAGGGTTGTTTGGATTAAGAGTGTGATTAATTATGGTCTTAGGAAGCCTTGGTCAGAACACCATCTACCCAGAATGGTTTCAAGCAACAGAAATCCATGGCCACCCATTGAAATGATGCTCCCAATGTTGTCTAATGCAAACCAGTTTAAAGGGCCTTGGTAATCCACGGGGGGATCATTAAGAAATCCCCATCTTCAACATAAAATGACTGCTTCATATTTCACAACATCCATCACAAGCCACAAAAGTTGTAGTAAAAAAAATGTGTTTGTAAATACTCCATTGAGTCAGGACTTCTTTTTATCTTCTTGTTTCAACTCTCTTGCCATACAGCCTCCAGACCATAAATTCTCCTCCTGGTATGTCTGGAAAACTTTTAACACTATCTTGCAACCTCAGTGGAGAGTCACCGTCTATTCCCTTAGGCAATATAATATAATGTATTGATTGTGTTTCTATATTCTTCTTACTTCACCTGGAATCAGCCTTCCTTCCTAAATTATATTTTTCTCCCGCTGTAGTAGAATGAAACCCTTAACAAATGTTAAGGCTAGACATGTGGCCACAAACACACCTGAACCTGGATCACATTCATGGTTTTTCATTGTCGAAAGCTGCTGACTTTCCTAAATTAAATGCCATTAATTTATTGTTTGGTTTGAGCTGGTAGAGGCAATATTTTGAACTATTGCACTAGTGAAAGTATGATTCATATTACAGAAGATATGATCAAAATGTAACTCCCACTTTGATTTAGAGATGTGGGTGAGTCTTTAAGCAACATATCTAACTCCTTGCGAAGGTATAGGGTTAGGGTTAGGGTTAGAGTTAGGGTTAGGGACAGATATGCAGGTTTAAATATAACATATACCTGTTTTGCCAGAGATGGTAGACTTAAAACCATCTCCTGTTAGAGAGTGGATCAAAATTTACAGCCACTTGTGATTTCCATTTTTAAAAGCGAGATTATTTTTGGACATTTCAATATGAAGACATGTCCCATCTGTAGCACTTACATAACATGTGAGATGAAGGAAGAGATCATTACGTGTCAACTGAAAATCTATACTTTAACTCTGATGAGGTTAATGAATCTTAATTTCCACTGTTCCTTTCTTCCTTTCTCATCTTTAACAGTCTTTTCTCCCCCTTCCTTTCATTTATTTGATTAGATCTATTTGCTTCCGATGCTAAATTAAGGGAAGGACCACTCACACAGGTCTAATTCAAGAAACATATTGGGATGAATCACTGACTAAGTTTATTTTAGCAAATGGTTACTTTCAACCTGGAAAGCAATTGTCAATGATTTGTTCTCCTGGGCCTTTTTGACACATTCCTGACATCCTGTGGAATATGCAATGCCATCAAAGTCATTGAAAAGAGAGTCCTTGATTTGGAGAGTTCTTGGTTGCATAAACAGAGAGGTAAAGTCAATATCACGAGAAGTATTAATACTGCTCTATAAAGCCTTAGAAAGACCATATCTGAAATATGGTATCTGGTTTTGGTTGCCACATTATGAAAAAAAATATGTTGAAAATTTGGAACGAGTGCAAAGAAGAGCATCAGAGATGGTTAGGGAACTGGAGACTAAAACATTTGAACAAGGGTTGCAGAAATTAGTATGGATACTCGAGAGAAAAGAAGGACTAGGGGAGACATGAAAGCAGTGTTCCAATATTTGAGGGGCTGCCACAAAGATGAGGAGGAGTCAACCGATTCTCCAAAGCACAAGAAGGCAAGACAAGAAGCAATGGATGGAAACTAATCAAGTAGGGAAGCAACTTAGAACTAAGTAGACATTTCCTAAGAGTGAGGACAATTAACCAGTAGAACAGTTTGCCTTTACAAATTGTGGATCCTCCATCATTGGAGGCATCTAAGAAGAATCTGGACAGACACTTGTCTGAAATGGTAAAGGATCTCCTGCTAGTGCAGGGGTTTGGACTAGAAGACCCTTTCAAGGTCCCTTTCAACTCTAATATTTTGTATTCTGCATAAAACAGAATAATAAATCTAAAACTCCATCCAACTGTCTTAAGGGAGCCTTCCATAGAATTGCTTCAGCACGGAAGAAGAAGACCTTGACAAGAATCAGCACGTTGCCATCAAAATTAAAGGGCAGGTATAATCACATCCCATATGATTGTTCCTGCATGTAGAAGATGACCAGGCTGAGCCCGAGGGAGGAGGTCAAATGCATCATTAGTCTTGAGTCCCTTGGTGCCCACAGAGATTTAACTCTAGCTTGCCTTGAATTCCATGTACTCTTATCTACCGCCAGTGTGCTTTGACTGTTAGTACTTCAGATTCTTGTATGGAGTGTTAGCAAGTAATAAACCTCTAGTCATTTGAACCACCTTGATTTCTGGTTTATTGCCCCTCACACTATACTTGATATGACTCCACAATCAAAGCAATGGGCCATGTTTTACTTCCTTGCCCTCTCCAATGTGTTTGGTGTGCTGTACTCAAAGCCCGTTTCATGCCAACTGTGCAGGCTGGTTTCAAATTAAAGTTATTTATTGTTTTTACTCAGTGGTTTTTCCTCTGACATGTTCAGGGTCCTAGAAGAATTTCACTCCATTGCAGTTGCAGTTGCAGGACTCTCTGTCTGGTTTTTCTGATAGTTTGGGTCACTGTATTTCTATATAGCTACATCTATTTCTCTCTATCTTCACTCTGTTCTGTTTTACTCCATTTTCATAGAGAGCAAGGAGAATGTTGTGCTTAGTCTTTTGTAGCCAGCTTCTTCTCAAATACTTTTTGTTATTATTTTTGTCTTGCCTCTGGCTGTAAATTAAAAAAAAAAAGTAAAGAAATGGGTTGGCAAGACCATTATAGAGAAGACAGTTGGGACGTCTTCTATGAATGATGATCGAAATCAAGGAAAAGTCAATCATCTACTGGATGCATCCCCTACCATTTTCAGCTTAAGGCCCTGTCCCACTGCACTTACAGATGCAAAGAGGATGTAAAACATTAAAAAAAGCTTGCCATCCATTGGAAAACACTATGTATCCGTTGTGTACTCGTTGCATACGTGTTTCATACGCTCTATCCCTCGAGCATCCATCCACTGCAATTTCATCCATGCAAGAAGTTTTGAGCTGCACAAAACTTTGTGAACGGATGAACTTTCTGCCAGGTACGATGTAAATCCGTGACATATGAGCAACAAACATTCTATGTCCGTTTATCATCCGTTAAATGTCTGCTGTATCCTCTTTGCATTCTCTGGGCATCCTTGCAACTCACATCCATTGCAGCTAAAAACGGAAAGAGGGAGGAAACAAAAGGTATACGGAGCGTCGACACAGCATTAGTTGCACGGAAATAGAAAGGATGCGCAGTGAACGGTTTGCATCCGATATACATGCAGCGTCCCCTTTCTTTCCTTTAGGCGTATGATACATCTGCTTCATCCGCTATGCGTCTGCTTCGCAATTCTCCCCCAGAACCCCTTCGGAGATGTCATCTACTTCCATCCACTAGGCTTCCTATGAACATCCATTTAACATCCCCACTACATACTACCCACATCTGTTCTTTTCCGTCCTTTTCCGTTCTGTTTAATGCAAATTTTTGCCACTTTTTGGAGCGGATGACAACGGATGGAGCCGAAATGTTGCTCGTCCACTGTGTCCTTTCTGCATATGTTTTGCATCTGTCGGCCAGTGGGACCGGGCCTTTACTCTTAAAACTTCCTAGCAGGCTGGCTGATTATGACTCTAATTTGCAGTCCTGCAAAGGAGCTTAGCTCAGCAGAAGCTCTTAATCCTCCTATTTAGCTGCTTGACCAGAACTGAGAAAGCAAAGGGGGGCGGGGGGAAATAGTTTAGCTGTGAATTCCACAGGAGTACCTTAAGGAATGTCTGTTCCTTTGCATTATTCTTACAGTAGTGACACTGATGGCAGCATGAAATTATTACCTAAGGCCAAGCTGTTTCCTCATGCACCAGCAGTTTTCCATTATTTATTTTCTTTCTTTCTTTCTTTCTTTCTTTCTTTCTTTCTTTCTTTCTTTCTTTCTTTCTTTCTTTCTCTTTCTTTCCTTCCTTTCTTCACTTTCTTTCTTTCCTTCCTTCCTTCCTTCCTTCCCTTTCTTTCTTTTTTTCTTTCTTTCTTTCTTTCCTTTCTTTCCCTTCCTTCCTTTCTTTCTCTTTCTTTCTTTCTTTCTTTTTTTATTTTTCTTTCTTTCCTTCCTTCCTTCCCTTCCCTTTCCTTCCTTCCTTTTTCTTCCTTCCTTTCTTTCTTTCTTTCCTTCCTTCCTTTCCCTTTCTTCCTTCCTTCCTTCCTTCCTTCCTTCCTTTCTTTCTTTCTTTCTTTCTTTCTTTCTTTCTTTCTCTTTCTTTCCTTCCTTCCTTCCTAACTTAATTTATTTCTCCTAATGAAAGACCATGAAGAGGCTGCAAATAAGTTTCACAGTCATACTGATTGATAGAATAACAGACTAACAAAGTTGGAAGGGTCTTGGAGGTCTTCTAGTCCAACCCCTTGCTCAAGCAGGAGACCCTATACCAGGAGTGTCAAACTCCAGTTGTCATGGTAGTGTCAGGTGATGTATCGGGACTTTTTTCCCCTTTGCTAAACCTGCATGAGTGTGATCAGCATGTGACACATCTGGCCCGCAGGTCATGAGTTTGACAGTCCTGCCCTGTACCATTCCAGAAAAATGGTTGGCCAATCTCTTCTTAAAAACCTCCAGTGGTGGAGCATTCACAACTTCTGGAGGCAAGTTGGTTAATTGTTCCAATTGTCAGGAAACTTCTTGGTAGTTCTAGCTTGCTTCTCTCCTTGATGCATTTCCATCTATTGCTTCTAGTCTTCCCCTTTGTGCTTTGGAGAATAGCTTGAGCCCTATTCTCCTAATATACTCCATATCTGCAATCCAGTTTAATCTAAAAAGAACCTCCAAGGGTTTCTACTGCAAGTAGAGAAGCATCTCAGTGATCCTACTGTGAAAGGATTTGCAATACATTAAAGAATGGGTACAGATTAGAGATGTTTTCAAAAGAGCTTATTGAGAGCAGTTAAGATTGTGGAAGAAGGTGCAGGGGAATTCCTGCCATTAACTAAAAGTTTGTGCAGAACCTCAACAGAAAGTTGCATTGCCAGGAAAACAAATCTCTAGACAGCAAACCTAAGCCTGTACATCTACAAGGCATCTTCCATGTTTCCATGAAAATTTGACCTACCCTGAAAGTAAGCCCAAGCTTTACTTTTACACGTACACCCAATATAAGTCCTATCCCCAAAATAATACCTAGTTAAGACCCCACTCAGTCCAGGGTGCACAGGGTGGGGTGAGGTGCATGTGTAAATATTAAGCTAGGGTGGGGATGGGGGTGGTGGAATTACCCTACTTACCAGGCCTCGCACACCCCAACACTTGCCTTGCTGGGCCACTTCTTCTGTTCCTGCTTGCCACCGCTTGCACACATGCTCTGTTATCAGATGCAGATGCCTTTTTTGAAGGCCTCTGATGGCAAAACAAGGCCAGGGGCCACTGCATGCATCAATCCTGAACCCATTTCTTGACTGCAGGCCTCATGAAGGCCTCTGACAGCAAAATGGAGGCCATGGAGTGATGTATGCAAGTTGTACAAGTGGCCACAGAAGTGGGCTGGCAGCAGGCTGCTGCTGTGTGGAGCTGTCAGTGCAAATATATATAAATATATATATATAAACACACACACACACACACACACACACACACACACATATATCTCCAAAACATTGCTACAACTTTAAAAGCATAACTACAATGATGTGGGATAATACCCGAAGGAAGCTGAACAGCATACATATATATATATATACACACATACATACATATATAAGACCGGGTCTTATTCTTGGGAAAACATGATAGAAACAAGTGTTTCTCCAAACTGGCACCTTTAAGTGGGGTGGACTTTAATCCCCAGAATTCCCCAGCCAGCATGCAGTTGAACTCCACCCTTCTTAAAGCCACCAAAGTTGGGACACACTGAACTAGAATTTATAGGTAGTTCTTCACTTATGATCACAACTGAACCCAAATGTCAACTTATAAAATATATCTCTGGTCTTTTAGAATTGCCAACTGAAAGGGAGGGGAGAAGCAGTGCATTCCATAAATGTTTTCATAATTTCTAGGCGACCAACATTTCTGGCACACAAAATTCTAACTGGAGAGTACGATTGAGGACTTTTGGCTATGGATGTGTCCCATTGGAGAATATGAATTACGATACATCCAGGGGGTGGGGGAAAACCAGGGACAAGGGTGACAATGAATGATGGGCCTCAGAGTCGGCTACACCCAGGCAGTGCCGGCATGTTTACTCCTATTAAATCTTCTTTTAGATTTGAAAATCTGGCTCGAGACTCGTGATTTAAATGGGGGTAACTGCCACAGCCCTGACACCAATGTTTCTGTGGCTTAGTGAGAGGTTATTATGTGATTTGTTTTACCCCCTTTTACAACTTTTCTTGCCATAGTTGTTAAGTGAATCGCGGCAATTGTTCAGTTAGTAACCTGATTGTTAAGTGAATTTGGCTTTTCCGTTGACTTTGTTTGTTGGAAGGTCACAAAAGGGGATCATCTGACCCCAGGACACTGCGACTGTCATAAATATGAGTCAGTTGCCAAGCATGTGAATTTTGATTACTCAACCATGGGGAGGCTGCAATGCAGGTAGTCCTCAACTTTCAACCACAATGGAGGCCAAAGCCTATGTTACTAAGTGAGATGTTTCTTAAGTGAGTTTTGACTTTTCTTGCCACATTTCTGAAATTGTTAAATTAGTAATATGATTGTTTTCCTCTTGACTTTGCCTGTCAGAAGGTCGCAAAAGGAGATGACGTGACCCGGGGATATAGCAACCATCATAAATATGAGTAAGTTGATGAATGTAAGTCACCTTACTATGAGGATGCTGCAATGGTCAGAAGTGTGTAAACTGGTCATACATCTGTAATGATCCAGAGTGTAACACAAACGTAACAAAATCCAAAACATAAATAAATGTCCTTTAATGCCTCCAACTTGGCCCCCACTGTTCAATAATACTCAGTTGGAGATTAAACTTATTCAAAAATAGTCTTCAAAAGAAAGCAATACAGTCCAAACTTAATGAGCAGATAGAGGTGAAATAAAAAACTAAAACAAACTACACTGAAGGAAATTCCCCTATGGACCAGTATAAGTAATCACCAACTTTAAGGAGTTAACAAGGCACAGTCTGTTGGAAGGATGCCAACCAAGATAACTTCAGCCCAAAATAACACACACTTTGCTTCTGGCAATGCTGGGTTGTAATTGTCTCTCTTATATACTATTCTCCCCAGCTGCAACCAATGAGGAGGATCATGGCCGCTTCCTCTCTCACAAGACAAGTTGTTTATTTATTTTATTTATTTATTTATTTGATTTGTCAATCTCTTACAAGATAATAGGTATAAGTATAAACAAGAGTAAAAATACAGGAAATAGGAATGAATAAATGGGGACAATAGGACAGGGACGGTAGGCACGATGGTGCACTTATGCACGCCCCTTACAGACCTCTTCGGAATGGGATGAGGTCAATAGTGGATAGTTTGAAGTTAAAGGAGTGAGGGTTTCCTTTTCCATTCCTCCCTGCATGCCCTAGGATGGAGAGGGGATGGGCCTGGTTCTTTCTCTGACTGCCTTGCTGGCCTCTGCCCTTCCCCAGCCTCCTCCACAACCTCTGGAGCCACACTTCCATTCCCTGTCAGCTGTTCCTCCTCTCCCTCAGAGTCCGACTCTAATAAGGGCATGACATGCATCACTTGTTTGAGAGCCGTTGTAACTTCCAATTATCACTAAGTGAAATGTTATAAGTTGAGGCCTACTTGTAGTCGTAAGTGTGAAAAATGGTTCCTAAGTCACTTTTTTCAGTGTCGTTGCAATTTTGAACGGTCCCTAAATGAACTGTTGTAAGTCCAGGACAACCTGTAGTCCTGTGGATAACTGTGGCAGCTGAAACCTTTCAGCCTCATTCAGATAGTCCTCAGTTTATGACATTTTTATGTTAAGTTATGATGGGGCTGAAAAAATGATGACCTATCTTCACACTTACAAGGGTCACCATGTTCCTGTGTTCATATGTGGTCAAAATCTGGGCACTTGGCAACCAGGGGGTTTCTGACCATGCAAAGTCAATAGAATGATATCGAGGCTACAGCTTGAGCAAGGTCCGTTCCAAGTCTATGTTTTCCCATGGGTAGGAAAATGGGGAAAAATAACCCTGTCCTTTCTGGATATCCCCGGTTCCTTTAAAGATATGTCATCCTCTCCTTGTTCTTAACTATCAAGATCAAATGGCTACTCAGCTTTACTTGAAATAAAAATTTGAAAAACAAATGCTGATATTAACACAGAGTTTTTACACAGTATTATTATTTTCTTTTTATGACTCTGTAAATCCCTTAATTCGGGATAGAGTTGGGGCAACTGTATGGCGCTAAGAATTTATTGGCCGGATGCTTTTCCTGACACCTATGTAGAGTTCACAGCAGATATTTTTTTCTTTTGTTCCCTGATAGGGAAACATCAGTTGCTGTCTAAAATTGAACTCTCAATCTTCTGAGTAATGGGAGAGTGTATTTACCAGTAGGCCACTACACTGCTCATTTTCACAAAGAATCAATGCCTATAAAAACTTTTCTAGAGGATAAAAAGTAACTTTATTATGAGAAACATGGCCCTCTAAATTACAAGCTCAAATGAGATGTTTCAATTATTAATTATGCCATTATTTCATTTTCCCCTTTCCACACTACGATTCTACAATAGTGATATGAAAATAATAGCTATTTCAATCTGAGTTTAATTACCATCACAAATATTCATTAAAATATTATTCTGATGTTTTGTCTTAAACGGGCAATATTTTAGTTTCCTATCAGGATTTCAGCCTTTGGATGAATCTGAACATTTAGAATTACAATTAAATAAAAATGAAATTTAAAAAAGCAGAGAGAACACAAATGAATTTAGAAATGCATTTATTAACTGGATCTTTCTACTATCTTGCTAAGTCATTTTTTTTAAAGCTATAATATGCTTGTTAGATTGTAACGTGTTAGGATAGCACAACATGGTAAGCTGTAATAGCTAGGATTTATGCGAAGCCATAATAGCTAGGATTTACACAGCATGCTAAACCAGAACCATGGAAATCACATTAGGGCTTGGTGTGATACATAAAACTCTAAATCAGCCATCATATGCCATGCAAATTGGAATACGGTGTTCTTATTTCATTGAGTTCACAGAGATACTCATCTAATGATGTACTTTCACACTCGGCAACATTTGCTTGTCAACATCGAACTCATAACGTTCCAATCTGCAAGGAAAAAAAATGACACCAGGACGGAGAGGGAAAAATAACGAGCTAATGCAAATTTGAGATCCAGGAAGGGAGGAAAAAAGCAACAAAAAAACATGAATTTTTTCTTCAGAGGGAGCGATTTTGAGGGTGAGGAAAAAGAAAGAGAAGGAGGCAGAACCATTGAACAGTACATTTTGGGTTTTCAATGTATTTGGAAAATGTTTTAGGGTTTTCTGGAACACCTTTTTACATTATAGTAACTGATTGGATAATGATTCCAGTTATTGCCACTGAGGCTCCAACAGAAGTCAACTCAGCTGCCATGAGTCTTTATACTTGGTTGAGTTTCCACTGGAGATAAATTAACCAATATATTGGAGACAGAAGCCTCATCCTCTTCCTCTTCCTGTTTCTGCTTTTTCTTCTTCTTCACCTTCATCTTCTGCTTTTTCATCTTCTTCTTCTGCTTCTATTTCTTCTCCTTCTCTCTCTTTCTCTCTCTCTTTTAAATAGTCAAATTGGGATCTACATCTGAGGTTGTATAGATTGTGTTCATTTGACCTCATTAAGTTTTCATGAGGTTGCAAACTTTTAGCACGCCCAAATTCTCAAGGCATTTAATAATGGAAATATGAACAAAACAGAAATGAAGGGAACATCGTTGATGGTTGGAAATGTAATAGGAGCCACAACCGAAACTTTGAGTAAGACTGTAGTTGGCTTGTGCTTCTGATATCCTCAGGAAATAAGGGTAAAAGTTGTTTCATGTGTGCAACTTTAACTTGGGGTAATAGTAACAATGGTTTTAATATTAGTCACAAACCAGCATTACAAATAAGAAGTATTTAAAACAACAACAACAAAGTGAAAAGAAATAAAATCAAGTAAAAAGAGGAGATTATATTTAACAATTGGGCAGTTAGTGGATTGGGCAGTCAAAGTATTCCTAATTTTGCAGGCACTGTAGCACAATTTGGCTTCATTCAAAGAGACTATATTGGAATGATCGGACAACAATAATTGTACACAAAAAGATAAGTAATTGTACATAACAAAGGGCAGAAACTGTCGATGGTATTTCCAAACCATGTTACTGAATAAGGTTATGAAATTTACTTCTTCTTTGTTGAATGCCTAACTTGAAAAATATGTTTTTCCCTATTTCCTCATCCCCTCCCCCAAGAAGTCATAAAAGCGACATAACATGGAAAGCAATTATTACACCACATTGGGCTAGTGCTTATCTATTGTTTTGCATGGATATTGCGCTTTGTATGCCAAATCAGTTTTTTTATGAGGGTGTTGGAAGTTCAAACCTACCATTCTCCTAGAAAAAATGAAATCTTTTAGGATATACTAAAAAGGAAGAATATTTCCCCTAAAAGAGAAATAGAAACTCAGAGGTAGAAACTCAGCTCCCTCCCCACCTTTGTCAATGGGCTATTAAGGCCCGGGTCAGCCTATTCTACAAAACAAAGATCTATTCCCTTCAGGCAGAGCCATTTAATTGCCCTTCATTGCACCACCCACCAAGTTTCAACCAAACTTAGCACACAGACAACTTACAAAGGTAGCTATGACCTCTGACAGAAACCAATCAGGATATTCTTCCTGTGCTCCAGGAAGTTCAAAGTCCAGAGAGGGTACGAAACCCGGAGACTGTAAGCATCTCTTCCCTTTTTTCTTCACCCAAAAGCTCCAAAGCACATGATCCTGTCCATCAATAAACCTTCTTTCCAAGCAACTTCCATGTTTCCAGTGTCTTTTTCCCTGCTTTGAAATGAACCCAGAAGGATATTTCTTCCAACAAGGGGACAGGATTTCTAAATCAAGATTTCTAAATCATTTAAAGCTCAAAAGATGGCTAAAAACATCCAAATAGTTCAATTTAGAAACAAGGCACCCAGGAGCATATGGAGATGATGCACAATTTTTCACTTACAAAGAATTCATGCTGCAGAGTTCAAATGCCAGACACAACGCCACTATTTCAAGGCAACGTGACTGCAATTTCACTGTTTCTCCATCTGGGTTTTTGCTTTTTTTTTTTTTTTTTTGGTTCAAAAATAGGTCTATTGGTATTTGAACAGGTGAAAAGATAGGCTGTTAATTGTGACCTTTGCAATCTGCTTAACTAAATATTATTAAGAGCATATCAAAATGTGCACTTATATGGGGAGGACATTGTTGCACTTGTCAAGATAGCTGGTCTTTCTTTGCTATTTTTATTTTTCTGTAACCAGGAAACTATACATTTGAGATACACAACAACTTTTTCTCTGCTATGCTGGAAAAAAAAAACTTGGGAAGGAGATGAAATGGAGCTGGCTAGTTTCTTTAACATATGGTAACTGAAGAGGCTGAGTTTCTGTTTCTTTTTCTTTTTTTCAATTTTAAGCTCCTCACCTTGGCACACAGGTCAAAAATGTTTGAAAACATTTGAAAAACTGTGACAGATGGAGGAGGCTTGCGGTTCCTACACTGTACTGAAAGGAAGGGTGAAGAACAGAGAAAGACAAAGGTCTAGCAAGAACAGTATCTTCTGATTAGGTTCAAAAGAAGGAACTGTCCTCATAAGTGTGTGTGTGTGTGTGTGTGTGTGTGTGTGTGTGTGTGTGTGTGTGTATGCACCTGCACGTGTATGGGGGTGGGTGGGCAGATTCAATTTTTCATACAGAATCTCTCATTTAATATTTTGAAAATACCAATCAACCTAAAACTTTGGTAAACTGTGAACTTTCTGGAAATAATTAAGTCATTGGTACACATAAACACACAAACACATGTTTTGCCCCAAATGTCTTTTTCCTGCAAAAAATAAATCTGTCTGTCTCTCTGTCTGTCTCTCTGTCTATCTCTCTCTCTCTAGCTATCTCTATATCGTTACCTCTCTATAATCTTTCTCTATCTCCCTTTCCCTCTCTCCATTGATCATCTATCTATCTATCTATCTATCTATCTATCTATCTATCTATCTATCTATCTATCCATCCATCCATCCATCCATCCATCCATCCATCCCTCCCTCCATCCATCCATCCCTCCATCCATCCATCCATCCATCCATCCATCCATCCATCCATCTATCTATCTATCTATCTATCTATCTATCTATCTATCTATCTATCTATCTTTCTGTCCTCTGTCTGTCTGTCTGTCTATCATTTCTCTCTCTCTGTCTCTCTCTCCCTCTCTTTCTCTAGCTCTCTGTCTGTCTATCAATCTTTCTATCTCTATCATCTATCTCTATCACTCTCTCTTCCTCTGTCTCTCTAGCTCTCTGTCTGTTTGTCTGTCTGTCTGTCTGTCTATCAATGTCTCCATCCACCCACCCACCCATCCATCCATCCATCCATCTATCATTTCTTGGAGGAAGAAGACATTTGGGCCAAAACTGACATTCAAGTGTACAGTATCAACACTTTGCCTATTAAAGTTTTCTTTCTTTCTTTTTTAAGAACATAAAAAATATTATGCAAGCCTCAACAGGAAATGAATACCATGGTGATACCAAAATGATGAAATGTGAGCCAGAACATCAAACCCCACCCATCCGGCCTTGTGTAGTAAAATTGCATGCAAGTTTGCAAACCCTGGAGTGTTGCATTGCAATGCTATAGTGTCCATTTTATCTATTCTGCCTTGTCTTTCATATTTATGGCTTTACTTTCATATGACTTTACTTTAAAATGCTTCACATTGTTGTTACAAATAAAACTAGAGATTCTTAATTTAGTCAGTGGGACATATTGAGAACAGAGTTGAGGATAGGAAAAAATCCATCAACATAATGAGCAAAATTATGCCTTCCATCCAGAGACTTCCTCACATATGCACATTTTTAAGGGAGAAAAAATCACTGAGGAAAATGAGGAATTGCAGAGTAGGGAAGACAACTTAATACATATTTTACCATCTATGTTATCCATTCCTTCTTGTTTTCCAAGTTATCTTTTCCATATATTGTTTTGGTTTCTTCTGAAAAGGTGCATTGTTAATCCCCCTGCTCTTATTCTGAAAATTGAAGGTTTGGATTAAGAAGACAATTTATTTCACCTGTTAGTCTTTTACAAAGCAAAACTGTGAAATAATATTTGACATTGTTTCTTGTACAAGTTGTTCAAAAATATTTTTTGAAATGAATGGTAAAAGCAAATGAACTCCCTTCCTTCCTTCCTTCCTTCCTTCCTTCCTTCCTTCCTTCCTTCCTTCCTTCCTTCCTTCCTTCCTTCCTTCCTTCCT
>BLBF01000039.1:26466562-26502053 GCA_015471245.1 Laticauda colubrina
AAATAAATAAATAAATAAATAAATAAATAAATAAATAAATAAATAAACAAGCAATCATTCTATCAATAAGTAGGCATTCCAGTTCTCTTACTTCCTATAAAAAAATTGGTAGCAATGAACTTTTTCATCCTGATTTCCTAAACTGCATTTCGATTCTCCAATGCTTGGTCTACCACTGCAGGCATTGGCAAGCGGACAACTCTGTCACATTAAACTGTGGATAACAAAATGACTCTATGGGCAGGTTCAGTATCAGCACTTGGATGGAGATTCGCAGGTGCTCTGAACCAGACTGGGCAACCCAAAACCCGTCCATTTCAACATTGTATGAATATTCCACTGACAATTAGTGATACTAATTGTCCCCTCTCCTTCAGCCCTCAGAGATCATTAAAAACAGAGAGATGTAATAGCATTCCAGCAATAGCAATATCACTTACACTTATATACCACTTCACAGTGCTTTTACAGCCCTCTCTAAGTGGTTTACAGAGTTAGCCTCTTGCCCCCAACAATCTGGGTCCTCATTTTACCCACCTCAGAAGGATGGAAGGCTGAGTCAACCTTGAGCCAGTCAGAATCGAACTGCCAAATTGCTGGCAACTGGCAGTCATCAGAAGTAACCTGAAGTACTGCACTCTAACCACTGTGAAGGAGAGAAAGAAGGAAGGAAGGAAGGAAGGAAGGAAGGAAGGAAGGAAGGAAGGAAGGAAGGAAGGAAGGAAGGAAGGAAGGAAGGAATAGTAATAGCACATAAACTTATATCTTACTTTGTGGTCCTCTCCAACCAGTTTACAGAGTCAGCCTCTTGCCCACAACAATCTGTGTCCTTATTTTACTGACTTCGGAAGGATGGAAAGTTGAGTCAACTTTTGAGCCTAGTGAGACTTGAACTGCCAAACTGCTGACCACCTGAAATAACCTGGAGTATTGTAGAAGAAGCAATAGCTACAAGAAAAGTTGTATATCCCTGACCTGGGGGCAGCCAGAGTGGCAGAGTGACCAGAACATGAACAGCTCTTGCTAGGGAGTTTAAGCTATCTAGAAACCATTAATCTTTTCCAAACAAAAAGAAAATAATGAAGAGATCTCCTTCCAGGGGAACCTAGCTGAAGAACGAGTCCAACCAAGCATTTGTAAAAATCAACAAAAAAAGCAAAACCTGGTTATTTTCCTACTTTTATCAGATCCACAAATAGTCTCTCCATGGAACAGTACTATAGGGGCATGGCACACTAAAACAACTAGACACAGATAACTTTTTTTCTTCTCATGCCATTACTCTGCTGAGCACATAATTCTCACAGCATTGACTTATGTGTATCTGCATTTACCCATCCACTATGTCTGCAATAGTATGAATAGAATAGAAGAATAGAATGAAGAATAGAATAGAACAGAACAGAACAGAACAGAACAGAACAGAACAGAACAGAACAGAATAGAATAGAATAGAATAGAATAGAATAGAATAGAATAGAATAGTAGAGTTGGAAGGGACCTTGGAGGCCTCCTAGTCTAACCCTCTGCTTAGGCAGGAAACCCTACACCATTTCAGACATATGATTATCCAATCTCTTCTTAAAAACTTCCAGTGCTGTTGAGAAGAGATTGAATAACCGTTTGTTTGAAATGGTATGGAGTTTCCTGCCTAAGCAGGGGGTTGGACTAGAATATTATTATCCTTCTTATTATATTCTTTAGCCCCCTCTCTTATTGGGATGATGATGATGAGGGTGATGATGATGATTTGCATGTACACTGAGAGCTTCTGGAGACATATTCCTTGGCCAAATAAAGTATTTTATTCTATTCTATCAATAAAGGAGAATATTTGTAGCTCAGGGTTGGAATGAGGGGTCCTTGGTACTCTGTGAGATTGCTCTTTTTTTTCTTGCAGACATTTCATTCCCCTAACTAGATACCATATTTCCCTGAAAAATAATACCTAACTGGAAAATAAAGCCTACCATGATTTTTCTGGATGCTCCTAATAAAAGCCCTATCCCCCAAATAACCCCCTGTTAAGATCATCAACCAGATACATTTAGTACCGCATTTCTCTGAAAATAAGACCTAACCTGAAAATAAGTCCTAATGAAAAAAAAAAAAAAGGAATCTAAGACCCCGTCTTATTTTGGGGAAAACATGGGCAACATCATCAGCATGGCTGATATTAACTAGTTAGGGTAATGAAATGTCTGTAAGAAAACAAGCAAGCTGAGAGAACACCACGGACCCCCTTCTATTTTATTTCTAGTTTGATTTGGGCATCATCATTTTGGTTGTCTCATGTGTGCAAAACCAGCCTGATTTTGCTTCAGAAAGTTCCTTTTTGCATGGGCTTTTGATTTCATTTATACTCTGATGCAAAATGCTGAGGAACAAGGCTGCCAGCAATGGCATCTGGCATTCTTCTGCATCCTTCTTCTCTTGCGCTTGGCTTCGGCCTTTCTGTAGCCTTTTTAATCGTTCCTTGGCTCTTCTGGCAGCAGGTCTGGTTTCTAATCTTTAAGTTGGCTGTGACATGCTGAGGATGCAATTGCTTCAGAAAACTGCTGACATGGTAGACTCTGCAAATTACTGACAGGCAAACTGAGGGCCATTAAGCATAATTACACTCTGTAGAGATTCGCACCATTCAAAGTAAGCGTTGCAGTTTCTAATAAGGGGAACTGCCATCATTTCAGTAAGGCTCATTAGGTTCCACCCCGAGGAACAGTATTCTTCTTTCTTTTCAAATGTGCATGAAAAGAAGAAAACCTGACATCGTGACCAACTCTGGGTTGGCCCAAGATTTTTTTGTCTTTCCCCTTTTCAGGATTGAGAATGTAATTCGAAAGGAGTTGTTTGGGTTAATGGGACTCCTATAGAACTCAAAATAAAAGAGTTGGAAAGGATTTGGGAAGTCTTTGAGTACAACCCCCTGCTCAAGCAGGAGATCTATAGCATTTCAGACAAATGTCTGCCCAATCTCTTTCTAAAAACCTCGAGTGATGCAGCAACCACAAATTCTGAAGGTTTCTCCTTCTCCTCCTCCCTCTCCCTCTCCCACTCTCTTTCCTTCTCCTTCTCTTCCTCTCATCCTCCTACACAAATCAGATTTTTTTAATGGTCAATAAACCCAATCTCTTTTTAAAATCCCCAGTGATGGTAAAGATAAAAGTTCCCCTCACACATACATGCTAGTCATCTCCAGCTATAGGGGGCAATGCTCATCTCCGTTACAAAGTCGAAGAGCCAGCTCTGTCCGAAGATGTCTCTGTGGTCATATGGCTAGCATGACTAAATGTTGAAGGTGCACAGAACACTGTTACCTTTCCACCAAAGTGGTCCCTCTTTTTCTACTTGCATTTTTACATGCTTTTGAACTGCTAGATTGGCAGAAGCTGGGCCAAGTAATGGGAGCTCACTCCATTAGGGGGCAGTAGGAATTCGAACCGCTGAACTGCAGACCTTTCTGATTGACAAGCTCAGTGTCTTCGCCACTGAGCCACCATGTCCCTGTTCATGATAATAATGTAATGTCCCATTGATGATGCATCCACAAATTCTTAAATTTTCTTCTCCTTCTCTCTTCTCTTATTCCTGCTCCCTCTCCCACTCCCTTTCCTTCTCCAAAAATCAGATTATGTAATGGTCAATCAACAGAGATTCCTTACAAAATGCTGAAAATGCCCTGCTCTCATTGTTAATCATGAAAATGATAGACTTAGGTGATATCCCAAGGACTCAAGTTAAGCACTATGATGATGTGATGCAGCCAAAGGATTCAAGGACCTTTGAATTGTCCTGAAAATGGAAAAAAGAGAGAGAAGTTGTTCCTAAATGCAGGGCCTCTCAGAAAATTGGCAACTCAAGTGGGAAATCAACATCAGAAGAGTTGAACTTTTTAAACATTAATTTGGGTGATCAAAGTCAGTGGCAAGCTCAAATTAAACTAAATTAACATTTAGAACATAAGCTTCATATTTGGAAAGATTTTGGCTGATTTGCATATGCCTAAATGATGATTATCTTTTAGCATATTACCAGGTGCCTTTAGGGTAAAATATTTTGGGGGATAAGTTCATGGCCACCCAGTAGAACAGGGATGAGCAACTGTGGCCTCTTTATGACCTGTGGACATCAACTCGCAGAATTTGTGAGCCAGCATAGGTTAATGTTTCCTACCCCTGGAGTAGAAGAACAAGAGAAACTCTAATTAACTACCACTAAAGTATTTTCTTGTGAATTATTTAAGCATGCATCATTATTTTCAAGTGGTATTAAATCTAGGTTTAAAACCATTTAAATTGCACCACGCCATGCAACAAAGCTGTTTGGATTTACACTAGCTAAAGATTTATGCCACCTTCTTTTGAAAAGGCGGTCTTTTCGTGCCCCAGATTTGGATCGTTTTCATAGCTGGTGTGATAGAAATGCCCCACCATTTGTAAAACACTCCAAGAGCATCTCTCATTTAATTATACATCACATGAATTCCTATCCTTCTGGACCAGAAAAGCCCAGCTAACTCTATCTCCATGATCCAGGTGTATGCAGTAATTTGCAACTCACTCAATTTGGTGTCCTGATATTCACATGTATTTATTTTTAATTCTGCTCTGACTTTGAACATGGAAAAAAATATTCTCCAGTCTCATCACTAGTTCTTATTTGCTCGTTTATTTATCTCCCACCTTTTATATTTTTATAAATAACTAGTTGGATACCCATGCTTCGCGATGAAACTTTATGATCGGGCTATGCAGGAGAAATTCGGCTCACAATCCATTGGCTCAGTGGTGGTTGGGACTGAAACACATAAGGGGATATCACTCCCGCTGCCTTGAGTCTGGAAGCAGTTCCATAGGTGGATGGTGTAGACATCTTAGTGAGGTACTGACGTTCAGTACTATAAGGAGTCCCCAGCCACTCCTGGAGTGGAACATTTCCCAGTTTGAACTGAGGTAATCGAATGTGAAGCAACTGGCAGTTGGAATAGAGTTCTTTTCAGGTGGGGAGGGGGAGTAGAACTCCTTAGCATCAGAGCGTGTTAATTACTGTATAGGAAATATTAATGCTTTGATGGTCATTTTGAAAAATCCTTTCTTAGCAAGCACCAAGAAACCAAGAGGAACATACATGCCACATTTCAAGTTTGTAGGCTTTATGGTTCTGGAGATTTTGTGATGAAGGAGTGGTACTTGGCTTTTATATAAATATCAATACAAGGTGATAAACATTTCCAACAGAGCTTCTTCCTCCTATTTCCTCCACAAGAACAATCCTGAGTTGGGCTGAGAAAAGTGATTGTCCCAAAATCACCCAGTTGGCTTTCATAGCTAAGGTAGAACTAGAACTCACGGTCTCCTAGTTTCTTGCCTGGTGCCTTAACCACAACACCAAGCTGTCCCTTTCCGCCACCCTTACTGCTGCGCAGCTATTTCTTTACCACCATATACTACTCGTTCTTCTAACTATAAAGTGGAGGAGAAAATGTAAATATACGAAGACAGTAATTTATATTCATATATATTTATCTCCCAAAAACAAGCACAGAGAGAGAGAGAGAGAGAGAGAGAAAATGCAAAATGTTATTTGAGCAGGTGGCATCAGCTGGGACCCCCATTTCTGAATCTCCTCAGAGACTTTTATCAAATGTGTCATCTCAAGACAAATCTCAATGTTTGTGTTATGAGTGTGCTTGTCATGAGGATGAATCTTTGATTTCCCAGCAACTGTACTAAAACAAAATAATCTGTTAGCAATTAAATGTTGAATGGATTCATTTTTCATCTCTCCCCCCTTTTTTTCCCCTTCTGCAGTTAACAAAGATGTAGGCATTGCACATTCATTGTAACAGAATGGAAAAGGAAGTTTGCTGCCGAGTCTTTTTAATCTCAGAAGCAAAAGGGCAGAAATAATGTTCTTGTGACATTGCAAATTGTTACCAATTACTTCTATATTGTTAACTCAAGCTATCTTTTACCCTTTAAGCATTGAACTTCTTTTCCTTTCCTTACTTTTTTCTTTCCTTTCCTTTTTCCTTCCTTTCCTTTCCTTTTTCATTTCATTTCATTTTTCCTTTCCTTTCCTTTCCTTTCCTTTTCTTTCTTTTCCTTTCCTTTCCTTTCTTTTTTTTCTTCCTTTCCTTTTCCTTTCCTTTTTCCTTCCTCTTTCTTTCCTTGACTCATGTTTATGATGGTTGCAGTGTCCCGGGGTCATATGATCCCCTTTTGTGATCTTCTAACAAGCAAAATCAATGAGGAAGCCAGATTCACTTAACAACCATGTTATTAATTTAACAACTGCAGTGAATCACTTAACAACTGTGGCAACAAAGGTCATGGAATGGAGCAAAACTCACTTAGCAAATGTTCCACTTAGCAACAAAAGTTTCAGACTCAATGATAGTTATAAGTCAAGGACTACCTTTACCACCAATACTGCAATGTGAATGGAGATAACAAGGAAAATTATTTTCATGTATATTCAAAAATGATACCACTATTTTTTTTGAACAAATGGTGCTTTAAAAATGGGAGACACATTCCAACCGACTAAGTGTTCCTAATTCAAGAGACACAATCTACATATACCTCAAGATATATGGCATTTCCTATTTTTCCCTCTCTCAAAGGCCCCAGAGAAAGTTTATAAATAGCAGGACGCTCCAGGCCTAAGCTGAAAATGTATTCAGTGTGCCTTCTTTCGGGCAACTGCGAGCACAAATTTGAATTAAGAATTTATATTACATATCTAAAATGATGCAAAAACATCTCAATTTGTTGCCAGGGTAAATAATAGTTTGAGGAACATCAGTAATGGTTGTTTAAAGATGAACTTCTAGCCTTTAATAAACTATAATCTTCAAGCCATAATTATTGTTTTCACACAGACAAAAAAATTGCATAATTGTAAAGCTGGTAATCTATCTCCTACAGATGCAAAGTTCAACTGCATTTTCTTATGAAAATACAGAAAGCATGAATTTATAATTAGATACACAAATATTCTCTATCCTGCTTTTTATTCATCACCTTTACATTTTGTTTAATTCAGTTACAAGCCTTTTTTTTAAAGTAATGCTTCTTAAAATTAAAGTTTGTTATTTAAAACACTATCATATTGTTAATTCTGATGCTGTCAAAATTCCCTGTACCGATTCTCATTGGATAGAACATTTTTCAAAGGGTGTGTGTAATAGCTAAGTTATTTTTTTTCTGGAATTGGAATTACATTTTTTCAGTTTGAAATAGAAAAGCAGATGTCTGTTTGCATACACACGGAGATAAAAAAGAGTTTTCCAGAAGTTGAATGCAACATTGGGAAAAATGCATAAAAGTAAAGATACCCTTGAATTAACTGACTTCTGATAACTTCTGGAGGTTGCTAACTCCTGAGACCAAATTAAAACTACCCTTTACAACCCTGAAATCCCTTAATTTGGGATTAAGTTGGGGTGACTGGATAGAGCTGAAAGTTTACTGGCGGATTCCCTTCCTGACACCTTTGTGAGGTTCACATTTGTTGCTATCAAGGACTGAACTCTTAACTTTTTGAGTGGGAGCCAAGCATCTTGACCACACTACTCTTTATAGGTGCAACACTAAAAAAAACTTTCCCTTTTTGTGATCTTTTATTTTGTGGTAGAGCCAAGGCAACTGAATGTTTTCTGGCCGAATGCCCTTCCTGAAACCTATGTGAGGTTCATAGCAGATATTTTATTTTTACACCTTGATGGAGAAACACCTGTTGCTACCAAGGACTGAACTCTCAACCTTACAAATGAGAGGTAAGTGTCTTCACCATTAGGCTACCACACAGCAACTCCTTAGATCCAATACTGAACCAAATCCAGTGCCTGGTCATTTTTATGGACATTTCCACAGACTTTTTTTGGAACCATACAGAAATGGTCATTGAGGTCAATGAAGTTCTTCCAGAATGTTTAAAAAATGTAGCTAATGGTCCTGCCATTTTGAATCATCTCTCATTCAAGTGATAACTTTGGAGCCCTGAAAAAGTTAATCAGATGCTGTCACCTGCTGAAACCAGGAACTTACTTACTCAACTGTAAAAAAAAAAAAAGGAAAAACACATCTAAGATGCAAAAACCAATTATGAATCAGCTCTGACTGAATCACACTTATCCTTATTGTCTTGCAAAACAAAGCACTAATTGCATACCTCAAACAATCAAGCCATCCTGCTAAACAATCCAATTTGCATCTCACAACCCAGCTGTAAACTGATTTTTCTGAATAGTGAAGTCAGGTGGAAAAACAAGGGTGACAGGTAACTGATCTGGAATCCTTCACAGGCACTTCAAATGTACCTTCATCTTTAAGCTTAGAAACAAGCCTTTCATGTTAACGAACCAAGATCTGATCCAGAGGTGGGTATTCAACAGGTTCTGATCAGTTCTGGAGAACTGGTAGTGGACATTTTGAGTAATCCAGAGAATCCGCAAATACTGTCTTTGACTGCCCCTGCCCCCATCTCTTCTCTGCCTCCCATTGAGTCCCAGCTGATTAGCTGGGTCTTCTTTTGTTGGCCTGCACAGGAGAACGGAGCTGTAAAGCAGGTTAGTGAGGAGGGAATGGGATTTTGCAGTAACCTTTCCCCAGGAGTGGGGAAGGAATGGGGATTTTGAAATATCCTTCCCCTGCCATGCCCACCAAGCCAAGCACACCAAGCCACACCCACAGAACCGGTAGTAATTTTTTTTTAATCCCACCACTGATCTGATCCATGAAATGTGTTATAGAATAGGACAATCATATGCATTTATGTTTTGAAAGACCACGTAACGAGTCCCATGGAGGTTATTTGCAGATAAATGGGTTAATTCAAGAAAGTACATGCAGCCCTACAGGTTGGCTATTAAAGAGGCACATATTCTTGGGCTGTCTTGTTGCAAACAACAACAACAAAAGTCCCTAAAAGTTGACTCAGATTTGAATTATATATCATGTTGTGTGCTTTTTTCCCAAGTCAAGGGCGCTGTTCATCTTTTCCAAACAATAGTTTTACGATGCCATATGTTTCTGCTTTACAGAATAAATGAAGGAGAATAGAAAAAAACAGGCAAGCAATTTCCCAATTTCCATCCAATCATCACCAAAACAAGGTAACAGATTTCTCCTAGGGTGGGTCCAAGTGAGAAAACCGTGTAATGAATAGTAAAATAAGAGAATAACAGAGTTGGAAGGGACCTTGGAGGTCTTCTAGTCCAACCCCCTGCTTAGGCAGGAAACCCTATACCATTTCAGACAAATGGTTGTCCATTCTTTTTTTAAAAACCTCCAGTGTTGGAGCATTTACAACTTCTGGAGGCAAGTTGTTCTACTGATTCATTGTTTTAACTGGCAGGAAATTCCTCCTTAGTTCTAGGTTTCCTCTCTCCTTGATTAGTTTCCATCCATTGCTTCTTGTTCTGCCTTCAAGTGCTTTTGAGAATAGGTTGACCCCTCTTCTTTGTGATAACCCCTTAAATATTGGAAGACTGCCATCATGTCGCCCCTAATCCTTTTCCTAAAACCAGGTATACCCACTTCCTGCAACTGTTTATGAAACCACAAATGAAACCATGACGACAATAGTTCTATGATGATTCCGTAAGAGTTGTTTTTGGTGTGGTCACAACTGAACATCTTGATATCAGGAATATCACCTTGGAGGCAAGCAGGACAATTTCCAGGATGAAGGGTATTGAGTTCACACAATTCTTCTTCTTCTTGTGCCATATATGTCATCAGATGTTGGAGATCATGTTGGTGATTCACACAATATTGAGTTCACACAATACAGAAACTAAATGCATTATGGATTAGGGCGATGTGTGAGCCTTCTCAATATCACCCGAGAGAGTTTTGTAATGAATCTGATGATCATCATGATTTTGAAAGATGAGAGAGCTGCTTGTTCATATATCACTGTGTTTCTGATTGCTTCATGAATGAAATGGCAGAAACATGTGCAGAAAAAATATGCATCCAACGTGGTGGTGTCAACAGTTTGTCATTGAAGACTATGTTTATCATGGCTTGTGTTCCATATGCAAATTAGGAAGTGTGGTCAATCAAAAGTTAATAAGACTTGGAGACAAGTTGAAAACTTGAATTGGCATAATCATGAGTTTGGAAATCATGAATTTTTGGAATTTTCTGTACAATTTTGCTGCACTTCCCTTATGGAAAGGCATCCTTTGCTACTTACAATATATGCATTCCCTCCCTGCATTCTTTTGTAACAAAACCAAAATTACAAATTCCTAGAAACTAAAGTTCTAGTGAGTATGCCATAAATTTATAGCTGTGTCAGCACTGTGTTGTAGAGTTCCCTGAAAAGATTAATAATCTGCTACCTGAGCTGCTGATTAATCATTGATTAATGGTTTGCTTGCCATTTTAATTAAAACATCATTTTTTCCCATTGCTATAATTAATTCTGTTTCCCCACACAGAAAAACTTATTTGGGGCTGAGAATTAATGCCTCAGCATGCTACTTGGTTGACTGGACAGAAGGGGCCCAGGGGACAGCAAAACTAAAATGTGTTAGTCAACAGAAGATCTTTGAGAATTTGAAAAGATGCTAAAGAGTAGGAAGACTTCCAAAGAAGTTGGCAAAACAACTTCAAAGTATGGACAAGGACAAACATAGCACCTGACAATTATTTGAAGTGGTCACAACAGGTCTCAAACTCTTGCAGCTGCCTTCTCCAGCTGTTTTTAAAAGTAGCAGGCAAGTGTTATGTTAGCATCCCTCTCATTCTTTGCTTACCCCTTTTCTAAACATTTCTGAAAAAGAATTCCATGCCACAAGAGGTAAAACTTTCCACACAACAATATGCACAATCTATAATGCAGGTTACTCTTTTTAAACAATTTCTGAAAGTGAGGTCCTGAGGTCCATATCTCAACCCCATCACCCTGGAGCTGGAAGAGATGGAGGCAGAGAGCTGCAGGCAGCTGCTTTTAAAACCTGTTTCTCATTTTCTCATCAGGGGAAATATAATATTCTGCCTTTTTAATATTTCCTAGAATATTTCATTCTTCTAGGAGAGGGATGGGTGCTAACTTTCTACAAAGGAAGACCCTTGACATGGATGTTGGCTTAGAGAAAAAAGAAGAGGATGAAACTCATTGTGATCCAACGCAGCATGTCTTGACCTTCTCAGACATGTCAGCAGATCTACCTACATGACTCTCCATACAAACCAAATTCTAAACAAGTCAGGGTTCCAAATTTGTGGCAACTACAATATCCAATGAAAATCCAATTCAGGATCAAAGTACATCATTTGGGAACACATCAATGGAATCAAATTTACTCCACTAAAACAAGCACTAAAAAGGTTCTTGACTCTAGATAGATGACATCCACTCAGTTTTCCACATTGAAGATATTTGGAAAAGGGTGCTAGTCTTAAAGTTTGATTAGCAATTGTTTACTTCTACTCAAATGTAGAAGTAATGTAAAGGACCTACAGCTCAGTGGGACTGGTTAACTATCTGGAGGACTGTAATCTACATTTGAAAAACAAAGCTAAGATCCACATTTGAAAAACAAAGCTAAGATATATGCATTTGCTGAAGCCAGGAACATTCACGCAATCGGGTCAAATATATTGCAAATGTTTCCCATTTTTGATCTCTAAAAAATTACACATTACATATTTTCCCATCATTTATTCCTAAGCAATTGCTTGTAAGTTGTAGTTTTAACACATCTGTTCCAAGGAGCATATTTGAAAGTATGTAATTGTAATGATGATGACATTCTTAGCACACATAGTACCTTCAGTTTGTAACCTTTCCTTCCTTCCATCTTTTCCCCCTTCATTTATATTTACTCTTAACCAGTTCTGTTTCTTTCAGTATAATTGCATGTTACTAGGAAATGCAGGTAAACAGTCACTGTTGTTGTTTTATAAAAAAGTTGTGTGGTGAATAGAGAATTTGATAGGCCAACATACAAACAACAGTTATTGACTTAATTTTCTGCCTGACTTTTCTGCACTGTAAGTCATACAAAACATTTGCTAGACCAATACTCGAATACAGCTCATCAGTCTGGAAACCACATCACGTATCTGATATTAACACGGTTGAGAAAGTCCAGAAATATTTCACAAGAAGAGTTCTCCACTCCTCTACTCGTTGCAGAATACCTTATGCCACCAGACTCAAAATTCTAGTTCTAGTTCTAGAAAACTTGGAACTACACCACCTTTGGTCCGATCTAAGTATAGTATAAAAAATCATACATTGTGATGTCCTACCAGTCAGTGAATACTTCAGCTTCAACCATAACAACACAAGAGCAAACAAGAGAAAAAAACTCAAGGTAAACCTCACCAAACTTGATTGCAGGAAATACAACTTCAGCAACAGAGTGGTCAGTGTCTGGAATACTCTACCTGACTGTGGTTTTTTCCCCAAATCCCAAATTTAACCTTAGACTGTCTACTATTGATCTCACCCTTTTCCTAAGAGGTCTGTAGGGGGCGTGCATAAGCGCACCAAAGTGCCCATTGTCCCTGTCCTATTTTTCTTTTATGTATATTTTTTATTTTTCTTATATGTATCCATGTATTCATAACTATGTTTTTTCTTATACCTATTATCTTGTAAGCAATTGACAAATAATAAAAAAGTCCTCTGTACCAATTTCTCATCCCAAGGACTACCAGAACAGACAGATCTCTCAGGATAGGGTTAAGCCTAAATGCATCCAGTTTGTGGATTTAAAAAATGTAATTAATCATAAAACTAAATGGCCTGCATTCCACTCATCGAAATAAGTCATAAAGGAAAACAAAATTAAAAAAGAACACCCAAATAAGCTTAAACAGCTGTGTAAATTCAGCTGCTAAGTCTTTAATGACCTTGGTTAAGCAAGGTGTATAATACATCCTGTCTGAATCCCACAGGAAAATAAATAAATAAATAAATAAATTGCAAGCTCTGATATAAATGTAAACAAAAATAAGGCGTCCATAATTTCCCCATTCAAAATTTCAAAAAGCTCCTTCATTAAAACTGTTCTCCTAAAAATAAAAAAATAAAATATCTCAATTATAGTAGTCAGGAAAAACAAGCCTTTCTTATGAAAAATGATTATAGGCATCAAAAGGCATGCAAATAACTTTGTCAATATGTTTGTATGATTTGTCAAAAAATTGTTCAGGTGGTGCTCCAGTTGTTTGGGGACTTCACCGAAGGC
Source organism: Laticauda colubrina (assembly GCA_015471245.1). NCBI lineage: Eukaryota > Metazoa > Chordata > Lepidosauria > Squamata > Elapidae > Laticauda > Laticauda colubrina. The sequence continues at coordinate 26,479,779 of BLBF01000039.1, forward strand.
ACCTATTATTATTGATACTACCCTTGGTTGCCATAGCTGTTCTATTTCTATTTGTAGGTCTTTGTATTTTTTTTTCTTCTCCATTTTTCTCTTCTATTCTGCTAGTATTATTGTTATTATTATTGTTGTTGTTGTTGTTGTTACGATTGTTGTTGTTACCCTTGTTACTATTTTATTGATTCATTACACTTGAAATTCAGTCAACTGAACATTTAAAAATGTATCACAAATATAATTGACTGGCATTGATGGTTGATACAGGTTGCTGTCAGCATCCCAGGTATCAATCAAGTATCTACATAAGTATAAGTGCCTCAATGACAATGGATATCACCATTACATGTTTGATCCATAACCATGTAGTTTCAATAGCCAGGTCACAATATTCCGTGATTTTTTCCAGTTTTATTTTTTCCTTTGACTCTGGTGTCTCCTGGTACAGTGAAATCAATAAATTGTATGCTTTGGTTATTATTATTATACACAGAAAATGACAGTATACACAGCAAACGAGATAACTATGCTGGGTTTCGTATCACAAATCACTAGTCGAACACTTCTCAAGTGTGATGTATCGGTGGATTATGCGAGCAGATCCCAGTAAGGTGGCCTTCTGCAGTTGACCCAAGGTGATTTTATCAGTGCCAATTGTCCTTAAGTGCTGGCCTAGGTCTTTAGGCACAGCACTCAGTGTGCCAAGTACCACTGGAACCACTTGCACTGGTTTATGCCAGAGTCTCTGCTGTTCGATTCTCAAGTCCTGATATCTGGTGATTTTTTTCAGGTTGTTTCATTATTATTATTATTATTATTATTATTATTATTATTGTTGTTGTTGTTGTTGTTGTTGTTGTTGTTGTTGTTGCTGTTGTTGCTGTTGTTATTTCTGTTAACTATTTTGACATTAATAGACTATACTGAAGATAGGTCAATAATTTGCTAATAGATTTACCAGTATTTTCTGAATTTTTTTAATGGGGGCTTGCCTGTTTTACAGGGGTGGAACCAATATTGTCGGAATGTATTAATCAATATTCAGTTAGTGGGGACAAAGTATGTTTATGGCTGGTTTTTCTGTTTGTTTTTGTTTTACTTTTCAAATGACTTTTTAATGTCTTCATTGTTTTGCATTTTTAAATGGGGGGGGAGTTTTGCATTTTAATTTTCTTTTGAATAAAATAAGAAATGAGGGGAGGGGGAAAACCAGATCTCTGTAATGAAACTGGGGCATTTGATCATCTCAGCAGTGGCCATCCCAAAGGATAATTTAACTTTGGGCAATAGGCATATATGTCAAGTCTGATTGACTGTGCCAAGAATGTCATGCTGCATAGGTTGTGCCAGTGTTTCTTACTGGTGCCTGTGCCTGCCAGTTGCAAAGTAGGGAACTTCAGAGCAAAGCAATTTAAAATAATGCAGAAATTACAGCACAAGGCAGGTAGGATTATTCAAAAGTCACATCCTGTTTAACAAGAATAACACCCAATCTTCCACCTAACATCTAGCGGGTGCTATTCTTGGCATACAATGAGGTTTGCTCCTGAAACCACACACATGAGAGGGGGGGGGATGGAGGGAGAGGCAGAGACAGGGAGAGAGGGAGAGGGGGGAGAGAAAGTAGGGACAGGGAGAGAGGGAGACACAGAGAGATTGCCCTGATGTTTATTTAAAACAACCAAACCAAATATGTGAAATTGCCTTGCCCTGAAAAGGCCCTGCCTGGCTGCTCTGAAGTTTCTGCCAGGTTCATATATTATATATTTATTAAATATATTTGTTGTTCACCTCGTTTCAATGGGATTCTGGATGCTTAGCTGGCCTGCACCTCCGGTGTTGGCAGTCTTTTGCTGGGAGCGAAACACTAAGCATACACAAACATATTAAAATCAGAAAATATTTAAAGTATAACAGAATAACAGAATAACAGAGTTGGAAGGGACCTAAGAGGTATTCTAATCCAATCCCCTGATCAGCCTATAACATTTCAGATAAATGGTTGTCCAATCTCTTTTTAAAAACTCCTGGTGTTGGAGCATTCACAACTTCTGGAGGCAAGTGGTTCCACTGATTAATTGTTCTCACTGTCAGGAAAATTTCTCCTCAGTTCTAAGTTGTTTCTTTCCTTGATCAGTTTCCACCCATTGCTTCTTGTCCTGCCCTCAGGTGCTTTGGAGAATAGCTTGACCCCTTCTTCTGCATTATAACTGGTTTGAGACAACCCAGAGGAAAAAATGTATCATTTGCACAAATGTGTGACACACCATTCTGAATAATTTGCTCTGTCCATAGTTTACACCTCCCTTTTTTCCCCCAGTTGAACACTTGTACACCAAATAATCAATGCAATGAGCTATGGTGGTGCAGTAGTTAGAATGCAGTATTGCAGGCAAATTTTGCTGACTGCCAGCAGTTCAATTCTGACCAGCTCAGGATAGACTCCTCAGCCTTCCAGCCTTCCGAGGTCAGTAAAATGAGGATTGTTGGGGGAAAGATGCTGACTCTGTAAAACCGCCTAGATAGGACTGTAAAACACTATAAAGTGATATATAAGTCTAAGTGCTATTGCTGTTGCAACCCTAAGAGACTAAGCCATTATAGCAAGAGCATTCAGACTTATATATATTCACAGTGCTTTACAGCCCTCTCTAGGCTGTATACAAAGTCAGCATCTTGCCCCCAACAATCTGGTAATTTAAATACGAGCCTATTTTACTGAGTTACACATCTGCAATTATTGTGTATTGCCTGGGTACAAATACACTCACAAAAAGTTGCATAACTTCTAAAGATCTACCTTTGCAATGAAAACTAAGACAAAACTAAACCATCTTCAATACAGTGTGGTCACAAAGTAGTATAAAGTAGTATTAAGCATGCACGCGCACACACACACACACACACACACACACTGAGCATTTAATTTGTCATGCTCTGTGACTTGGTAGGCAGGTATTCCTCAACTTACAACTGTAATTGGGAGCAGATTTACATGGTTAAGTAGAGCAATTGTTAAATACATCACACCCACTTTTACCATTTTATCTGGTTTTTTTTTGCCTTGATTACTAACAGAGTCACTGCAGTCATTAAGTGAATCATGTGGTTATTAAGTGAACCTGGCTCCCCCCATTGACTATCATAGTTCTGAGTAATGAACTCTGGGAAGTTGGGACTCAAGGAACCCAAAAGGATTACATGTTGTTTGCTACATATTAAACTCTACGCTTATCAAATGCTGTTGTACTGCCCTTTAGATTCCTAATTTTAAATCTACTTGCTTTTTATATTTGTGTCTTTTAAAAATAAATGTATTAGTATTTTAGACTTTGCTATATCTTTTATGCTTTTTATTTCTCTGTAGGGCACCCTACTTCTGCTGCTTTATGATTGTAATAAAGAGTTGATTTGACAAGCATTGTGGCTTCTTAGCAATAGTGGGCTTCAAAAAAATTTAGTACCAGTTCTGCAGGCATGATTTGCTGGGTATAGCTTGGTGGCCCTGGCAGGGGAAGGACACTGCAAAATCCCCATTTCCTCCCCACTCCACTAACCAGCTTTCCAGCTCCATTCTCCTGTGCAGGGTAACAAAAGAAGACCCAGCCGATCAGCTGGGACTCAGGAGGCAGAGAAGAGATGGGGGCAGGGCCAGTCAGAGGTGGTATTTGCCGGTTCTCCGAACTACTCAAAATTTCCACTACCAGTTCTCCAGATCTGGTCAGGACCAGTCAGAATCTTCTAAATACCATCTCTGCTTCTTAGGATTGAAATGAAACCCAGTGCGGATCCTGTCTAAATTCCTTGAGTAGGGCTAATCACCTTCAAACCAACTTAGCCTAACTTAACCTTTGCAAGAAGCTTTTAGTGTAAATATCCTCACTGTGCAGTATCAACATTGAGTGTATGTCAAACCTCTTGCTGGAACATTTCCTGAAATCCACCCAGGTAAATCTGGAACTGATCTCTGATGTAAGTCATTTGCATCCAAATTTACAAAGACTAACTGCCACAAGCAACCTTAGATGAGCACTTGGGAAATTTGAATGTGCGATCTTCACATTTTGCAACCAGCTGTACTCACATTCATGCAGTTGGGGAGGGGGAAATTTGTTAAAATATAATATCTCTGCTGCATTGCAGGATGGGATTAACAACATTGTTAATCACCATGGAGGATTATTCTTCCAACTTTGGTACTCAGATGCCACCATCAGCAAAGCAACTGAGGGAGTTTGACGGAGCTATTTCTGGATCTTTTTTTTTTTTCCTTTTTGAAATGCGTACAAGTACGGGCAATTTCTAAAGAGCACCAAAGTAAGCTGGTGACCTATTTACTAAACTTGAACACAATTAATGGAAATCCCTATTGTGACTAGTCACAGATGTGATTAAGAAGGCATGTCTGAACAAGTCCAAAAATTCTCAGTGCCCCAAAAGCCAAATGCAGCTACAATCTCTAAGGGAGAAGCTAAAATAGACATTGAACCAACTCCAACAACATTATCCAAGACCTGCATATAACTACTATAAAAAGTTCATCATTTATTAAACAAGCAATATGCAGAGAATTACATTTGGCAACTCCTACAAGTGTGGCAGACTATCTGTAACAAAAATACTACACAAGGAATTAAGAAGAGGGGAGAAGAGAGGAAATAAAAAAGTCCAAATTTGATTTTTTTAAATAATATAAATGTGGACGCTTCTCTTATTGCTCTTTTAATTTCATGTACCACTTTTATTCTAATAGTTTTATATATATCTTGCAGTAATAGATTTTAATTAATTTTGTCCCTGGCAAATGCACAATAACTTTCCAATATACTAATTCTGAACAGGGATTCGAAGGGAAACCTAGCAGGTCTTTTTAAAATCATTTGATGATTGTTATTTTCTTCAGCACAAGATATGAGCAAAGCTAAAAGTTATCATTTAGAACATATAATATTAGAGTTGGAAGGGACCTTTGAGGTCTTCTAGTCCAACCTCTGTTCAAGCAGAAGACCCTACACCATTTCAGAAAGGACAGGATACTGCAACATTGCTATGTCTCCCCTAGTTCTTTTTTTCACTAGACGAGCCATACCCAATTCCCACAACCATTCTTCATATGTTTTTGTCTCCAAGTCCCTCAGCATCTTTGTTGTTGTTCTCTACACTTTTTCCAAAGTTTGTTTTTGGAAAACAAACTTGTTTTTATAATGTGGTGACCAAAACTGGATCCAAATTCCAGGTGTGGTCTTACTACCAAGGCTCTGGAAACTGGTACTTGTGCAAAATAACTTGTCCCAAACCATAAGAGTGTAAGAACCCACTCCACCCACTGCCTGGATCAGAAGTGGACTGAGTTTCTGTCTGGAGCTTTGAATGGGCAATCTTGATGACTGGGAAACATCAACATTGATGCGTGTATTCTCTCCCTGCCGATGTGGAAGCTGCAAAATAGCCCAATGAACAACTACCTGGAGAGCAGGCAGCAGATAGGTTCAGCAATGGGTGGCTTCTCCTTCCGTACTTCTCTGAGTGTTAATGTACAAAAAAGATGCTGAGATTCTAAAAAGATGGAGAGAAAATAAAGATGACGAGGCTAAACTGTATGTTGAATCGTACTTAACAAAGTTATATATTGGGGTGGCATGATAGTCTTCCAATATTTGAGGAGTTGTCACAGAGAAGAGGAGGTCAACTTAATCTTCAAAGCACATGAAGGCAGGACAAGAAGCAATGGGTGGAAATTAATCCAGGAGAGAAGCAACCTAGAACTAAGGAAAAAATTCCTGACATTAAGAACAATTAATCAGTAGAACTAGAAATAGAAGCGGAAATTTTGAGTAGTTTGGAGAACTGGTAAATACCACCTCTGACTGGTCCCGCCCCCATCTATTCTCTGCCTCCCGAGTCCCAGCTGATTGGCTGGGTCCTATTTGGTTTCCCTGCACAGGATAACGGAGCTGCAAAGCAGGTTAGTGAGGTGGGGAGGAAATGGGGATTTTGCCGTATCCTTCCCCCAGGAATGGGGAGGGAATGGGGATTTTGTAATAACCTTCCCAGAGGAGTACAGATTTTACATTATCCTTCCATTATCCTTCTATGTCCACCAAGCCACACCCACAGAACTGGTTGTAAAAATGTTTGAATCTCATCACTGCCCTGTTGTGCTATGTTATGTAGAGCAGTATTTTTTCCTTTCTCTTTTCTAAAATGCAAAATACAGGAGATGTGCATGGGAGAAGGAGGAGTAGAAGAACAAGAAAGAAGGGGAAAATCACTACCTGATGTTTTTTTCCCCTTTTTCCACCCCCTTCTTGCCTATTCCCTGGCATTAGCCAGCTCCAATGGAGAACAAAAACTATGGCACCACTACTTAAGACTTCAGAGAAGAGAGATAACAGCAGGAGGAACACCGGGGAAGCAAAATGAAAAGAACCATTCAATCTGGCAGAACAGCTACCATGAAGGTTAGAAGCAGACACAAACCCCAAACAGTCTTAAGGGGTGGAAAAATTTGACTAGGTTGGGAATACACTGGGAAAGAGCAAGCTGGATGAATAATGCTAACATTTCCAGCCAGAGAGAGTAGAAAGGCAAGTTTAATGATCCTGAAGAAGAAAGTTCTTGACAAGACTGTGGGAGGATGTTGTCAGCCAGCTTAGGAACACCCAAGAACTTCCTGATTTTTATTCATTCAGTCAGATAAACCCTGCCTTGAATCTAATATTTTAATTTTAATTTACAACCCAATGCAAAACTAAGACTTGTACCACACTGTTTGTCATGCCCTTGGTACAGTTGGAATCTGAGGGAAAGGAGGAACAGCTGACAGGGAATAGAGGTGTGGCTTTGGAGGAGGCTGGGGAAGGGCAAAGGCTGGCTGGGCAGTCTGAGGAAGAAACAGGCCCATCCCCTCTTCATCCCAGGACATGCAAGGAGAAATGGAGAAGGAAACAACTTGGCTTAGGAGAGAGGAAGCAGCCATGATCCCCTTCATTGGTTGCAGCTGGGGAGAATAGTATAAACTGGGGAGACAGTTAAAACACAGTGTTGCTAGAAGGAAAGTGTGTGTTATTTTGGGCTGAAGTTATCTTGGTTGGCAACCTTCCAACAGACTGTGCCTTGTTATCTTCTTGAAGTTGGTAATTACTTATCCTGGTCCATTGTGGAAATTCCTTCATTGTAGTTTGCTTTAATTTTTTATTTCACCTCTATCTACTCATTAAGTTCAGACTGTATTGCTTTCTTTTGAAGACTATTTTTGAATATGTTTTATCTCCAACTGAGAACTATTGAACAGTGGGGCCAAGTTGGAGGTATTAAAGGAAATTTATTTAAATTTTGGAATTTGTTATGTTTGTGTTACACTCCGGGTCATCACACAGTTTAACTTGTGCCTGAGAAGGTAGCATAAAGCTTCTACTGAGCTTAGCAATGCAATGTTAACATGACAGAACAACAGAGTTGGAAGGGACTTTGAAGGTCTTCTAGTCCAGCCCTCTGCTCAGGCAGGAAACCCTATACCATTTCAGACAAATAGCTGTCTAACATCATCTTAAAAACCTCCAGCAATGAAGCAACCACAACTTCTGAAGGCAACACTTTCCACTGCTTTATTGTTCTCAATGTCAAGAAATTTCTCCTTAGTTGTAGGTTGGTCCTATCCTTGATGAATTTTCATCCATGGCTTCTTGTCCTGCCTTCTGAGACCTTTTTACAAGCAAAGCCAATGGGGAAGCCAGATTCGCTGTTAGTAACTTAACTGCAGCAATTCACTTAACTATACCAAGAAAAGTCGTAAAATGAGACAAGATCGACTTAACAAAATGTTTCACTTAGCAACAGAAATGTTGGACTCAACTATAGTCATAAGTTGAGGTACCTTGTTCCTTGAATTCTTGAAGGAGAAGAGGGCGATGGGTGGGATTAATTAATAACCTATTTCCATGTACCTCTGACATGGTTAAAGCAGGAAGAAGATGGCAACCAAGTGATGCTTTTCAAATGAATCAGCACAGTTCAAATTCACTCACAGCCTGGGCTGGTGCACACACACACACAGACACACATACATATCTTTCATTGCAGAATGAAGGAAATGAGATATGATCTTAATTTCCCCATTTCTTTAAAATGTCAAGAAGCATTTCCAGTGATTTCTTCATTCATGCAAACCGGTGCTCAACAATGTTGCCACCATTAAATGGGGGACAAATCTGGTTTGTAAGTTCTAATCCTGAAATTGGCAAGCTTCCATCCAGGACATTTGATGGCATTAACAGAACCCAAATGGTGAGGTGGTCAATCCTACTTAGAAAAATCAGACTTGTCTTGGGTGATGAATAGTGAATGAGGCCATGAAAGCTAACTCTGGTCTTGTCTTCCCTTGTTTTAACAAGTAGCGTTCTGTCATCATTCATTCATTTATTCAATATCTCCCTTGGCTTTTATACCCTCAAGAACTATGCAACATAGCAATATTGCTCTGGATGAAAATCTCATGTGGGCAATATTTTAAATTCTTGACAGGAAAATTAGTATGGTCCTTCTCATGGGTAGCCCTTGATATAAGCCCTGTGTGGCATGGGTTGAGGTTACTTGAGAATCTGTCTCATCCCTCTTGGATTGGCCCACTCACCAATTTTGGCAGAGGAGGCATGTTACAGATCCCATCTGTCAAGGAATACCAGCTAGCAGGGTCCTGGAGAAGGGCATTCTCTACAATGGCATCCATGCTTTGGAATATCTTGTTCCCTGAAGTGAGATTGGCTCCAACTCACCTGACTTGACTCTACCAGATGGCTTGAAGATCCAATGGGGTACCATCACACTGGAGATGGTTGATGAGTTAAGAGACAATCCCACCTCAACCTTGCACATTTTGTTCCTTCTTCACCATCTTTTAACGATAATTTTATTTCAATTGTTCCTTCCATTTTTATTGTTTAAAAAATATTTATGTCAGGGTAATGATTTAATAGATGACCAGCTGCTACGATAATGTAATGCTGGGAATGAGTCAGCAAGATTTTTGGGCTGATATCACTTTAAGAGCCTGTAATAAGAAGAGGCCCTATTGGGCTTATCTCTCTCTCTGTGTGTGCTTCCATGCTGTAATTGTTTATTGCTGTTTGTTTGAGGTGTGATTAAAGTACGTGTATGTATATATTTTTTGTAGATAAAACCACTATTTAAATATAAACCTCTATTTACTGTATTTGAGTTGTCTCACATAGTCACACTGTGCGCACTCTGACAATTTATCTTTCAGGATCTTAATGCTTTAAAACTTCAAGCCACCCAAGAGTTGTTTTGATATAACTTGGGCAGCAAATAAATTTAAATAAATAAACAAATAACTTTTACATGGAGAAACTCCTCTGATTAAATTTCCAAGACAATTCAAGATTACAGTCAGGCTCTAGATTCACCATTGATTTACTTTGACTGCCTATTTGAACCACAACACCTATCTAAAGTATCACTCACACCTACTTATTCAGAGACCATTTCTAACATTGGATGCTGATGGGAACATCAAGTTGTGTGGAGCTGCTACATTTGTTAAGTACATAACACCATTCCTGAAATCCCTGCTCTAATAGAATTTGTGCCATAAAAAGTACATTCTTTCACCTAGAGAGAAGTTGCAACTGGTTTGGAGGACTATCACCTAAGAGGATAAGCTTCCACTGATAGAGATAATCTCTCATGTAATCTGCTGTTCAACATACTAAGGATGTAGCAATTTGGAGGGAAGAAGGTATGTACTTCCTTAGAAGAAACATTGTGATGATAGAGAAAATTATAGAAGATTTCACTGCCACCTGCACTGCTGAGAACCAGCCCAGACCTGTTTTTATTGTTCCTTTAAAAAAAAGAACATTTTATTCTGACGTATTGAATTAGCAATTTGTGCATATAAAGTGTCATTTCCCTTCAACTGAAACAGGGACACAGCACTGTTTTCTCACTGCTGTATGTGCTGACAGCAAGCAAAAGAGTCACTTTCGATAGTAAAACCAATTAACCTTGTGTAGTACAATCTAATATAAGATAGTTGGTGCTTTGGGAAAGATAAAAACGAGGGAAAAGAGCAATTGCAGATTCTTACACATTTGCCAGAGTAACTGTTTACAAAGCTATAAAAGGTGAGGGTTCTTTATTTTCCTCTTCTGTTGAAGGTGATCGTCCTTTTTTTGTGATATTTATAATTTTCCAAAAACAAAAATGCATTCACATGAAAGGACAAATCCAGTGGTGGTATGCTACTGGTTTGGACCAGTTTGGTAGAACTGGTAGTAAAAAGACAAAGCCTCCGATCAGCTGAGAGGAGGAAAAAAACAGCTGAAAGGATAAAAGACCTCATGGGAGGGTTGCTCCTAGCTTTTCACTTCTTTATCCTCTCAGCGGATTGGCTTGTTAGAGGTACGCATGTTAGGGGTGTGTGTGCATGCATGACCAATCACCAACCGAACTGGTAGTGACTAAGGTAGGATCCCACTACTGGACAAATCACTTGTTCTTTTTACCGATGGAAGAATAATCTCCATGCAAGTGTTGTATCTTGCCTTCACACTGTTTTAGATAACATTAGTTTTGCTTGATCATCATCACCATCATCTTTTAATGACCCCATAATCCCTTGCAGGGTGAAATCTGGGAAACTGAATGCAGCTAGCTGTTTAATGGCCAGATGCCCTTCCTGTTGCCAATGTGGAGTTTTGTTTGGCAGATATATTCTCATTGTGCCCAGAGAGAGAAATATCTGCCTCTACCTAGGATCGAACTCACAGCTTCCTGATTGTCAAATGAGAGTTCCACCTCTAAGGCATCACACCACTCTGTATTAGTTTTGCTTGATGATATTACAATATAGGTAGGCCTTGACTTACTTAGCGACTGCTCAAAGTTACAACAGCACTACAAAAAAAAAAAAGAATAATAATAAGAATCGTGACCATGTTTTTCACCCATACGACCATTGAAGCATCCCTGTGATAACATGATCACAATTCACACACTTGGAAATTGTCATGTATTTATGATTGTTGCAGTGTTCCAGGGATCGCACGATCCCCATTTGCAACCTTCTGACTAGCCAAGTCAGTGGGGAAGCCAGATTCACTTAACAACCATATTACTAACTAAGCAACTGAAATGATACAATTAACAACTGCAGCAAGAAAGATTATAAAATGGGTCGAATCTGGTGATTTGATTTAATCTTTGTGAATGAGGACGAGTATTCTTTATCTTCATTAATTCTTTGTCTGGACTTATGACACTATTAAGAGCTGACATTGGAGTTAATCAGTGATCCTTCACTCATTAAAAAAAAAACAGTATAAGAAAAACAAACATATTTATCTTTTGAAGGCAAGCCATTCCACTGATTAATTGTTCTTCCTGTCAGGAAATTTCTCCTTAGTTTTAGGTTGCTTCTCTCCTTCATTAATTTCCATCCATTGCTTCTTGTACCCTCAGGTGAACATCCGTTCTTCATATATTCTGGCTTTCGGTGTCCTAATCCTCTCCGTTGTTCTTTTATGCACTCTTTACTTTAGGTCTTTTAAACATTTTGAATTCTATCAAATGTCCATTCATCCCATTGTTATTATATAATTAGACCAAAGAATATTGTTTAACCAGAAATCCAGGTTTTCTTTCATAAGTTGTTCACTGAACAATTAATCATTACCTTACTTTGACTATCTTGTTTTGATCATGATCAATTTTTGGCTGTAATTAGAGTAGCTTTCATGTTGTCAAGGTGCTAAGTACAGAAGCCCCATATATATATATCTATGTCTATACATCTATATCTATATCTATATCTATATCTATATCTATATCTATATCTATATCTATATCTATATCTATAACTATATCTATATCTATATCTATATCTATCTGTTCTGTATGTAAAGTGGATGACTCCAAACCTACCATTCTGATTGGCTAAGAAAAAAGAACAGTGGATTGGTTCACTAGGAACCAATCCAAAGAGCTGCCAAAAAGGCGGCAAATCCAAATAACTGCCATTGGCTGCAAGCAGGCAAGCCAGCCTGTATAAAAGGGCTGGCCCCGGCTTCAGCCGGCGTTCCGTTACTGACTGGTTATAATAAAAGTATTTGTTGTTGGAACCCGGTCTACCTCGTGTGTTTTCCGAACAAAACACTGGCGACGAGGGTGGGATTGTCCTGAACGGAAAAACCTGCACGCGGTGATAAGAAGCCCAGACTGCAACCAAGATGTCTGGAAACAACGCACCGCCCGCACCCTTCAATCCCAACGAAGAGGATTGGGATTCCTATGCTGATCTCTTCCAAATGTACTTGGAGAGCAATGAAATGGAAGGCATTTCCGAACAACGCAAGAGAGCCGTGTTCCTGACGCACTGCGGACCAACCGTGTTTAAAATGGCAAAAGCCCTCGCTAAGCCTCGGGACGTTAAACAATTAATGTGGACAGAATTGCAGAGACTCCTCAAAGCACACTACGCTCCGATGGTGTCTAACTTAATAAAGTGACATGAATTTTACCGAAGAGACCAGAGAGAGGGAGAAACCGTCCCCGACTTCATCGCTGCACTCAGACAAATAGGGGGTGAGTGTGAATTCTCAAACATAGACAAGGCAATGAGAGATCGCGTGGTGTTGGGCCTGAGAGACTCAACCGCACAGAGTAAAATGCTCAACAAGCCCAACATCACCGTTACCGAAGCCATTGCGGAAGCCACAGCCGCTGAAGCTGCGAAAAAATCTGCAGTGGCCCTTAAAAAGATGAACACACACAGCGATGAAACACCAGCCAAAGATAGAAAGCATCCTGCCACCACGACCCACTATGAAGAGTCGGGCGAAACAAACGAATCAAGCGAAGAGGACGACGAGGTCCACCGTTTGCTCACAAACAAAAAAAAGCGCGAAAGGAGAAATTGGCGGGAATGCGCTGGCTGTGGAGGAAACCATCCACGAGCCGAATGCAGATTCCTCGATGCCATCTGTCGACATTGCAAAAAAAGAGGGCACATCGAGAAGGTCTGCAGAAACAAAAAATCCTACAGCCCGACGAGACGCAGAAATTCCCCAACACGAGCCGAGCCCAATCGAGCCGAAAGAAAATGGCAACAAGAAAAGCGAGCCAATACACACCAAACTGTCATTATCCAGAGCTCCCAGACGGAAAGTGGGAGAAAAATTAAAATCGTCGTAGAAATCGAGGGAAAACACTGCAAGATGGAAGTGGACTCGGGGTCCTTCCTCTCCATGGTATCGTGGGACACAATTAAACAGTTAGTCCCAGGTATCAAAACCAAAGACTTGGAGAAGCAGCACCTAACCCTCAAAGACTATCAGGGGAACCAAATCCCTGTGATGGGCAAGGGACATTTCCGAGTCGCCTACAAGAATCACATCAAGGTGCTTCCACTGACCATAGCCTTGGTCAAGACAGACCAAGCCTCCTGGGCATCGAGTGGTTCGCGCCATTGGGCATCGGGATGACCGGGGTCGATCGAGTGACTACAACCGGCTGGGAAGACGACTTCATCCGAGAATTCCAGGACGTTTTTGACGGATCACTGGGCAAGTACCGGGGAAACCCCATTTCTTTCAATTTAAACCCCCAAATAGCCCCACGAAGAATAAAAGCCAGGCGAGTTCCTTTTGCACTAAAGGCAAAAATAGAGGAACAGCTGGACAAATTAATAGCCCAAGGGGTTTTAGAACCTGTGGACCATGCCAAGTGGGAAACGCCTATCGTCACACCCATTAAACCTGACGGGTCCATCAGAATCTGTGGTGACTATAAGGCTACCCTGAACCACGCGTTACAACCAAGCGCATACCCGGTGCCAGTAGTCCAGCATTTGCTTCATTCCCTGGGAAACGGCAAAGTTTTCGCCAAACTCGACTTGGCACAAGCCTATCAACAACTCCCAGTAGACCCAGAAACAGCAGAAGCGCAGACTATTGTCACCCATAAGGGCGCATTCAAATGTCACCGACTCCAATTTGGAGTAAGCGTAGCCCCTGGCGTCTTCCAGAGTCTGATGGAACGCCTTCTAAATGGCATACAAGGAGTCGTTCCCTATTTCGACGACGTCCTAATCTCGGCCAGAGATGAAACACAATTAAAGAACAGACTGAAAAAGGTTCTGACTAAGTTTAGAGAATCTGGCCTCAAAGTTAAAAGAGAGAAGTGCTGTCTAGTTAAGAACAACGTCGAATTCCTGGGCTACTCAATAGACGGAGAGGGTATCCACCCCACAGACAAAAAAGTTAAGGCGATAAATGACGCCCCTGAACCGAGAAATAAAACAGAACTACAAGCGTTCTTAGGATTAATTAATTTCTATAATGTGTTCCTGCCAAACAAAGCCACTATAGCAGAACCGCTACACCGTCTGCTAGACAAAAAGGCAACTTGGACTTGGGGTTACAAAGAGAAAAAAGCCTTCCAAAATATTAAAAGACTGCTAACATCAACAAACGTTCTCATCCAATTTAGCGACACTCTGCCATTAACAGTGACCTGCGACACTTCACCATATGGAGTAGGTGCCGTCCTGAGCCACCAACTACCGGATGGCAGAGAAGCACCCGTCGCATATTATTCTAGGACTCTATCAAAAACCGAGCGGAATTATAGCCAATTGGACAGGGAAGCTCTAGCAATTGTCGCTGGAGTAAAACGTTTCCACGAATATTTATATGGGAGGACTTTTCGAATCATAACGTATCACAAACCGTTAATGGGGATTTTGGCGGGAAACAAGCCAACACCTAATATACTGTCACCAAGAATGACGAGATGGTCAGAGTTCCTGGCGGCTTATTCCTACACTCTGACACACCGACCAGGGAAACAAATTTCCCATGCGGACGCTTTGAGCAGAGCGCCCTTACCAACAACCGACGCAGACCCGGCACCAGCGATGACAACGCTACAAATCGAGACTTGCCCCGATCTACCCATATCAGCGTATGATGTCGCCAGAGCCACCGCGAAAGACTCATTGACTGCCCGCGTTCTTAGCTGGGTAGGTAAAGGCTGGCCGGACAATCTAAAAACTGAAAATTCAAAACCTTTCCGGTCCAGACAGACTGAACTTTCCATCCAAAAGGGGTGTTTGTTGTGGGGTGATCGGGTAGTAATTCCTGCTAAACTGCAGCCCAGGGTACTTAGGCTGTTACATGAAGGGCACCCGGGAATGGTTAAGATGAAAAGCCTCGCCAGAAGTTATGTGTGGTGGCCGGGTATTGATAAGGACATAGAGTATTGGGTAAGCTCATGCCACAAATGCCAGGCAATTAGACCATCCCCACCAAAGGCACCTGTTAAGGACTGGGAAACCCCTCGAGGACCGTGGTCAAGAATACACATTGACTTCGCGGGGCCTACCAAGGGGCATACCTTTCTGATTGTCGTTGATGCCTATTCCAATTGGCTTGAAGTAAAAATCATGCAATCAACGACAACAGAAGCCGTAATAAAGCAACTAGACAGCCTGTTTGCCACCCATGGCATACCAGACATTCTCGTCTCAGATAATGGGCCACAGCTAACCAGCATACCATTTGAGCAATACCTAGCCTCCCTAGGTATAAGACATGCACTAACCGCGCCGGCTCACCCGGCTGCGAACGGCAGGGCTGAGAGAATGGTCCGGTTTACCAAAGAAGGGTTGGAACGAATGGACGCTGGAGATATCCAACAAAAAGTAAACCGGTTGCTCACACTCCAGCACATAACACCCAGTACTATCACAAATAAATCACCAGCTGAACTACTCATGGGGCGAAAATTAAGATCCCACCTGGATAGGTTACACCCAAATTTTACCCCAGAAAACCCCCCTGACTCCTCAACACGGTTCAGACAATTCGAAACAGACGATTTAGTTTACGCAAAAAAATTCACCGGGGACCCGGTATGGCTACCCAGGCAAATTATCCAAACTACAGGCCCCAAATCCTACCGAGTTAAATTAGACGATGGCAGGGAATGGAAGCGGCATATAGACCAGCTTCGATCTCGAATTATAGAAAGAACCACGGACTTACAAACATTCACAAAAAAACCCGGCGAAATGCAAACCGAGGTGGGGGGGGAAAGGCGAGAAACGAATAAAGAACTATTTAAAAATAAAAATAACATTCAATACGACCAAAAAGAGCCAACAAAAGACTCACCGTTTGAAGAGACCCACGGAAAGAGACCATCGGAAGGGGCCAGCCAAGCCAGCTCGACCTGCCCCGAGGAAACGGGAGGGAGCGGCAGAACCGCCGGCCTAAGAAATTCAGGCGGCGGTAAAATGGCTGACTCACCCTTCCATACGGTTCCAGAGAGAAGGACGGACGACACAGCAGCCCCATCCGAACCGGTCGAAGTCTTCACTGAAAATGAACCGCGCAGGTCAAGTCGAGTCCGAAAAAGCCCCACCTACCTGCGAGACTACGTCACCACGTAGGACTGAACTAAGGGGGGAGGGGTGTTCTGTATGTAAAGTGGATGACTCCAAACCTACCATTCTGATTGGCTAAGAAAAAAGAACAGTGGATTGGTTCACTAGGAACCAATCCAAAGAGCTGCCAAAAAGGCGGCAAATCCAAATAACTGCCATTGGCTGCAAGCAGGCAAGCCAGCCTGTATAAAAGGGCTGGCCCCGGCTTCAGCCGGCGTTCCGTTACTGACTGGTTATAATAAAAGTATTTGTTGTTGGAACCCGGTCTACCTCGTGTGTTTTCCGAACAAAACACTATCTATCTATATTTGTCAGTTAGCATTGTTCTATGTGTTTATTATTTCAGATTTCCTTTCTGCAGAATGCATAATGATTTCATCAAGCAAATCTGCTCTAATTACAGCTCACTTGGAATTCATAAATAAACTTTCAAAGTTAAAAGCTAGAGCTTCCATTTCTTCTGGCTTTTCCTCATACAAATTGCTCCTTCTTCTTTCTGAGAGGAAAGAATACCTAATCTCATTTCAAAAGAGATTCATTATCCTAACTCCTTCTAAATTGAAACAGGATCCTAATGTGTGAGAGGGATAAAAAAAACTGGCTCTGATAATTAAAAAAAAAATATTTTGAAAGATCCTTTGTTGTCTTTTCAACCTCTAGTTTTTCTTTGCCTCTCAAGTTGCTCTTGAAAGACACTGAGAGAAAATAAATAAAAAGTAAAAATAAAACTCATTGGTAGATCTGCATACCATATTGAGAACTGAATTGACAAAAAAAAATGGTAAAATGGATGCTTGCATCAGCCAAGAATCACACTAAGGAAGTAACTTTAATGTCTGGACACTTTCTAGAACACCAATGTGTGTTCTCTTTCACAATTCATTAAAGTCGAAACCACAGGCTTTGACAGATGCCCAGCTCATAAATGTCAGCTTTATATCACATTCACTCAGTCAGTTTTACTGTGTCAAAGAATAATTTGTAAATACTCATAAAATTAAATATGATGCACCCTTGAAAACAAAATCAAGGCCAACTGGCTTAAAGAATGTTAAGATGCAGGAGTAATGCGAATACTAATTCCATGTGTCTGTAGATATTAGTCATCCAGATCATAGTTGTCCCAAAGGTGCTTTTTCAAGAGACCACTAGACTTCCTTCCTTCCTTGGTTTTTTTTTTTTTTTTTTTTTGAAGACATTTCGCTTCTCATCCAACAAGCATCTTTAGCTCTGACTGGATGGTGAGGAATGGAAAGATTTATACTCCTTGCAGATAAACAAATAAACCTCCAGGTGGCCTCAATGGCTCTCTAAAAGGAATACAAATGACCAGCTGTCTGCAAAGAATATAAACATTTTTTTCTTCATTTTATGCTTTTTCTTGGTTTTACTATTGTGGCGAGCTTTTCACAGTTTGGTTCGAGGACAAGGGTATCAAACTCAAGTCACATGGTCCTCATGCGGCCCACGAGGTACTTAGATCTGGCCCACAAGGCCACCCTGGAAAGAGCAAAGGCCTGGCCTGCGGTGCTTCTGGCAGTGAAAATGGAGCTTGGGAGGGCCACATGTGGCTTTCTTGGGCTTTGTTTTCTGGCAGAGAGCTGCAGGACATTGAGCTGGCCACACCTATGTTGGCCATATCCACCCCAGCCACACTCACTTCCCCACCCCAAGGTCCAGCAAACCCTGATGCAGCCCTCAATGAAATCGAGTTTGACAACCCTGTCCTAGGATGTTTGGCCAAGACTTAATATTTATTAAGTAAATAAATCATTTCCCTTCCTTCCAAATGTTAAATTGGCTGCAAACTAATAATTTTTTCAACAAAAGGAAACCAGATGCATTCTTACCCTGAATATATAAGAAGTGGGCAGCTGGGATCATATTTTAATCAAGGCATAATTAATGTAAACCCTGGGACTCCAAACTAATCAAACGTCTTGATTTTCTTTCCCTTCAAATCAGAAGAAGCATCAGAGAAAACCTTTGTGAGTTTCCTTCCAGTGATTCTAAAAGATATTCACATACATTTCAAACTTTGTGGGCCTAATCCTATCAAGAATAAGGAAAGAGAATGCTGAGAACTTATACAATCTAATACAGGTTTCCAGACTCTTGGAATGAATGAATGAATGAATGTTTCTAAAATCTAACATGGAGATTTTAAATCTCAAAGAAGAACTGGCTCATACAGTTTTATACACACGTTAAGGGACTTTAGAAGTATGCAAAGTAATGATTGAACTTTCTGGTATTGGAGTGTCTAAAGCTCAGAAGAAGATATTCTGAGATGTGATGAGCCATGAAAATATCTACATTATGTGGGAACCTCTGAGAAGCATTTAAACCTTAACTGACCCTTTAAAACCACCTGCTAGGTTTGGGGAAATGTGAAGAAAGGATGTTTGTCTTTTAAGTGTGGTTTGAAATTTATGAAAAAGAAACTCCTGGCTCTCAACAAAAAACAAAAAACAAAAAAACATTTCAAAGGTTAGCTTCTCTAAAACAACAAACAGTTGTCCTATTCTAGTAAAGGACATCATGTGCAGCCATTTAGCTTATTGAGAAAATCAACTACAACTGTTTCTTGCAGTGTTGTTTATTCCTGCTTCAAGAGAAAGCTTCAAGGTAATCACTAAGAGCTTGGAAATTAATCTCCCTCCTCCTCCTCCTCCTCCTCCATCACCTCTATATAACAAAGAACTGATATATATTGCCTTTTGAAAGACAACTCCTATTTTTTAACAGAAGAATATGTGTTTTGCATTGCTCGGCTTGTTCAGTTAATTCCTCCTGTTTTATCCTAGTGCCATATAATTAACAATAAGACAAATCTCTTAATCCGTATGAATTCAAAGCTCCATGTTTAGCAGCAATACACCTGCCACTTCCGATTATCGGAATCTGTCTGCTTATCAGCTTTGAAAATCACTTTTTTTAAGCAAGCAAAACCCAGATGACGAGCAGTGAAACAGATTTTGTATGTTGTCCAGCCAAAATAATTATTTTTTGAAAAAAACAAACAACCTATAGAGTTATTTATCTTAGTTTTAAAATATCGGCAAAAAAATGAGCATTTGCTCTAACAAAGAAAAGCAAGATTGCCAGGGTTCAAAGCAACCACAAAGAATAAGGCCATCAGAATGCCAAGTTATGTCTGAAGGGATCGTAAATAAAATTGAACAAGGCGCCCTGTGACCAAGAACGTTTCTAAAATAAATTAGGTTAATTATTAATAGCTTGCACGCACAACTATTGTGTTTGGTTAAGTTTGCATAACATCTAAAAAGGGAGCTTTGTTCTTGTGAAGTCAATGTGGGTCAACAGTTATGAGTAAGGAGGCATGTTTAGAGTTCTGTATAGTAATTGCATTATTCACAATGAAGTTGTTAAATCTATTAACAGGCCAGTAAAAGTGTTTCTTGGCCCGCCAATATTAGAAGGAATCAGAGATTTAAAGACACGGTATTAGACCCTCAGTGGCGCAATGGTTAGTGTGCTGTATGCAGGCCACTTTGGCTGACTATTGGCTGTACAAATCCCACCAGGCTCAAGGTTGACTCAGCCTTCCATTTTTCTGAGGTGGGTCAAATGAGGACCCAGATTGTTGGGGGCCAAGAGGCTGATTCTGTAAAACCACTTAAAGAGGGCTGTAAAGCACTATAAAAAGTGGCATTTAAGTCAAAGTGTTATTAAGCTTCAAATTCTTAACAGTGTCTTAAATCATCTGGAACTCAAAGTAACATGTGCATGTGTCTGACTGTCCCTCTGTGTGTAGGTGCACAACTCTCAGTGTTGATTCCTGATCACTGCCTGGATAAATCCCTATAGTTTTCTTGGCAAGATTTTAGAAGTGGTTTGCCATTGCCTCCTTCCTAGAGTTGAGACAAAGTGACCAGTCTAAGGTCACCAAACTGGCATTGTATCTGGAGCTCAAAGTCCCTAGGATTCTAGTCTGATGGTTTAAGCACAACACCAAACAGCTTCTTCAATACAACAACTCTCTCTAAAAATAATTATTTTTCTATCTTGTTCACGAAGGTAGTATGATTATATGGAAGCCTAAGGAGATTCTCAGTCATCCAGGCAGTGATGGTGTCATCTTTGGAAGCCATATTTTACTTAGAAGCTTCCAAGGTGCCATATCTTAGTGCCTGGGAATTTGGGAAGGGGGATTTCATGGAGAGGTGGAAGATTAGACATAAAAACATTGTTCTCATAAGTCAAAGACAAGTTACCCTGCACCTGGACAGGGGTGTCTGGAGGAATGTCTCCAGTTGGGACAATGGTCGATTGGGCCATGTGATGTACTGGTGGGTGCAGGAGATGGGTTTGTGAATTTCAATTGGGAAGGGAAAACCTGAAACTCTCGGATTTGGGTTTTCCTAGATATGCAGGTATGACTTCTCTAATTTTAGGTATGACCTAAAATGGACACCCAACATCAAAAACATCATTAAAAAGGAACAACAAAGAATGTTCTTTCTGCACCAGCTGAGAAAACTCAAACTCCCTTGGAGCTGCTGATCCAGTTCTACAGAGGAATGATTGAGTCTGTCACCTGCACCTTTATAACTGTCTGTTTTGGTTCTGCAACCCAATAAGACAGACACAGACTCCAGAGAGTAATTAGGACTGCAGAAAAAACAATGGCTACAACCTGCCTTCAATCAAGGACCTGTATACTGCACGAGTCAAAAAGAGGGCTGTGAAAATATTTACAGATCCCTCACATCCTGGACATAAACTGTTTCAACTCCTTTCCTCAAAACAATGCCATAGAGCCCTGCACACCAGAACAACTTGGCACAAGGACAGTTTTTCCCAAATGCCATCACTCTGCTAAACAAATAATTCCCTCAACACTGTCCAACTATTTACAAAGTCTGCACTACTATTACTATTAATCTTCCCATCACTCCTTATCACCCATCCCCTCCCACTTGTGAATGTATAACTGTAACTTTAGCGCTTGCATCCTTACGATTTATATTGACTGTTTCCTAGTATGATTTGATTGCTTATTGTACCCTATGACTATTCTTAAGTTTTGTACTTTATAGTTCTTGACTCTTGATGAATGTATCTTTTCTTTTATGTACACTGAGAGCATTTGCACCAAGACAAATTCCTTGTGTGTCTAACCACACTTGGCCAATAAATAATTCTATTCTATTCTAATAAATTATTACTTGGATGAACTTTGTTTCTGAGTGCTAAATGGAAATGGGGAGTTTCATTGGAATGCTGACAGGTGGACTGCAACCGGTTTGACAACTGGTTCTGTGAACATGCAATCTTTCTTGCCACAATTGGCAAGTGAATCATGCTATGGATAAGTCAGTGACCTGGTTGTTAAGTGTATCTGTCTTCCCCATTGACTTTGCTTGGTGAGCAGGTTGCAATAGGGGATCATGTGACCTTTAGTAACAGCAACGGTCATAAATATGAACCAACTCCCAAGCATCTGCATTTTGATCACATGGTGCAGCAGTCATAACTGTGAAAAATGGTCATAAGTCTCATTTTTAGTGCCATTGTAACTTCAAACAGTCACTAAATGAACTTTCAAGGATTACTTGTAATTAGGATTTCTAAACATGTCCAGCAGTGTCCTTAACCAGATTGCAAAAGACAGTCATAATGTCAAAATGGCACCGACGACGGCTGCCTCAGTGAAATGCTCTCTTACTGAGAGTATTTACACCAAAACAAATTCCTTGTGTATCCAATCACACTTGGCCAATAAAGTATTCTATTCTATTCTATTCTATTCTATTCTATTCTATTCTATTCTATTCTATTCTATTCTATTC
>BLBF01000039.1:26502063-26517408 GCA_015471245.1 Laticauda colubrina
TCTATTCTATTCTATTCTATTCTATTCTATTCTATTCTATTCTATTCCATTCTGTCCCATTCCATTCTATTCCATTTTTATTATTCTCTTCTCCTCTCCTCTCCTCTACTCTACTCGATATAGATACGGATATAGATATAGATTTGTTTTCTTAATATAGATTTATGTACACTGGGAGCTTATGCACCAAAGACAAATTCCTTGTGTGTCCAACCACACTTGGCCAATAAAGTATTCTATTCTATTCTATTCTATTCTATTCTATTCTATTCTATGTATTCTATTCTAGGTAAATATGAGCGGTTAAAATTAGTTACTACATCCAGTAGAACAGTGGTTAAAAAGCAGTACTGCAGGCTACTTCTGCTACCTGCCAGCTGCCTGCAATTTGGCAGTTTGAATCTCACCAGGCTCAATGTCTTCCATCCTTCCGTGGATCCAGATTGTTGGGGGCAAGAGGCTGATTCTGTAAACCACTTAGAGAGGACTGTAAAAGCACTGTAAAGTAGTATATAAGTCTAAGTGTTATTGCTAATGATGTATAAAACTTCAAAGCAATTATCATATGATATGGCAGTTAGCCACAGCAATAATACTTAAGATTTCTATACCGCTCCACAATGCTTTACAACCCTCTCTAAGTGGTTTACAGAATCAGCATATTGCCCTTAAAATCAGGCTCCTCATTTTACCAACTTCGGAAGGATGGAAGGCTGAGATAACCTTGAGCCGCTCAAAATCAAACTGCTGGCAGTGGTTAGAATTCACCTGCAATACTGCATTCTAACCACTGTGCCACCGCAGATCTGCCATTTAAATAATGCTTGTAACCATCAGATAATTTTAAAAGCAACACCACCTCACACATCCCAATGGAACAAAAGCAGAAAAGGATTTTGGATATCAGTGTTCTTAACATACAATAAAAGAAGGGATTCCATACCAGAAGGTTCTTGTTCTTAACATACAATAAAAGAAGGGATTCCATACCAGAAGGTTCTTTGGTGTGGCTAAAAACATAACAAATACACATACCTTCTATGGAAAACTAGCCAGATAGATTTTTTTTTAATGATGCTCCTCTTTTGCTCTTCTATGTTGTTTTCTATTTGCAAGATTTGTTGCTAACAATGTGTGAAAACAGTCACTGCTGTTGTGAGTCATACAATTACAAAGCAGAACAGCCCTGGACAGCTTGAATTCATTGATTCTATAAATTATGCAACAGAAGATTTATATATTTGAATGATTTATATATTTGAAAGATTTATATATTTGAACACATGCTTTGCTGCACCTGAAGATGCACATCAAGGTTCATTATCAGCAGGAACATGGAACTAATGGCAGTTCCAATGTTGTTGTGGAACTACATTTGCTTTAAGAAGCAGTGCCAACAATGAAGCACCATCAGATCCTTCATCCTCAAGACATTTTGCAAATTGATTATGAATTGGTTGAATGGTGCAGTCACAACCAAATGTCCTTCAAAACAACTCCAGTGTCTCAATGGCAAATGTAGGACCCTCTCCCCCCCAAAAAAAACAGAATATGCCAACAAAACAGCTGGGGAAAATCATATACCATTGTCTGTATCTCCCACTATCGAACTTCTGACTTCTCTTTTCCTTATTTTCATTCTCCTCTTATCATCTTTCCTTGAAAAAGCATGGGAGGGAATCTAGCAGCTTTCATTGATGGCCTGAGAAATTGCTTTCTAAATTTTAAATTCAATATATATCTCCATCAACTAATTATAATTGAGCCTTTTCATGCTGGACAAAATTAAAGAGTAAATATTTGAAGTTGTAACAATTAAACATCAGGTTGCTTCTCTAAGCACATGGGTTCACACTCATGTTTTCCTGCAAAAATTTTCAGTGCAACAGAGACCCTGCTAAAATTCCAATAGAAAGAGATGCTTTTGGTGCTCATGGTAATTTTTTTAATAAAAAAGATGGTGCTGAGCAGATCATTCAGCATATAGATTTTCCTTAAAGTCAGGACAAAGGAGTTTAAAAACTGAAGTTAAACTGTGGGAAGAAGAGAGGGAATGAGTAACTCAGTCAAGTGTGTGTGTGTGTGTGTGTGTGTGTGTGTGTGTTGCTAGATAGATATAGGTGTGTGGGTGCGTTGGTATATAGATAGAGAAGTGGAAGGGAAGGGAAGGGAAGGGAAGGGAAGAGAAGAGAAGAGAAGAGAAGAGAAGAGAAGAGAAGAGAAGAGAAGAGAAGAGAAGAGAAGAGAAGAGAAGAGAAGAGAAGAGAAGAGAAGAGAAGAGAAGAGAAGAGAAGGACTTTAGCTGTAGGACAGTATCATTCAGAATTACTGGAAGTAGATTTTTGAAGGAATTGTGATTTTGACATACCAGCTTTTGATATTCCAAGCAGGGAATCAAATTATGCTACTTTAAGTATATAATAATGAGGTTTTGGAGATGGATGGATATCAGAAGCTGTTGAAAAGGTAACAGTAAATTAGACCTGCAGCTTGAGCAAAATCACTCAATTTGTCATGGGCATGAAAATTCAATGAAAAATGTCATTTCTTTTTCTTTTTGATTTAATTGCATGATCATCTATGACCCAGAAAGTTACAAAAGATCTTGATTTTCTAAGGAGAAACTCCAGTTGGTGAGCTGTTGGCTATCTGTGTCAATGTATTAATTCCCTGTCTCTTGAGACATTTTCCAAAAGTTGAGACACTCTCCAAATGTTGGGGCATCTCTACTTTTCCCAACAGGCATTAAATGAACTATAATTAATTAAATCAGGTTCTTAATATTGTGAACTATAATAATAATAATAAAAAATAGACTTAAGGCTATGCTCAACATCTGCATGTCTTTATCAGTGATTGGTTTAACCCTTCAAAAAGATTAAGTCTTCCTGCATGCCCGGGCATGCTCCTGATGAGGTGGTGGATGGTCTCCTGAGGGATCTCCTCCCACACCTGGACTAAAAAATCCTCCAACTCCAGGACAGTCTGTGGTGCAACTTGGCGTTGGTGGATGGAGCAAGACATGATGTCCCAGATGTGCTCAATTGGATTCAGGTCTGGGGAACGGGCAGGCCAGTCTATAGCATCAATGCCTTTGTCTTGCAGGAACTGCTGACACACTCCAGCCACATGAGGTCCAGCATTGTCTTGCATTAGGAGGAACCCAGAGCCAATCGCACCACATATGGTCTCACAAGGGGTCTGAGGATCTCATCTCGGTACTTAATGGCAGTCAGGCTACCTCTGGAGAGCACATGGAGGGCTATGCGGCCCCCTAAAGAAATGTCACCCCACACCATTACTGACCACTGCCAAACCGGTCATGCTGGAGGATATTGCAGGCTGCAGAACGTTCTCCATGGTGTCTCCAGACCCTGTCACGTCTGTCACATGTGCTCAGTGTGAATCTGATTTCATCTGTGAAGAGCACAGGGAGCCAGTGGTGAATTTGCCAATCTTGGTGTTCTCTGGAAAATGACAAACGTCCTGTATGGTGTTGGGTTGTAAGCACAACCCCCACCTGTGGACATCAGGCCCTCATACCACCCTCATGGAGTCTGTTTCTGACCATTTGAGCAGCCACATGCACATTTGTGGCCTGCTGGAGGTCATTTTGCAGGGCTCTGGCAGTGCTCCTCCTGTCCCTTCTTTCACAAAGGTGGAGGTAGCAGTCCTGATGCTGGGTTGTTGCCCTGCTATGGCCTCCATGTCTCCTGGTAGTACCTCCTTGCTCTGGACACTATGCTGACAGACACAGCAAACCTTCTTGCCACAGCTCTCATTGATGTGTCATCCTGGATGAGCTGCACTACCTGAGCTCTTGTGTGGGTTGTAGACTCCGTCTCATGCAACCACTAGAGTAAAAGCACCACCAGCATTCAAAAGAGACCAAACCATCAGCAAGAAAGCCTAGGAACTGAAAAATGGTCTGTGGTCACCACCTGCAGGACCACTCCTTTATTGGGGATGTCTTGCTAACTGCCTCTGCTTTCTACCTGTTGTCTAATTCCATCTGCACAATAGCATGTGAAATTGATTGTCAATCAGTGTTGCTACCTAAGTGGACAGTTTGATTTCACAGAAGTGTGATTGACTTGGAGTTACATTGTATTGCTTAAGTATTCCCTTTATTTTTTTTAGCAGTGTATATTACCACATCTACATATCGGGAAACAAAAATTGCAGCAATCCAGTTTATTTTCAAGCTCCTTCTTAAAATTCAAAGAGCTATGGTGTGAATTATCAATGGTGTCACCTCTTTTATTTACCTGGAGATCTCGGCCCTTGTTGGTACATCTGAAAATTCATACTGTACTATTTAATCCATCCTGTACTACTATCCTCCACTTAATTGGTTTCTAAGTCAATGTTGCTTTGTTGAAACTCTGAATTAAATTGGCCCACCAGTCGCAACATTTGGAGAGGCCAGAGGTGATTATTTCTTAGGGTCATATGGATCTACAGGTGTAGATCCATACACTTGTGCACAAAATGGATTGCAAACCACAGTGGTTGCAATTAGATATGCACTGATATAAGTCACTTGTTCATGTCAATGAGCACTGGAGAAAGAAATGAGAAAAGGCATCAAATCATGGCTTCCTTCTTTCAGCACTCTGGATCTCTGCAACCATCTAACCTATCTGGTTTAGATAAAGTGAAAAGATCTTGTATTTCTCAGACCTGGCCTGACTATTGTCAGCTAACCTTGGGATGATTTGAAGAGTCAACCAGTGATGCATCCCTAATGCAGAAGGCTTTGGGTTGTCATGCTGATGTCTGGCTGATGCAATAAATCACTGGTATGGATATCTTCTGTGCAACCTGAAAATGACCTGCTGTCCCCTTAGCCAGAGGAGAGTCCAATTAATCTCTCTTTTCTGGAGAAGAAACAGACTAGCACACTGTGCATCACACACATCAAATAATGAAATGGATTCTCTCAAATTTGCCCTTGACCTCAGTCTATCTATGGCTATGTGTCTTGTTTCTGCTTCTTAGTACCTGTTTGCCTGACCTTGTACACCCTTAGTGGGAATTCTCATGTCACCTTGTTACATGGTTAGAAGACTACCCCATCTTGTTACACAGCTATGGCATTAATTCTACCCCATCTGCATTCCACACCAGCCTGTTGTAAATTGAAGCCAGATTGGAAGATAAGTGGGAGATTAATGCATTCTTGATTTACTAGTTTTCATTCCAATAGCATAACTCCCAATGTTAAGAAACATCTAAGGGAAGGATACATACAAATGCCAGCATGGCTGAGTCATAAACAGATCATAAAAGTTATAAACACTATAACTCTGAGGCATTAAATAGAATTACTGAAAAGATTTATTGAATCTTGAATCTAAGGTTGGATCTTTCAACTCTCCTATGAACCCCACATTACTAACTGAACTAGAAGGTTTTTTCCTCTTTTCAAAAACTGGCATCCCAGCAACATTTTCTTCAACAACAAGCAATATAGTAAAAACTCATGAAAACAGGCAACATTTCTAATGTGCTTACTGAGGAAAGAGTAATGCTAGTAGCCATTTTTAATCCTCATATTAAAGAGTTTCTCTCCTACCCTCTCTCAATTGTTGTTATGATTTAATTGATGGGTCTATTTCAGATTGAATTAATCAATCCATTAACTATTGATAGAAACTTCTCCAAAGAAAAGCAAAACTAATACTGCAGCCCCAACAATCTTCTCATTTGTACGCTCTTTCATTTATTATAATTTCCCTACACTGTTGAGTTTCAATAGCTTTTATTGCCTCTATAGAAATAACATTCATTGTAATTTAATTTAGAAAATTTCAGATCAAGGCAAAAAAAAGAAGAAGAAGAAGAAGAAGGGGGAGTACAAGGAAAAATCCGTATAGAAGTGGATTGTTAAAAATACATCAAAAAGTAAATGGCGAATTTAAAATTATGTTATGCTGCATTTCATTTTAAGTATCAGATCCTTCCTCTACCCCATCCCAAAATGATGCAAGATTCCAACAAAAGCTTTTTTTGTTCTAGAAAAAAAAATGAAATAAAGCACAGGAAAAAACATTGCAATTTTGTTCCTGAGAGCAACAATCTCAGGTTTGAAATGAGATGTTCTGATTACAATTATATTTTTTTTTTCACCCTTCTACAACAGCTGCAAAAGGAGAAAAGAAAACTGGACGCTTGTTATTCTTTTTTATATAATTCAGCATTCATGGAATCTGGCATGATTAATACCATTTTATAAGAAAGGGTATGAATGCTCTGGCCATTGTCACTGAGGTGTGCAATCTTTGTAATTGGTTGTCCCAAAAGCAACTGAACAGGGAGCAAGCACATTAAGGCTTTATTCTGTAATTCTGGGTTCCATTAGAAACCCTGAATCCATTTAGCTCAGCCCTTATCACATGCACTTCAATCAGTTTGTGCAGATAACTGTATCTTATGGATTGGGGAAGCATATACACAGTCTTTGCAAAGACAATAATTTTTGAAGGACAATTATTTTCTTCTAGCTAATGCTGGGCATCTTTAATGTAATGATGATTAAGAGAATTATAATAGCAAAAAAATGGTACGTGGCTATTTTTTTTTAAAGAAAAGAAAACTTATCTTCAGTTTTGTTTTGTTTTGTTTTTAAAACAAGATTATATATTGATTTGTTTTTCTAGCTTTAGGAGATTGTGGAAGCAATGCTGTTTTAATTCTTTTAACTGGTTTTCCTGCCCCCTCCCATTGTCTTGATGTTGTCAACTGAAATATGTTCAGCTTAATGCAATCGTAAATGAAGCACACCCCAACCCAGTGAAAGTTGTGTGCAGATGTTTAGGTATGCATCACTAAAATATTAGTAGTAGTAGTGGTACTGGTTTAATTTAGATTCTAACTTTCTGTCCAGTAAATCCAAAGTGGAGTGGAAAGGGTTTAAAATCTAACCTTATATCTGTCAATCCAGACATCAGTGGGGCTTAGTAAAGCCTCCTCATTGGGAAGAAGCCATCAAATCAATTGCAATTCTTGATCAACAGTCCTTCCCCCTTTTCTTCCAACTGACCTCTTGCCAAGTCTACTGGACATGGGCTCCCTACTGCAAATTGGAGTGTTGTGAGTGTTGTGTTTGCCCCTACCATTTTCCATATGCTCTGCCTCACCAACACTGCCATCCGGCGTTGTCCTTTCGTAGTTGTCCTCTGGGAGTGGAAGGGCACCCAGCCTTGGGCCTGAAGAACTCTTACTGCTTGGTGTTTCAGATTCCTCCAGACCGCTGTCATAGCAACTCTGCAAAGACCCTTGATGTGGGTCTTGAGGCTGACTCACAACTGAAAACGTCACTCTACGGAATGGCTGCAAAAGAAAAGATTCTGGATGTCACTTGAAAAGTAAAGTCTTGGAGAATGCTACTCTTAATCATTTCTATTATTTATTTTGCTTATTTATTTTTAAAAAATATATGCATCTTGTCAAACACAGTTGAGCCCCCACTGTAGAAACTCACAACAGCTATGAACTGTGATTAGTAGAATGTCAACAGTGTACTTATACCTCCATTAGATTATTTATTTAGTGTATGGCAAATGCATGGACTTAGAGTAGTTCAAATGTTAATGTCCAGCCCACCCAGTCATTCAAGGACAGGATGGTTTAGGTCAGTGGTTGCCAACCAGTGGGCTGGGAACCACTGGTGGTCCATGAGAAAATTTTGGTAATTTGCAGAGAAATGTCATCCCCCCCCAAGCACCCCTCAAAGCAATTAATCCAGGCTGCACAGGACCTTAAGGCTGTGCTACCCACATGGCTTGCGGGAACACAAGGCTTGTATCGCTTGCATTGAGAACAACATGATGTAGTGAGGGGAGGGGAGAAAAGGCATGGGGGGGAACTTGTCCCACTCACCCCATGCATCTGGCCTGACTACTGGGCTGCTTCTTTCCACTTCTTTCTTCTTCTGTTTTTGGCTGCACACAAGGAAAGCAGCAAAAGTCTTTCTTTCTCTCCCACAAACTCTGCCAGAAATGAATATTTGGGACCCTGCAAGGCATCCTGCTCCAAGAGG
The DNA here is from genome assembly GCA_015471245.1 of Laticauda colubrina. Classification (NCBI taxonomy): domain Eukaryota; kingdom Metazoa; phylum Chordata; class Lepidosauria; order Squamata; family Elapidae; genus Laticauda; species Laticauda colubrina. Next base: position 26,510,108 of record BLBF01000039.1, read on the forward strand.
CTGCACCAAAACAACAAATCTCACAAAAACTCACTGCTGGTAGAGTTTGAGGAAGAGAAAAAAAAAACTTCTGCTGTTTCTGCTGCTTTCTTTGCATGAAGCCAAAAGTCTCCCTCTCCTTCTCTCCTTCTCTCCCTCCCTCCCTCTCTCTCTCTGAGAATGGAGTTAGAGACATTATCCTGCAATCCCAAATAAATAATGATCGACTGGTTGGAAAACAGGGTGGGTAATTTTCCTGCAGACATTTTTTGGGATTTTCCCAGGGTCTCTAGTCCGCAGGATTTAAAATTATGATTTTAGTGGTCCCTGAGGTCCAAAAGGTTGGCGACCCCTGGTCTCGACTGAAAAAAAAAAAAAACAGACATTGGGCTGGTGTAAGCTCTGGATGAATATTCAGACACAAGGCAATGGATATTTTTTGACAAAATTTTGTTGAATTTTGTCAAAATTCTTCCATCGGAATGTTGAGTTCATTGCAGAGCAGTTTTGCAAATTTTTACAGATTTGCAGATTTGCAAAGGCTGTGTGTGTGTGTGTGTGTGTGTGTGTTGAAGGTTGGATATTAGATAGCTCACAAGCAACTGAATCCATCCATTTTTCTCAAAATGCCTGGGGACATTTAAAATAACTTTTAAGGAGCCTTCTTGGAAATGTTGAAAGGGCTGTGTTATAGACTGGAGATAGATGACACTCTTTAGAAGACAGCAAAGTCCACATTTTGGACAGGAAGGACTGCTGGTTTGAAAGAGGGGTGAAAGAGCCCATTTATGTCAAACTGAACTGCCTTCTTTCATCAGAGGGGGAGGGATACAACATCATCTATCTACAGTCTACAACACATTCTTTTCAACAGTTCCAAGAAGGCTCCACAGCCATTTGTACCACTCAGGTCATCCTGAAGACACAGATAAACCTCCAGGTGGCCTTGACACCTGGGCTAAAAGAATGCAAATGACTAACTGTCTGCAAGGAGTATAAATCCTTCCATTCCCCAGAGCTGAAGAAGCTTCTTGGATCAGAAGCAAAACAACTTCAAAAAAAACCCCAGAAAGTCCAGTTGCTTCTAGAAAAAACACCTTTGGGACACTGTTAGGAAATTTCTCCTTAATTTATTGTTATGTTGTTATTGGGTTTTTACTTGATGTTAGTTACCCAGTGTTATGATGATGAAATGGGTGGCCGTATAAAATGATTATCACGTTCTCATGGAAGACACATACAGAACTCAGTGACACAACTTTAAAATAATAATGGGATTGAATTATTTGGGCCAATGTAAAGATACTGTAGGCCTCAAGTCACAACCACAAAGGGGACTGGAATTGTATTTGCTAAATTATGTGCTCTTTGAGTGAACCAGTTTGGCATTAAGTACATCACACTCAATTGTCAAGTGAATCCAATTTACCCCACTGGTATTGCTTGTCTAAAGCCAGCCTGGAAGTTTCTTTAGATTAGATTAGAATTCTTTATTGGCCAAGTGTGATTGGGCACACAAGGAATTTGTCTTGGTGCAAATGCTCTCAGTGTACATAAAAGGAAAGATAAATTCATCAAAAGTCAAGAATCGTAAGGTACAACACTTAATAATAATAATAGGGTACAATAAGCAGTCGAATCATAGTAGGAAACAGTCAATATAAACCATAAGGATACAAGCGACAAAGTTACAGTCATACATTCACAAGTGGGAGGAGATGGGTGATAAGGAGTGATAAGAAGATTAACAGTAATAGTAGGGAAGACTTTAAATAGTTGGACAGTGTTGAGGGAATTATTTGTTTAGCAGAGTGATGGCATTTAGGGAAAAAACTGTCCTTGTGTCGAGTTGTTCTGATGTGCAATGCTCTAGTGTTTTGAGGGAAGGAGTTGAAACAGTTTATGTCCAGGGTGTGAGGGGTCTGTAAATATTTTCACAGCCCTCTTTTTGACTTGTGCAGTATGCATGTCCCATTGAAGGCATTCATTCATTCATTCATTCATTCATTCATTCATTCATTCATTTATTTATTTATTTATTTATTATTTTATTCATTAAATTTATTTGCTGCCTATCTCTCTGTGAGCTTCTTTCAGTGGCTTACAAGAGTAAAAACTGAGAAATGAAAAGAAGTATAAACATAACAGCAGCAAAATAGTGAAATAATAAAATAAACGATTTAAAATACAGTCATATGAGAATAAAGGAAGGGTGGAAGGAAGCAGGGAACATGGGAGAAGAGAGACAGAGTTTACTGTCAATCTAATACAGGTAGTCCTTGACTTACAACAGTTTGTTTAGTGACTGTTCGAAATTACAACAGCAATGGAAAAAAATTACTTATGACCTGTTTTTTACACTTATGACCATTGCAGCTTCCCCATGGCCATACAATCAAAGTTCATATTTATGATGGTCCCAGTGTCCTGAGGTCATGTGGTCTCCTTTTTCAACTTTCCAACAAGCAAAGTCAACAGGGAAGCCAGATTCACTTAACAACCGTGTTACTAATATAACAACTTCAGTGGTTCACTGAACGGTGGTGGCAAGAAAGATTGTAAAATGGGGCAAAACTCACTAAATAAATGTCTTGCTTAGCAACAGAAATGTTGGCCACAATTATGGCTGTAAGTTGAGGACTACCTGTCGCTCTCTCCAGAGTTGAACTCCCCCATTGTGTCTCCAGGCCATCCATGAGAGTCAGGTCTTCAAACTCTCATGGAAGGATAGGAATAGAATAGGATAGGATAGCATAAGGTAGGGTAGGGTAGGAAAGGGTAGAGTAGAGTAGAGTAGAGTAGAATAGAATAGAATAGAATAGAATAGAATAGAATAGAATAGAATAGAATAGAATAGAATAGAATAGAACAGGAAGAGGAAGAGGAAGAAGAAGAGGAAGAAGAAGAGGAAGAGGAGGAGGAGGAGGAGGAGGAGGAGGAGGAGGATGGGTTGGGGTGGAATGGAATGAAATATAGAATAGAATAGAATAGAATAGAATAGAATAGAATAGAATAGAACAGAACAGAACAGAACAGGAAGAAGAAGAGGAAGAGGAAGAGGAGGAGGAGGAGGAGGAGGAGGATGGGGTGGGGTGGAATGGAATGGAATGGAATGAAATAGAATAGAACAGAACAGAACAGAACAGAACAGAACAGAACAGAATAGAATAGAATAGAATAGAGAGTTGGATGGGACCTTGGAGATCTTCTAGTCCAATCCCTTATATTATTTCAGACAAATGGTTATCTAATCTCCTCTGAAAAACTTCCAGTGTTGGAATATTCACAACTTCTGGGGGCAAGTTTTTCCACTGACTAATTGTTTTGTCCTTTGTTCTAATTTCTCCTTAGTTCTTAGTTGCTTCTCTCTTTGATTAGTTTCCATCCATTACTTCTTGTCCTGCCCTCGGGTGCTTTGGAGAATAGTTTGACTCCCTCTTTTTTGTGGCAGCCCTTCAGATATTGGAACACTGCTATCATGTCACCCCAAGTCCTTCTTTTCATCAAACTAGGCATACCCTGTTCCAGCAAACAATCTTTATATGTTTTAGCCTACAGTCCCCTAATCATCTTTATTCTTTTTCTCTGCACTCTTTCTAGAGTCTCAATATACTTTTTAGATCATGGCCACCAAAACTGTCAGAAGAATGGTGTGTTAGATCTCATCCTGGGATGGATGTAGGATATTCCAGAGGATGAGTGCTATGTTGCAAATCTTGATTAGGTGACTGTAGGATGCTGCAACATTTATACCTGTAAAGCCACTTGCCGAGTGTGAAAATCACAAACACATGTACTTTAGAAGTGGTGCAACAATATAACATTAAGGGTGGGTTGTAAGTCACTTTTTTTCAACACTAATGGTTATTAAGTGAATGGCCGTAAATCAAGGATTACCTGTAGCTGTCTACAGTGTTTTCCAAGTCCCTGGAAATGAAAGGAATAGCACGAGCCAATCATTCCATTCATTCTGTCTAGCTTTCTATTAACATAACTCAAGGATTGAGAAGGTGTGGATATGATTGGATTCTATTTCCATCCCACCATTCATAAGTTATACTCATGGATGGCAGAAGCTGTAATGCAACCACAACAGAATTTCTACTCCTGCCCTAAAGAGCAAATGCTTCTTGGTGTTTTGTTAGCAATTGGTGGTTTGTTAGACAGGAGCAATGGGTGGAAACTAATCAAGGAGGGAAGCAACTTAGAACTAAGGAGAAATTTCCTGCCAATGAGGACAATGAATCAGTGGAACAACTTGCCTCCAGAAGTTGTAAATGCTCCAACACTGGAAGTTTTTAAAAAGAGGTTGGGCAACTATTTGTCTGAAATGGTATAGGATTTCCTGCCTGAACATAAACAGATGGATGAGAAGACCTCCAAGGTTTCTACCAACTCTGTTATTCTGTTTCATTGGTGTGATATCTGAAGTGTCCTAAGAATTGTTTCATGGGTTTAAAGAACATCTAAGCAGCAATGGAAAACCTTCAGAATAAATAATCTCTTTTCAAATATATCACATATGTTATGCTGTTCCACCCAGACATTACAACTTCATGTCTTCCCATCACCCACAAGTGCAGCTGGAAGGATCGATGAAACAGCTGGTTGATGAGTTAAAATAACACAAAGATAAGTGGCTTTTTTTTTCCCAGGGCATGGGATTAAAACTGTCACAGATTTCAGCAGATGAAAATTGTATAAATCTTATGTGAATAAAGTCCAGAATGATGCAAAATGTTATAGATGCTATAAATGCTATAGTATGGTCTGGCTGTCAGTAATGCTACCATACACTTGGGTATTTTAAAAACCAACATTTGTGGTTTGGACAGCCAGACCACATCAGGGATCTCAAAAAGCAGAAAATTTTGGCAGAGGTAGAGAAAAAAAATGAAAATGCTTATGTTACTTCATTCCTTCTCACAAAAGTTATCGTTGCTAGAAATGAGGGAATTTTTTTGCCAGCTTACTTAATAAAGCTTTCACGCTCCTGATGCCACCAATTGACATCACAAGCTTCCAGCAGGATGTATCCATGAATTAATTAAGATTTTGGAATTGTGTTCATTCAAAAATGTCAAGGCAACTGAAGACCTAACTAACACTCTAGGACTTCATTTATTGCACACCAACACCGGTTGTTGCATTCTCCAACATTGAAGGGGCAGGCAAGACTTGTCAATGATCCTTCATAGCCAGAAGTGGGCTGCTGCTGGTTCACACTGATTCAGGTAAACTGGTAGTTAAGATTTTGCACAGTTTGGCAAACTGGCAAATCCCACCACTGGCTGCCCCCCCCCCCCCCCCCCCCCCCCCCCCGCTAGTTTTTCTGTCTGTTTTCTGGGTCATTTTCAGGCTGTTTCTTCTGTCCATTTTCAGGTCATTTTTCAGGCCGCTTTTCAGCTGTTCTTGGGCCCAAAATGTTCTGAAAACAGCCCCCAAAACAGCTTGAAAATGGCCCAAAAGACACCTGAAAATGGCCAAAAAGCAGGCTGAAAAATGGGTGAGGGCAGGGCAAGACAGTAATGGGATCAGCCCCAATTGGCTGAATCCTACCTTTGCCTTTGAAGAGAGTGGCTGGGAGGTGGATCTGGGTGTGATGAGAGATGTCACCCACTCAATCATATGACCAACCGGCCATGGCTACTCAGCCAGAGAACTAGTTTTTAAGTTATTCCAATCCCACCACTATTCACAGCATCTAGCAAAGAGTAACAACCCTACTGAAAAGGGGATGCAGCAGTTTAAGATCCACTCCGCTTCTACGTGAAACAGAGTCTCACACAAGGGATGATATAATCGTGTGCACTTTCTATTCGTCAACTTCGCAGCCAACTTGGGTGGTTTCTACTAGATATGAACCAATTCTCCAAAGCACCTGAGGGCAAAACAAGACACAACAGATGGAAACTTATCAAAGAGATATCCAACCTAGACCTACGGATAAATTCCTTCTGATTAATTGTCCTCACAATTTAAGTGAGAATAATTCATCAGTGGAACGGCTTGCCTTCAGAAGTTGTGGGAAAATTGGAGGTTTTCAGGAAGAGATTGAATAGCCATTTGTCTGACATGATATAGGATCTCCTGCCTGAGCGGAGATCTGGACTAAGAGAACTTCAAGGTCCCTTCCAAGTCATTATTCTTTTGTTCTGGACTTAAATAAAATTCCTGACATTTGATTTTGTATCAATCAACCTTGATCTATTTTCGGGGAAATACAAGGACTTCAGCCTTGGAGTCCAACAAACTATCATGATTTTATGAACATATCTCAATGATTGTCTCTAGGTCTATCCAGAAAAAAAAAATTCAGGCTGACATGGTCCACCAAATAAATATTTATTTGCCAGAACATAAGGTTCCTTTCCAACTGCATTTTCCCTCCCTCCCCAAAGTATATTTTTCAAACTACCCCTTCATTTTTTGTGTTCTATTACTTGGCAGATGGTCATGTACCTGGTTATAACATGAAGTTAAAATGTTACATGATGTGGTCTAGAGTCTTTTAATTTTGGAAAACAATAAAACAGATATATTTGGAAACATCTGCATAGCAGTAAACTTGATTCCTGTTTAATTTTTTAAAAATTAAACGAAATCAGGTAGAATAGGAATCGTGGCAACCCTAAAAGCAGAACAATGAACCTCTTCTTAATGAAGAGGTGGATTAAATGTGTGAATATTTTCTTATGATGGAAACATATGTCTTAATTTATTAATTTATTTTTTTTAATTTTATATAAACCAGACGAACTCAATACAGAAGCCTGAGGATGGCAGATGAGATTCTGCCGAAACGTTGCTACAACTTTAAAAGCACAACTATAATGACGTGGGAAAATACCTGAACAAAGCTGAATATCGTACATGTAAGTACCCATGAAAACTTAACAAAACAAATACATTTATATATGTTTTCTTAGGCTTTCGCGGGTACTTACATGTGTGCTGTTTAGCTTCCTTCGGGTATTATCCCACGTCATTATAGTTCTGTTAAAGTTGTAGCAACGTTTCAGCAGAATCTCATCTGCCATCCTCAGGCTTCTGTACTGAGTTAGTTCCTGGTTTCAAATTTGAGGCTAGTCCATTCTGATTGGCTGGGAGCCTGGACCTGTGTTCATTGGACTTGGAGTTTGATTGATTGGTGTTTCTGGTTTCTTCTGTCTGTTTTGTGGCTTTGATTGGCTGGCAACACTGTGTTCTTGTGTTGGAGGCTTTCAGTGCAGCTTGGCTCCATGTGAAAGGACGGCTGCTCTTCATTAGCAAGCTGCTGTTCATTAGCAAGCTGGGTTTCACCTGGGTGCCTGGTGGGGGGG
>BLBF01000039.1:26524978-26535597 GCA_015471245.1 Laticauda colubrina
ATATATGGTATTAATTTTTTTGTTCGGGTATTTTCCCACGTCATTATAGTTGTGCTTTGAAAGTTGTAGCAACATTTCGGCAGAATCTCATCTGCCATCATCAGGCTTCTGTATTGTGTTTGTCTGTGAATCAGACTTTCACAGCTGTTTCTGTTTTAAATTTGGGGCTAGCCTACTGCTGTGCCAGAATGTTTTTTTCTTCATCCTGATTGGTTGGGAGTCTTGGTCTGTGTTTATTGGTTTTGGAGTTTGCTGTGTTCTGCTTGATTGGTATTTCTAATATCTCCTGTCTGTTTTGTAGATTTTTTTTGTCTTGATTGGCTAATCAAGGAGATTAGCATCCTAGAACTAAGAAAAACTTTTCTAACATTTAGAACCATTAATCAGTGGAACAACTTGCCTCCAGAAATTACAAATGCTCCAACACTGGAAGTTTTTAAGAAGAGATTGGATAACCATTTGTCTGAAATGGTGTAGGGTTTCCTGCCTAATCAAAGGGTTCGACTGAAGACCTAAAAAGGTTGTTATTCTATTCTATTCTATTCTATTCTATTCTATTCTATTCTATTCTATTCTATTCTATTCTATTCTATTCCAGGACAATTATTAATCAGATTTTTTTATCTTAAACCCAAAACAGAAGTATTGTTGATTGGCTTAAAAGAAATTGATATATATTAGTAGCTTGGGAGGAGAGGAAAAAACAAATTGGCCAGTTTAAAAGCAAAGGTAGTTCTTTTCTTTAATGTCTCTATTTTAAAAAATAGTCTATTTTTTCAGTAATATTATTCTTAATCTATGCATCACTAACTGAAGGAGAAAATAAATCAACTCCCTACAGCAATCCATGGAGGTGTAAAACAATGCCACATATTATGATATTAATATGACAATGAAATTATTGATATTATTGAAAATACTTTTTGAGACTAATTTCTGATTTCTGACTATCAACCATAGTCACCTTGAAGTTCCCCTGCCCATTTACCATAGATTTAGTTATTTAATATCCTATATTTTTAAATGTAAATGGAGATTCTAGTTTACTCCATGTAGGTTTATTCTTCATAGAACTGGACTGCAAATGAATTCATCTGTGCTGCTATAAACTCCTATTCTCTACATGATATCACAATCTCTTTTCTAAACTATGTGTCTCTAGTTGCCACCTATTTATAATTTTTATAGCGCAATTCATCTTCCAAAATATCCATCCACAATAAAAGAAATCACATCAGGTGCAAAAATTTGTCCATTAAGAAATGAATTATTTCACTTTAGTTACTCCATTTAAGCAATCAAATTTGTCAATTTATTCAGATAACGCTTCCACTTTATAGTCTACATACATATTCCTAAGACATTAGCAATTTTGGAAAAGAGCAGGGATTTCATGTTATTATTGCTCTTTTTTTTTAACCTTCATCCGCATATCATCTAAAACAGGAGTGTCAAACCAGAGGAGGTATTCAGACAGTTTGGACTGGTTCTGGCATACTGGTCGCGGAAATTGTGACTGGTTTGGAGAACTGGCAAATATCACTTCTGGCTGGCCCTGCCCAACTACCCCCAACCTTACCTCTCATATATTCCCTTGTTTTTTACCTCAGCTGATTCGCTCAGCAAAGCAGATTGCTGTGCCTCAGCTGAGCTAAAAAACAGCACAGCTCACCAGCATTGATAAAGAGGACAGTCTTTGAGTACTGCATGCAAAGTGTGCTCTTTTAACCAGTAGGAAAAAAAATTGGAAACCTTCCACAGTGTCAAACTCAAGGCCTGGGGGCCAGATCTGGCCTGTGGGGTGCTTAGATCTGGCCAGCGGGGCCGCCCTGGAAAAAGCAAAGGACTAGCCCGTGGTGCCTTTGTTAGTGAAAATGGAGCTTGGGAGGGCCACGTACGGTTCTCGTGAGCTCCATTTTCTCTGGCAGGGGGTTTGTTCTGTTTCATATCCACTGGTTGGACAGCATAGGGTTGCTGGAGGCTGTCCCAACCGAAAATGGAGATTGGGAGCCCATTTTCTCTGGCAGAGTGCTCGGGCCACCAAAGGTGTCCCCAACATGAGTGACTTCAAACTGGCCATGGCCACCCCTGGCCACACCCACCCTGCCCCCTCAAGGTCAAACACAACCCTGATGCAGCCCTCAATTAAATTGAGTTTGACACCCCAATCTAAGAGACATTTTTAGCAATTTTGTATGCCTAGAATTCCAGGTGTTTTTTAAAAATATGAATGATCTTACCAAGATTGCAAATATATGTGTTACAAGATGAAAGAAAGTTTGCAGGCTTGCAATTCCTATTTTGGAACCACAAACATTGCTGACCATATTTACTTCTTCCACACATTAGCTTACAGCAGGTCCCACCAGATAGAAAGTTCTACTGTGAAAGTAGTCTTTGCTAAAACTGTAGGGTTTGGGTTTTTTTTAAAAAATATTTTTTTTTCCTCACTAGGGATAACTTTAAGACACCAGGACAACTATTTTGGTAAAATTCTTCTTGTTTATGATTTGGTGCATATATTGCTGTCAAAAGTATCTGTTTCTGGCTCATCACAATCTTTACCATTAAAAATCTTCCTTCTTCATCCTTATATATTTGTTTGGAGTTTATTGTTTCTTTATAGTTACCCTTCATTTCTGTGCTGAAGAGAAGTGTAGCTTCCCAATTTTAGGACATTCCAACAGTTTGCTATGTTGCTTTTTTATGTGTGTTTCCTGTCTACTTTTAGTTTTTGAAATCATGTATAAAATATATATGTTCCTTTTTAGGGGAGAGTTCAATCTGTTTATGTTTATTGACAACTTCTCGCTTTTCCTTTCCACCTCCTTTACTTATATATATGGCTTATTCTCCTAGTTGTTCTTATTTGTCTTTGGTCTGTTGCTCTTGCTCCCTCTCATTATGCTCTCTCAGCTTCTCCCTTTTTCTTGCTGTACATTAGTCTCTTCTTTTGTTGATTCCTCTTGACTTTGGCATTTCATTTCTCCAACTTTTTTATGGGCTATAGAAATCAGTTTGAGGGTATAACAGAGTAACAAAAGAACAGAGTTGGAAGGGACCTTAGAAGCCTTCTAGTCCAACCTCCTGCTCAAGCTGAAGACCCTATACAGTTCTAGACAAATGGCTGTCCATTTTTTTCTTAAAAGCCTCCAGTGTTGGAGCACCCACCACTTCTGAAAGCAAGCCATTCCATCAGTTAATTGTTCTAACTGTCAGGTAATTTCTTCTTATTTCTAGATACTAGAGCTATAAGTGTAAGATTAATAAGGAAAGATCACAAAACTAGCTTATGTCTTTCTCCCCAATGATTTCAATAGCCTGAGTTTCAAAATCAGTGTTGATTCTTTAGGTCTTGATAAAGACACAACCCAGACTATATGTTCAGCATTTCTTATACAGTAACGGTCCCTGTTATGTCTTTATCGGTAGAAGTAATGTTTGTCTTTTCTAGTTTCATTGTCCAGCACTGTGATTTACACCACTCCATCAAATGTGGAGTCCACTATTTTAGAAAATTTCAATTAAAAAACACATTTATTTTTTTTGCTTTAAGACTATTGCTAAGGATAAACCTGGCCCAAAATATATCAAGTTCCATCAACTCAACAGTTCATTATATCACATAATTCAGGTGGTGTTTTTTTTTTCCCCTACAATGGTTAGGATCAGAAGGTCCTAAGTATCAAACACATTTGGAAGTTTGCTCCTACTTCAAACGCTTCAAGACAAACAAGGCAAGATATTCACCCGCCCTTTTTTTCATGGGTATACTTTTGGCTTGCTACTAAACTACTGAATGAATCAGTATCTTCTGGTATGAAATCATTGTGTCTATGTCAGAAGGTGCAATTTTGGTTTCCATGGTATTTGAACTCCACAGAGAAAGAAATTGGGAGAGGCTTAGCAATTTGTTCTAAACACTCTTCATACCATAAAAGAATGACAACAATTATGTCCCTTTCTAGTCTGTTTTTCTATTGGTAAATGACATTTCACTAATCTGAACAGGAAAACAAAAACGTGCAATGATTGCTAGGCAGGTCCCTCAAAAGATTATAATAACTAAATAAGGTGATGTTTATTAGTTTCATTACACTTATAGGAACGCTCAGTTATTATTTCTAGTGTCTGCTGTTAAATTTATCATCTGTGCATATTACTTCCATGTGAGGCAACCTGCTGTCTGATTTGATTACAGTGGAGTGGATAATTTATTGTTGTTGTTTTGTTTTGGAAAAGAAAATAGTAATGCAGGTATCTTATTCCCTTTAGGTCATCTCATGCAAGCCAGAGTATGGAGTTCCCTAAACTCACACTCCAATAATACTGGGGTGTTGTTGTTAATCACACACACACACACACCAATACTGCAGGCATACAACTTTGAGTCTCACCATAAGGCAGGTCAACATGGAAATTGTTGGTGGAAATGTAAGTTCTAGGAGCCCTGGTGCTTAGAACGTTGTATTGCAGGCAAACTCTGCCCTCAGCCTTTGAGTTCAATCCTGATGGGACTCAACATTGACTCAGCCTTCCAACCTTTTGAGATCAGTAAAACGAGGACCAGATTGTTGGGGGGCAAGATGCTGAAGTTGTAAACTACCCAGAGAGTGCCATAAAGCACTCTGAAGCGATATACAAGTCTAAGCGCTGTTGTTATGCTATTATCATTTTTTTTTATCAGATTAAAACACAATAGCAGTAGGCTGCGTACACCAGGGTCCTGATGGATGAACTCAAGTAACCTAACAAAGTACCATGTCACCTTTTACCATGGCAGCAAGACAGCTCTTGCACAATAGATGTTTATTTGTGCCATATTCCCCCTCAGGGAGGAAGTGCTACAGCTGTGCCATGACAACAAGACAGCAGAACAAGGGAAGCATTAAAACCTGCTTTAGCTGTTAAGAGAATTTGGATGGCCAAAAGGCCATGTTGAGATAACAGATTAGGTTTCTTCTTGCTCTGTCTGTCAGGGAGCCAAACCATTCCAGATAAGCCAACTGGATGGTTGCAACCAATAAGCATGTCCACTCACTCCAGCCCTGAGATCCTGTTTCATTGCTGATCTTCTGTTCTGACCAAAGCTTCCTGAGACTGTAATTAAGCACACACTTCATTAAACCAATTCTCTTTTTATTCCAATGCTGGGAATTATGTTCATTCCCAGCTGATAATGAGTCCCAAACAGTCCCTCGAGATAAGCACCCACCTTTCTCTCCTTTGAATCGCTGCCAACAACTAAAGTGCCAAATTAACTATAAAAAAACAACCAAAGTACAAAGTCCACACAGAGCTTTCAGGTTTAATCCAAACAGAGTGAACGACTTTGCTTCCTGAAAAGATTTCTCTATCTTTGCACCTCCTTTATACCTTATGGGAGGAGCAATCCCCTCCAAGCCTTAATCCCAAGTCAGCCATTTTGTCTCAGCTGCTTTTGCCTTCTAGCAGCTCTGTGCATATGCACACTGGGAACAGGTTCCCCTTGTTCCTCTGCCTCACTGTTGCCAGAGTCTGAAGGCTCCGGAGAGCACAAAACTCCTGGATGGTCCTGGCCCCATCTCTTCATTGGATGTCCGAGTCCTCTCCAGAGTCCCAGACTGGTCCCTGTTCTTCCCAACTATCCAATTCCGCTGCCGTCTGCAAAGGTTGCTGATGAACCACAACATCTTCCACCTGTGAGGGGCCATACAAGTAGTCCTCGATTTAAAACAGTTTGCTTAGTGACCATTCAAAGTTACAACAGCACTGAAAGAAAGTGATCTATAAACAGTTTTCACACTTATGATCGTTGCAGCATCTCCACAGTCATGGGCTTTGCATTCAGATGATTGACAACTGACCTACCAGCATTCCAGCATACATCCAAATGAAAAGACTCCAAGACTGTCATCTTCCCAAAGATCCATTTTTATTAGAGATGTCATATTGACACATCTGAGAAAAACCCGAATCTGAGATTTCTGCATTTTCCTTAGCCCAAGGAGAATCCAAAATCCAATCCCTGCACCCAATAGTTAATCACATGGTCCAATCATTACTTCATTCCAACTGGAGACAATCCCCCAGTCACTCCCCTCCAAGTGCAGGGTAATATGTCTTTGATTTTCTGAGAAAGGAATGTTGTTGTGGCTAATTTTCCACCACTCCTTGAAGTCCCCCTTCCAAATTCCCAGGCACTGAATGTGGCAGGCCAGAAGCCTCAAAGAAAGATGACTTCCAAGCTGACATGACTCACATTTATGACAACTGCATGGGGTCATGAGATCTCCTTTTTGCGACCTTCTGACAAGCAAAGTCAATGTAGAAACCTGATTCACTTCACAACCGGGTTACTAATTTAAGAACCACAGTGATTTGCTTAACAAACGAGGCAAGAAAATCATAAAACAGGGCAAAACTCACTTAACACATTTCTTTCCCAATGATCCAAGAAGCAGCTAAATTTTTTTTGCACCATGTCTTGAAATGTAGAGAATTAGTCAATCACATTGTAACTGACAAAGGAAGTCAATTAACTTCCAAATTTTGGAGGGCCCTCTTGCAAGTATTAAATATTAAAATGCACCCATTATGTGGGAGAAGCCAAGAAAGCTAAGTAGTTATTACAGCCATGTTTAAAATGTTATAATTCTTCACAGCAGGACAACGGGGCTAATCTTGTACCTCTTGCTGAATTTGCTTACAACAGCGCTACACACTCTTCTATTGGAATGTCTCAGTTCCTGGCAGTGTATCTATTCAACCCTGAGTGATACCAACAAGCAGACAAGAATGTCCCAAAGGTGCTTTTTCAAGAGGCAACTGGACTTTCTGATTTTTCTTTGAAGACATTTTGCTTCTTATCCAAGAAACTTCTTCATTACCTGGGTGATTGAGAATCTCCATAGACAACAAAATGCTATTTCCAGAGGTGGAATTCACATGATTTAACAACCAGTTATCCTAGTGCAGAACCAAAAGTGTGAGCGCACGGCTTCAAACACATGGCAATTACATGCATGTGGCTTCCAGTACACCTTCTTGGGCAGCCGCGGTGAATAGAGCAGGTGAAGTGCAGAAATCAGCTAGGCTGTATGTTTGCGGTGAAAGAGCCAGAGAGTGAGATATATAGGATGGGATAGCACTGTGGCAGGTGAGAAGGCCCAGCTCCAAACTACCAGCAGCCAACCACTATTTCTCACACCATAAACAGAGACACAGATTGTGCATTCTATATTCCAGATACCACCCTTCCCTCTATTCTAGCAGATGAGAAGAAAGAGTACCAAGTGGAATTAAGCTCTAGATTAGAGGTGACAAATAGGTGTCCCATGGGCCGGATGTATCACATGCAGGCCACACCCACCTCAGCTCCATGAAGGGGAAAAACATTGTGATACATCACATAACGGCAATGGGATGCCAAGAGTTTGATACCCGTGCTCTACATGCACAGAGAAGAGTGGGTCAAGCTATTCTCTAAAGCACCTGAGGTCAGGACAAGAAGCAATAGATGGAAACTATTCAAGGAGAGAACCAACCGAGAACTAAGGAGAAAATACCTGACAGTGAGAGCAATCAATCAGTGGAACAGCTTTTCTCCAGAAGTTGTGAATGCTTCAACATTGGGGGTTTCCTGCTTGAGCAGGGGTTTGGACTAGAAGACCTCCAAAATCCCTTCCATTTCTGTTATTCTGTTAAGTACTTCATACACTGGGAAGTCTATCCAAGTCATAAGATGATGGAAACCAGCAACAGAAGTTGAGGCATTGCAATTAGTACACCGTTCTCATGACCCCAGTAAGCTCTGTCCAAGGATGTTATCAACTTTAGCAAGAGTCAAGCATTGATTGGAACTAGCATGAAGATTTATTTTATGGAATGAAGGGAGTTTTAAGAATATCAAGAAATCAAGCAGAGGGAAATGAATCAGGCCTTCATGGGTAGAGAGGGAGATCAAGAGAGTTTCAAGGGAAGGACAGATGCCAAGTGAAGTGGAAATGATTTACCAGACACTTTGTATATTCCCAGAGGTTTGCAGGAAGAAGAAGGTAGCAACACAGTTACATTTCCTTCTCACAGCTCACAACTTATTTCCCCTGGAAGGGGAGAAGAAGTCTGAATGGGGTGTGTGCGTGTGATGAAATGGAATGGGTGAATGACCTTAGGGAATCCAGGGAAAAAATGCTGACTAAGAAACAATAAGAGAAGCAGGAGCCCCCAGTAACTTAAATGTGATGACCAGGGGCGTGGCACAAAGACAACCCAGGCAGATAAAAGTAAGGGTCCCTTTATTAGCTCCAACTTTGCCTGCAGTGTCTCTGTTACCTTCCGGTCTGGAGAAAAACTCTCCCAGGAACCTGCAACAGCCTTTGGCTGTAGATATTCCAATCCAAAACAGTGTGAACAGAAAACTTTAAACTATAAATCCAACAAGCAAGATAAAGCAATAAATCCCGCAGGGCACGATAAAGAGTTTCAGAAGTGAAGTAACACTGCAGTAAATCAAACCAGTTGGGAGGATGCCAGGAATGCAGATAACAGCAACCAACATAAGATAAACTCAATATTTGTTCCCAGCAAATGCAGCTTGCAACTTTCTCTCCTTTAAACTCCATCCCCAGGTGTGCCTCAGGGCCCTTTCCTCCCTTGAAAGCCATGCAACCCACATTGCTCTCTTCTCCATTCCTCACTGGATGCCCTAGGATGTAGAAGGGGTGGGAATGTTCTTCCTCTAAACCCCCTCTCCCTTGCTTTACCTCTTCCCTGCTCTGCCCAGCCTTTGCCCTTCCTCAGCTTCCTCCATAGCAAACAGAGCTACTCTCCCTCTCCTTGTCAGCTGTTTGTCTTCCTCCTTGGAGTCAGACTCCAATGGAGAGGGGGGGCATGACACTTAACAGACAGAAAAATAAACTAAGGAAGGAATCACCTTAATTTATCAGACTGTAAAAAGAGAGAGAGGGGAAGATTTGCATTTTCAGGCTTGCAAGATTCTGTTAATGCAGCCTTACAAGGAAGAGGAATTTATTCCTACAGTTCTGTTTTGGTTTGCCTAGCATTGTGTTCCGAGAAATAAAATCACAGCGATCAATCCATGACCACCATATATAACATGGATCCAAGTAGCCTGCAAATTTGACTAGACGGGGAGTTATTAGTTGTACCTAGGCATCTTTATAAAGGGGCATTGGGGGGAAAATGTGAATTAATATCGAAAAACTCTTTCACCACAGGGAAAATCTTGGCACGCGGTTGAAGTATTTCCCTGAGGTCTTCTGGGTCAATCGAATGAAATAAATTGGACTTCAGTATCCATGATTTTCCCCAAGGCTGATACAGCTGGAAAAAATAGCATAAGCCAGAGAGATCCAAGAGAGAACAAAGGACAAAAGATTAAAAGACAGGAATAAGTTAAATCAAGAACCAACATGGTTCACAAGCTGAGCAGGATTTTCTCATGGCTGGTTTTATGCTACAGATACATACATTTAGTTGCCGTATTAAAGTCCTTCAACTGGAAGCTACAAGTGCAACCTGAATTTCCACTGGTAAATGAGGTGGCTGAATCAAAATCAGATTGAGGGCCCTTTTTGGCATGGTTGTTAAGTGAATCACACAGTCACTAAGTGAATCCAGTTACCCCCATTGACTTTGCTTGTCAGAAGGTGGCTGAGAAGGTTGCAAAGACCCTGGGAATGCTGAAAACATTGTTTATTCTTGAGTGAGACAGTTGCTCAGTTAATTTTGCCCTCTTTTATGACCTTTCTTACCACAGTTTTTAAGGGAATCTTAAGTTCATCACATGGTCATTAAGTGACTTTCCCGTTGACTTTGCTTGTCAGAAGGGGATCACATGAGCCCTGGGACACTGCAACCATCATAAATATGAGTCAGGTGCCGAGCATTCAAATTTTGATCACATGACCAAGAGGATACTGCAACAGTCATAAGTGCAAGGACCAGTTGTAAGTTATTTTTTTAAAAAATGCCGCTGTAACTTTGAATAGTCACTAATCAAGTGGCTGTACATGAAGGAGTACATGTAGGTGCTTACTAATCCTATAAGGCAAAGGTTTTCCTGGTACAGAGCTTTAAGGATCAAAAATGTCCAGACTGAAGCAAGATAGCTAAAGAGAAATCACAGTTTGCTGTTGGGTTTAAAAGACAAAGAGATTAACAACTAGACACAAGGACAGGTTTCCCCCCCCCCCCCCCCCAATGCCATCATTCTGCTAAACAACTAACTCGTAAAACACTTTCAAACTATCTAACAGAGCTGTATAACTATTCTCCTTCTTATCTTTTCTCTTAACTATTTCTTATCTGACTATAACTTGGTTGCTTGTATCTTATTATTTATAATCATTGTTTATTTAGCATCCAAGTATGATTTATTTTGATTGCTTATTTAGTATCCCATGACTTTGATTGAGTTTTGTGTCTTATGATTTATGATGAATGTATTTTATAATTGGAATCATGATTGATCTCTTGTATGCACACTGCAAGATCATGCACCGAGACAAATTCCTTCTGTGTCCAATCACTCTTGGCCAATAAATTCTATTCTATTCTATTCTATTCTATTCTATTCTATTCTATTCTATTCTATTCTATTCTATTCTATTCTATTC
>BLBF01000039.1:26547058-26560237 GCA_015471245.1 Laticauda colubrina
TAGATAGATAGATAGATAGATAGATAGATAGATAGATAGATAGATAGATAGATAGATAGAGACAGAGACAGAGACAGAGACAGAGACAGAGACAGAGACAGAGACAGAGACACAGACACAGACACAGACACAGATACAGATACAGATACAGACAAGTGGTGTGGTGGCCTAGAGGTGAAACCCTCACCTCATAATCAGGAGGCTGTGGGTTCAATCCTAGGTATTTCTCTCTCTCTGGGCATGTTGAAAATATATCTGCTGAATATAACTCCACATTGGCAACAGGAAGGGCATCCGGCCAGTTAACACTCAGCTCCATTCAGTTGCCCAGACTTGACTTCGCAAGGGATTATTGGGTCATTAAAAGAAGATGGAGACAGACAGATGAACAATGGTATTGTAAAATCAGAGCATTTTGGATTTAACTAAATCTTGGTTTCTGCATTCACTGCAATAGATTCAATTAACTGAATTAAATGAAATTGTAACCTTTTTGCTCTGACCCTATCTGTGAGACATCGTTTGTATGCATGGACATCTCCAAGATCAAGGCAAATGGACAGAGGTCAAGATTTATGACATATGTAATTGTGATAACTATGGGATGACATTACTTTCACATCTGCTGTCATGATGGATGGCGGTGACCCTGATGCTTATGCGCTATCATTCTCAAAGTGGCAGATGGGTTGAAACTATCAATAGCAAATCTCACTTAGCCGCATTTCTCCATTATCTTCTTACATTCTTATTCAATGAAGATACTTCTATTAATTTATTCAACTACTACCGATGTTTATCCAATCACAGATACTCAAAAACTAAATGAAGATGTTTTGACACAATAACAAGAAGTCTCCCAGCACCAATCATTTTTTTTTCTTTTTTTTTTAAAAAGCAATAACTCCTGAGATATAAACATTGGCTGCGATTGGTAGATTTCCAGAGGGAGAGAAAAAACCAGCCACAGCCAATTGTGCAATTTGAAGGTATTTCTTGAAAACATGGGGAAATCTTTTTTTGTGCTCCTGTGCATGACGAAAACATGTCATTATTCTTACTTTTGTAACCATTCTTAATTGTTATCAGCTTGCCAAAAGAATGAACAAAATATTAATGAACAATTACTATCCACTCAAGCAAAATATTAGCCTACACAACCTCTTTTTTTCTCCCACCTGCCTCTCCTATATTTCTACTATTCTCAGGTTGTGCTTATTGTGCTTGCTGTGAAATTGACAAATTAAGCTGCCATTATTTTGTTTCAATAAGATAGGCTGTGCCATTCATAAAAGCATGAGAGGAAGTGAAAACATAAATAAATTACTACTATGCAACTATGTTGGCTTAGAGGAAAAAGCAAACAAAAACAAGGTAGCTGTGTTTATTCCTAGTAAAAAAATCAATAGCAATTAATGTCATGGATGTTACCAAAGATAGCAAAAATAGCAAGGGTTCTCTAGTTGGGTTTATGAAAATTCACCATGGTCAACAGAGGTGATATTCAGCAGGTTCTGACCAGTTCTGGAGAACCAGTAGAAGAAATTTTGAGTAGTTCAGAGAACCAGCCAATACCACCTCTGACTGGTCCCACCCCCATCTATTCTCCACCTCCCATGTCCCAGCTGATCGGCTGGGTCTTTGTTGCCCTGCACAAGAGAATGGAGCTGGAAAGCAGGTTAGTGGGGTGGGGAGGGAATGGGGATTCTGCAGTATCCTTCCCCTGCCACACCCACCCAGCCATGCCCACAGAACCGGTAGTAAAATTTTTTGAATCCCACCACTGATAGTCAACTCTTTACAGTCAACTCACCACAGCCTTCTTGCTACAGGACAACTTCTTACAGAACAAGAGTAACACTAATATCAAAGAAATGGTGGAATAGAACCATTAAAAAAAGGATGCAAAAGGAGGGAGAAAATGAAATGTGAATGGCAAACATTAACATATTTTTTAAATTTATTTTAAATAATTACAATGAATTGTTAAATTGTCTCATGGAGAGTTGGCCAGGTGAGTTGGCCATTGCAAGTTGTCCCATTCTGTCTCTATTCTGCTTTCAAACTTTTTCCGGACCAATCTGCGTTCATTCCTAACGTAAGATCCTTTATCAATACATGACATCTTCTACTTCCTCCTCCTGGTTATTATCCAGGGAGTCCTCGACTTACGACCACCATTGAGCCCAAAAAGTATGTTGCTAAGTGAATAATGTGTTCAGTGAGCTTTGACCCCATTTTTATGACTTTTCTTGCCATGGCTGTTCAGTGAATCTGATTTCCCCATCAACTTTGCTGTCAGGAGGTCACAAAAAGGGATCACACACCCCCGGGACTTTGAAACCGTTATAAATGTGAGTCAGTTCACAAGCACCTGAATGTAAATCACATGACCCCGGGGATGCTGCAATGGTCATAAATGTGAAATAGGTTCATAAATCATTTTTTTCAGCGCTCTTGTAACTTTAAACAATCACTAAAGGAAATGTTGTAAGTCAAGGACTACCTGTATGTTTTTCTGGTACAACAGTGACACATACTATAAATTATTATCCAGGTAGCTAATGTTCCTGTAGGTCCAAATATAGAGAAAACAAACTCTAGAAATAACTATAAAATCACAGGGAGAAAAGTCAAAATTTAAATTTAAAGTCTGAGAAAGGGCTGTCAAGTCTTCCATAAAACAAAAAAAAAAGTTTTCCCAGTAGAGAGAGAGAGAGAGAAAGAGGGGGAGGGAGAAGGAGAGAGAGCAAGAGTGAGAGAGAAACCTATTGGAGATTTGTTTTGAAAATCCAAGCACATAGTATTAGTAAGAATATTCCATTCATATTGTGGTTCACTAAAAATATTAGAAGATGGTGAAGATTGATTTTTCTTTTCTTAGTTAGATCTAAAATCTTCCAGAATTTATTCTCTTTCCTTCTTTTTCTCTTTCTTTTTCTTTCTTTCTTTCTTTCTTTCTTTCTTTCTTTCTTTCTTTCTTTCTTTCTTTCTTTCTTTCTTTCTTTCTTTCTTTCTCTCTCTCTCTCTCTCTCCCCCCCCAAATTAAACTCATTCAGAAAAGACATGTATTAGATCATATTAGTTACTATTTTGTAAAAATACAAGGCATATCATATACAATTCTGAAAAGACTATTTTTCCCCTAGCAAATTTTACCCAAGGTTGTAATGCATTGCTAAGAAATACACTGCTCAAAAAAATAAAGGGAACACTTAAACAACACAATGGAACTCCAAGTCAGTCACACTTCTGTGAAATCAAACTGTCCACTTAGGTAGCAACATTGATTGACAAAATTTCACATGCTGTTCTGCAAATGGAATAGACAACAGGTGGAAAGCATAGGCAAGCATAGGTGGAAAGCAAGACATCCCCAGTAAAGGAGTGGTTCTATAGGTGGTGACCACAGACCACTTCTCAGTTCCTATGCTTTCTGGCTGATGGTTTGGTCACTTTTGAATGATGGCGGTGCTTTCACTCCAGTGGTAGCATGAGACGGAGTCTACAACCCACACAAGTGGCTCAGGTATTGCAGCTCATCCAGGATGGCACATCAAGGCAAGCTGTGGCAAGAAGGTTTGCTGTGTCTATCAGTGTAGTGTCCAGAGCATGGAGGTGCTACCAGGAGACAGGCCAGTACATCAGGAGACATGGAGGAGGCCATAGGAGGGCAACAACCCAGCATCAGGACTGCTACCTCCACCTTTGTGAAAGGAGGGACAGGAGGAGCACTGCCAGAGCCCTGCAAAATGATCTCCAGCAGGCCACAAATGTGCATGTGGCTGCTCAAACGGTCAGAAACAGACTCCATGAGGGTTGTATGAGGGCCCAACATCCACAGATGAGGATTGAGCTTACAGCCCAACCCTGTGCAGGATGTTTGGCATTTGCCAGAGAACACCAAGATTGGCAAATTCTCCACTGGTGCCTTGTGTTCTTCATAGATGAAAGCAAGTTCACACTGAGCACATGTGACAGACATGACAGGGTCTGGAGACGCCATAGAGAACATTCTGCTGCCTGCAACATCTTTCAGCGTGACCGGTTTGGCAGTGGGTCAGTAATGATGTGGGGTGGCATTTCTTCATGTGCTCGCCAGAGGTAGCCAGACTGCCATTAGGTATGGAGATGAGATTCTCAGACCCCTTGTGAGACCATATGCTGGTGCAGTTGGCCCTGGGTTCCTCTTAATGCACAACAATGCTAGACCTCATGTGGCTGGAGTGTGCCAGCAGTTCCTGCAAGACGAAGGCATTGATGCTATGGACTGGCTTCCCATTCCCCAGACCTGAATCCAATTGAGCACATCTGGGACATCATGTCTTGCTCCATCCACCAATGCCGCATTGTACCACAGACTGTCCAGGAGTTGGGGGATGCTTTATGTTCCGTCCGGAAAGAAGCATGTGAGACCAGGTTCCAACAACAATTATTTTATTTAAACTTGTAAGGCAAAAGATACGGAACATAGCCCAAGCCGCGCCAACCCTTTCTATAATGGCTTGCCTGTGGCTTGTGGCCAATGACACTCATTTAACTATTCCTGCCATTTGGCGGCTTCCTGGATTGGTTCTTAATCAATCAATCCGTAAGTGGCCTTTTCGGCCAATCAGAACGAGGGACTTGGAACCTACCAAGTTCCATACAGAACACCCCTCCCCCTTTAGTTTAGTCTAAAATGGGTGACATAGTCACGCAGGTAGGTGGGGCTTTTTCTAGTCCTAGTTGACCTGCGTAGCTCAATCTCGGCGTGGTCTTCTAGTGGTTCGGATGGATCGCTGCTTCTCTCGTCCTTCTCCATGGAACCTCCTAGAAGGGTGAGTCAGCCTTGCTGCTCCCGCCTGAGTCTCTCGGGCTGGTTGAGATGGCTTCACCGCTCCCTCCTGGTTTTACCAGGTTGGTTGAGCTGGCCTGGCTGCCTCCTTCCAGGAAGGCCTCGCTTCACTCTCCTGCTCCCGGACTTCTTTCTTGGGGTTCATCTAACCTTGAGTGCTTTTTTGTTGGTTAGATTGTATTTTTGCAAAGTTTATTGTCTTGTTATGGGAGGTTTGTCTCTCCCTTTTTTATTTATTTGTACTTCCCCCCCCCCTTGGTTGTTTTATAGTTGGTATTTATTTTTGATTCTGTGGTGGTTTTTCGTTCGAGGTTGCGGGAACGAAGCTGGTCTATGTGCTGCTTCCATTCCCTCCCATCATCCAGTGTTAGTCAGTAGGACCGGGGGCCTGTGACTTGTGTGATGGTGGCTGGCAGCCATAGAGGGTCCCCGGGGAGGTTTTTGGCATAGACTAGGTCACCGATTTCAAACGTACGGTATTTGCTGGAGGAGTTGGGGGGTTTGTCCCAGGTGTAAGTGGGGTGCAATCTGTCCAGGTAGGAGCATAGTTTCCTACCTATTAGAAGTTCTGCTTGGCTTTTATTGGTTGTGCTGCTAGGGATAGTATGCTGCAAGGTTAGTAGTCAGCTTAGTTTGTCCTGCACATCCCCCTTGTCCATTCTGTCTAGGCCCTCTTAAGTGTACCGAACCATGCGTTCAGCCCTGCCATTCGCAACTGGATGGGCCGGCACAGTTAAGGCATGTCGGATACCCTGGGCAGCCAGATATTGTTCAAATTGCAAGGCTGTAAATTGGGGACCATTATCTGAAACCAGTACATCAGGTAGCCCATGTGTCACAAATAGTTTGTCTAGCTGTTTCATTACAGCTTCAGTGGTTGTGGAAGCCATGAAGATGACTTCCAACCAGTTCGAGTATGCATCAACCACTATCAAAAAAGTGTTTCCCTTCATTGGCCCAGCGAAGTCAATATGTACTCTAGACCATGGACCCCGGGGAGTTTCCCAGTCTCTTATTGGTGCCTGTGGGGGGGAGTAGGCCTCAATTTTTGACAGTCATGGCATGTTGCAACCTGGCGTTCAATGTCCAGCCCTGGCCACCAGATATAACTTCTGGCCAGGGCTTTCATTTTGACTATGCCCAGGTGTCCCTTGTGCAACATGCCCAGAACGTCTTCCTGGAGACTGCTAGGATTTACCACCCTTTCACCCAATAAAATGTACCCCTTTTCTAAAGACAGTTCGGTCTGTCTGGTACGGAATGGTTTAAAAGTCTCAGTTTTGTTCTCCTCCAGACAGCCTTTACCTACCCAGTTGAGTATGCACACTGTCAAAGGGTCTTTGGCTGTGGCTCTCGTGACATTGGCTGCAGTCAGTGATAGCTGTGGGCAGGTCTCAAGCTGAAATGTGGAGGTGGTTGGAGCAGGGTTATCTTCTGTGATGGGCAGCGGGGAACGGCTCAAGGCGTCGGCGTGTGTGATGGCTTTTCCGGGTCGGTGCAACAGTGTGTAGGAGTAGGAAGCAAGGAATTCAGACCACCTCATCATTCTAGGTGACAGAATGTTCAGGGTTGGCTTGTTGCCTGCTAGGATTCCAAGAAGGGGCTTGTGATCGGTTATTATAGAAAAAGTTCTACCGTAAAGGTACTCATGGAAACTTTTGACTCCAGCGATGATTGCAAGAGCTTCTCTATCGAGTTGACTGTAATTGCGTTCCGACTTGGAGAATGTCTTGGAGTAAAACGCGACTGATGCCTCTCTACCATCTGGTAGCTGGTGGCTCAGGATGGCACCAATCCCAAAAGGTGACGCATCACAGGTGACCTTCAAAGGCAGGGTATTGTTAAACTGGATGAGAACATTGTCTGACGTTAATAGGTCCTTGATACCTTGGAAGGCTTTCTGTTCCCGGTGGCCCCAGGTCCAAGTGGTTTTTTATCTAGAAGTCTATGTAGGGGTTCTGCTATTGTTGCCTTATGGAGCAGGAACACATTGTAAACATTTATGAGGCCTAGGAACGCTTGAAGATCGGTTTTGCTCCTGCGCCTAGGAGCGTCTTTGATAGCCTTCATTTTTTTTCCGCATTGATTAAGTAGCCCAAAAACTCAACCTGGTTAGTGGCTAATTCACACTTTTCCCTTTTTACTTTGAGGTCTGATTTCCTAAATCTTGTTAAGACTTCTCTTAATCTGGTCTCTAGCTGGTTGGCATTTTTTGCTGAGACCAGTACATCATCAAAGTAGGGGATGACACCTTTGATTCCGTTTAGCAGGTGTTCCATGAGGCTTTGGAACACACCTGGGGCAACGCTAACACCGAATTGGAGGAGGTTACACTTGAATGCCCCTGTATGTGTTACAATAGTCTGTGCCTCTGCCATAATGGGATCAGCGGGTAGTTGTTGATAGGCCTGTGCGAGGTCGAGCTTTGCAAAAAAAATTCCTCCCCCTAGGTAGTGTAGTAAATGTTGCACTACTGGCACTGGGTATGCGCTTTGTTGCAGCGCATAGTTCAGGGTTGCCTTATAGTCTCCACAGATGCGCACTGACCCATCTGGCTTCACCAGTGTGACAATAGGGGTTTCCCACTTGGCATGGTCGATTGGCTCTAAAACTCCTTGAGCTATTAATTTATTCAGTCGTTCGTCAATTTTTGGTTTTAACGTGAATGGGACGCGTGTGGCCTTTAAACAGATGGGGGCTATTTTTGGGTCTAGGCTAAATTAAATTGGGGTCCCCTTGCACTTGCTTAGAGTCCCATCGAAAACATCTTGGAATTCTTGAAGCAGGCTCTCCTCCCAGTTGGTTGTAGCGATGCAGTTGATCCCAGTCATCCCGATTCCCAGGGGCATGAACCATTCGATCCCTAATAGGCTAGGGCGATTGTGGTCGACGATGATCAAAGGCAAGATTTCAGCGTGGTTTTTAAATTTGACTAGAAAATGTCCAAGGCCGACTGCTGGAATTCAATTTCCCTGATAGTCTTTTAGCACTAGTCTTTGTTTCTGTAGTTCTCTCTGTTTAATGTTCGGTATCAGGTGCCAGATGGTATTCCAGGATACCATAGATAAGAACGACCCTGAGTCGACTTCCATCTCTCAGGGTCTCCCCTTGATGCTCACCTCTATTCGAACCTTCTTTCCATTGTCCACCCTGGCATTGCCAATGGTGACTATCTGATGTGTTTCTTCCCTGTCACCAGTTCTCTTGTTACGGTTCCATCTACTGCCGGCTTGTTTTTCTTCATGGGGGGGGGGGGGGGGGTGCTGCCGTGTCTTTTTGGACTGTAGCTCTTTTTGTTGTGGCAGACCCTTTGAACCCTCTTATTACAAGCCTGGCATATTGCATCAAGGAACCTGCATTCAGCTTGTGGGTGATTTCCTCTGCAGCACACACATTGAAATTCTCACCGATTTCTCCTCTTTTTGTGGCATTTTTTTATCTGAACGGAGTCTATGGACATCTTCATCATCATCCTCTGTATCACTCTGGGATTCGATGTCTTCGTAGTGGACTGTTTCTTTCCTCCTTCTGCCTTCTTCTCCCAGGTTTGGGTTGGCAGATCTGAAATTGCGTTCATTTGCTGCATGGTGGCTGCTGACTTCTTTGCTGCTTCGGCGGCAGTTGCCTCTGCAATGGCCTCGGCTACGGTTATGTTTGGCTGATTCATGAGTTTGCTCTGAAGGGTAGTGTCCTTCAGGCCAAGAACCACGCAGTCCCTCATTGCCTCATCCATGTTCTGGAACTCACAGGCTCCTCCGATGTGTCTCAAGGCTGCTACAAAATCTCCTATAGCTTCATCCTCCTTCTGGTCCCTCTTATAGAATTCGTGCCTTTTTGTCAAATTCAAGACCACCAATGCATAGTGTGCTCGGAGCATTTGGTTCAGGTCGGACCAAGTCATCTGTTTGACATCTCTGGGTTTTGCCAGCACCTTCGCCATTTTAAAAACGGCCGGTCCACAGTGTGTAAGGAAGACAGCCCGCTTTCTTTGGTCTGAGATTTCTTTCATTTCGTTGCTTTCTAAGAACATAAGAAAGCGATCGATATACGATTCCCAATCCTCCTCATCAGGATTGAATGGTGTGGGTGGCGCGTTGTTACCAGCCATCTCTCTCGCTCAGTTCAGATTGCCGTGTGCTTCAGTCTCACCTTCCACAACAATCCCACCTTCGTCGCCAGTGTTCCGTCCGGAAAGAAGCACGTGAGACCGGGTTCCAAGAACAACTATTTTATTTAAACTTGCAAGGCAAAAGATACGGAACATAGCCCAAGCCGCAGCAGCCCTTTATATAGCGGCTTGCCTGTGGCTTGTGACCAATGACACTCATTTAACTATTCCCGTTGTTTGGCGGCTTCCCAGATTGGTTCAGAACGAGGATGTCTTATTTTTGTGTTCCCTTTATTTTTTTGAGCAGTGGATATGCTAAATCAATATGCTATTCAAACGAAAGATTACTCTGATTGTTTTGTCAAATCCTGTATTTCTACTAACAAAATTTGGGTCAGCAAGAACAGCACAATAGTTTTTATAAAAGCTCAGAACAAAGAAAGGTCTTTTTTGTAAGGCGCTGTAATAATTGTAGAGCTAAAACAAAACAAATTGAATCAACACAAAACAAAATGTGTTGAATTCATTCAGGGCTGTAAAGCTGTGCTCACATTGAAAAATACTTCTAATGTTGTCATTGTGAGCTACTAAAAACAGCTGCAGTAACACTCCATTGGATTAATGCAGTACTCTCTGTTTCTCTTGATTTTTGGAGACACAAGTCCCAAACCACAAGAATCCAAAATAAAACTATTAATCCACACATCTCTTCAGTTTATGAATGATTAAACATGTATGCCACCCAATTCCAAACGATTCTGGGCAGCTCACAAAAATCAAAAAGAAATGCTAATAAAACCAATAAAAGGAAGGAAGAAAAATGAGAAAAGATTGCAGGAAGCAAGGGGTGGAAGCTTGTCAGAAGGAGATCCCATCTGGAACTAAGAAGGAATTTCCTGACAATTAGAACAATCAGTCAATGGAAGAGTTTGCCTCCTGGAGTTGGGTGTTCCATTTCTGGAGGCTTTCAAGGAAAGATTTGATAAATATTTGTCTGGGATGTAAAGCCTCCTGCCTTGGGTAGGGGGATTTTTTCCAACCCTGTGATGCTATGATTATGTGAATTCTGCTCATCAGCCAAAAACAAGAATATCATTCTGGACATCTCTGCTCTGTTCTAACTTAAGCATCAGTTCATATAGCAACTAAGCATGTTGTCAAGATTGCTAAAAAATTGTCTTTTTAACTATCCATTGCTACCAGCTTGTGTTTAAATGCTCACAGTACATGTTCATTGAAATGAGAACTTTTAAAGGACAAGTGTTACAGTTATATGGAAACTATACATAGTTCATTGTTCATTGGATGCAACAGATGATTTACAAGGTTCTTTGCTCTGTGCCACTGCTGAAGGATGTAATTTACATTACAGTTGAAAGATTAATCACTTTGTGAGCATAAAATCTCCCAATTACCATCACCGCCAATCAACTTTTTATAGATCTATTCAGCTATAAGCACATTATCAACTTGGTTCATGGGCAGATTAAACCAAAGAAGAGGAAGGAAAAAAAATAAACGGAGGTGAGTTCATAAACTTTAATTTGCAACCTTCACTTGTGTTGCAGTTGTTTACAATGAGATCTATCAAGGTTACAAAAAGAAGGGGAAAGACCATCATTCTCCAGAATACAAAAAGAAAGTGGTGCAAGAATATTCTGCCTAGGTTGTTTCATCTAAGACAAGGGTATCAAACTCAAGGACTGGGGGCTGGATGCTTAAAACTGGCCCATGGGCCTGCCCTACAAACAGTGACGTATCAGCCTGCGGTGCAATGGTAGGATTCATTTTTTTTTTTACTACCAGTTTTGTAGGCATGGCTTGGTGGTTGTGATTTGGTGGGCATGGCAGGGTAAGGATACTACAAAATCTCCATTCCCCCCCCCACCCCACTAACCTGCTTTCCAGCTTTGTTCTCCTGTGCAGGGCAACCAAAGAAGACCCAGCCAATCAGCCGGGACTTGGGAAACAGAAAATAAATAGGAATGGGGCCAGTCAGAGGTGGTATTTGCTGGTTCTCTGAACTACTCAAAATTTCTGTTACCGATTCTCTAGAACTGGTCAGAATTGCTGAATACCACCTCTGCTGCTGTGCTTGTGCCAGTGAAAATGGAGTTCAGGAGGCCTCCTGGGCTCCATTTTCTACCACAACAGCCTCCCGGAGCCCCTGGCCAGTGAAAATGGAGCTCAGGCAGGCCACGTGGCCTTCCCCAGGCTCTGTTTTTTTCTGGCAGAGTGCTCCAGGAAGCCATTGGAGCTGAAATTGGAGCCTCAATGGGTGACATCAAGCTGGCCACGCCCCCCAAGGTCAATCATGACCCTAATGTGGCCCTCAATGAAACTGAGTTTGACAGTTCTGATCTAAGAGAAGGCCATATTTTATTTAATCGGTTAAGGCATTGGTGGTAACCTTTTTGGGCTCTCATGCCGAAAATTGCTCGTGTGCCAACACCCAGAAGGCAATTCATGCACCCCCATGCCCCCTGCGCATGTGTGTGAGACTCCCCCATGCACCCCACACAGCTCTGCACATGCACGCGCATCTCCCATGCACTCCCATCCCTTGCACATACACACCAGAAACCAGACAATAAGAGGGTGGGTGGGAAGCATGCATGCATATGCAGTGAAGCTCTTCTGGGTGACCTCTCACATGCTGGCAGAAGTGGCTCCATGTGCCACTTTGAGCACTTATGCCATAGGTTCGACATCATGAGGTTAAGGCATGTTGCACATGAATTCATTTTTTTTCTCTCTTTTGATATTCACAGTGTTTTTCAAAAACCCCAACATATCCCCTTCAGGTGAGGGATGTCCTGGTCAGCAGCTTTTAATTAAATTACATTTAAAAAAATATTTGGAGTTGCGATAACCACAATATGCAGTTTATATTGGGGTGAGGATTAAAAACCTTGGCTCAGATTAAATGGGAAGGATGATTCAAAGTACTACTTGGTCTGGGATAAATGGTACAATTGGGAGAACGCAAGAAAAAGAATGTACAGAATAAATGAACCTAGGAAACATTATATATAGTTGTATGTACTGAATATACTATATAAAATAATGGTTTCAAGCTTCTCCTTGGATACATAAACATTATGAAGGTTCTAATGATTAAATAATTTAGTTATAATCCAATAGCAATAGTAGAGTAGCATGTGTTACTTATTTATTAATATGTTATCTATAAGAGACAAGGAATACTTGCCAATTATTAGTTATTATTGTTTATTATGAACTATCAAACCTATTATCAAATGTAATAGAAAAAAATATGTTTACTGTCCTATTAGTATGTTTATTATTTTTTTATTTCTGTATACTCATAGGTTTATATCTTTTTAATCCATTGCAAATAAATCGTTTTAAAACTAAAAAAAAACAACCCTTGGCTAGATGTTTTTGCATAAAGAAGAGCTTCACTAAGCAGTGTCATTAGTTCTTATCTGTTGCTTGTTGATCTTCAAGACCAGGATAGAATCAAGATCACGTGAAGTATTAGTACTGCTTTACAAAACCTTAGTAAGATAATGCCTGGAACACTACCTCCAGTTTTGGTCACCACATTACAAAAAAGATGCTGAGACTCTGGAAAGAATGCAGATAAGAGCAACTAAGATGATCAGGGGGCTGGAGGTTAAAACATATGAAGAACAGTTGCAGGAACTGGGTCTAGTGAAAAGAAGGACTAGGGGTGACAAGATAGTGTCCCAGAATTTGAGGGGCTGCCACAAAGAAGAGGGAGTCAACCTATTCTCCAAAGCACATGAAGGCAGGACAAGAAACAATGAATGGAAGACAATCAAGGAGAGATGCAACCTAAAACTAAGGAGAAACTTTCTAACAGTGAGAACAATTAATCAGTGGAGCGGTTTGCCTTCAGAAATTGTGGGTGTTCCAACACGGGAAATTTTAGAAATAGTATAGGGTCTCCTGCTTGAGCAGAGGGCTGGACTACAGCACCTTCAAGGTTCCTTCCAACTCTTAATCTGCTACTTTCTAAGCTTGGTGGTTTACTTGTAGGTTTCATTACCCAACAAGATAACATCATCGGTACTAGAAAGCAGCCATATCCATACCTTTTGAGCACTGATGATGTTATCTAGTTGGGCTGCAAGAAAACCAGCATGTTCAGAGAGCATCAAGGACCTCAAAGTAAAATATAAAGCAATACCTAGTTGTAATATCTATCTATCTATCTATCTATCTATCTATCTATCTATCTATCTAT
>BLBF01000039.1:26568749-26580248 GCA_015471245.1 Laticauda colubrina
TAGAGTAGAGTAGAGTAGAGTAGAGTAGAGTAGAGTAGAGTAGAGTAGAACTAACGGAATGAAGAATAGAGTGGTGTAGGGTAGGGTAGGGTGGGGTAGGATAGGATAGAATAGGATAACTTTATTGTCACTTTGAATGTACACTAATCAGGATTATCAAGAAATAAATTGCCAATCTGCAAAAAAGAAAAAAAATCTGCTTCTTTTTGTTGCACTTGACTGACCAAACTACCTGAAGGAAGGTTGTGCGGTCTTTCAAAAGATCTCTAAAGGATGACTATTAGCAATATGTCCTAAAATAAAAATGTCCAATACCAGATGTTGCAGGGAAAAAACAACAATGACAACATGATGGCTATCACCAATGGCTAATCATTTGGGGAAGGTCATGCTGAATTTCTCTTAGTAAGCTATTAGTATCAAGAGTGTTGAGATTTGGCCCCTAAAAATAAATAAAGCAATTTGTTCTTTTAGGAGGCCAGCTGGTGTCCGTTAAAAGTTTCTGGTCAGTGTTCTCCAACATAATTAGCAAGCATTGCAATATCCGCTTGCCACAAGGAGTTCTATATTGCTTGGTCCAGAATTCAATGAAGATTTCCCACTTGGGTGATTCCGTTGCTGCCACTAAGCCATCTGCCTGATAAAATTAGTCCAGTTATTAGTTTTCTGCCTTCTACATTTTTCAGAGAAAATATCTACATTTAAGTATTTTTTTTTCCATAAACAAGTTAATGAGATGTGAGATGGCACAGATTTCTTTTTTTTAATGGAAGATAGGCTAAATACAAACAAACCTGTAGAAAGAAAACTAACCAAGTTTGCAAAGTGGTGTGAAAATAAAGCTACTGTCAGCCTTGGAAGCTATTTTTTACTTTAAAGCTTTGAGGCTGCCACATTCAGTGACTGGGAATTTGGGAGGGGGGATTTCATAGTGAGGTGGAAGATTAGACCCAACAACATTCTTCTCAAAAAGTCAAGGACAGGTTGCCCTGCACTTGGAGGGGAGTGATTGAGGGATTGTCTCCAGTTGGGATGAAGATTTGATTGGGCCATGTGATGGATGCAGGGGATGGATCATTGATTTTCTTTTGGGAAGGGAAAATACGGAACTCTCAGATTTAGGTTTTCCCAGATGTGCCAATATGACAACTCTAATAAAATGGAACTTTGATAAAATGTTTGTCTCAGAGATTATTGGTTTGGAGTTGGTTAGTTGGAACGCTAACAGCTATAGAAACGTAAGCTCCATTTATAAAGTGTACACACAAAAATGCCATATCATCATAAACTATCTTATGCAAATGACAGAAATGCAGCAGCAGATACTAAACCAAAGAAAGTAAACATGTGAACATAGAACATAGAATAATAGAGTTGGAAGCGACCTTGGAGGTCTTCTCATCCAACCCTCTACTCGAGCAGGAGTAGTTGTTCAGTCTCTTTTTGAAAGCCTCCAGGGATGAAGCACCCACATCTTCTGAAGGCAAGCAGGTCCACTGGTTGATTGCTCCCATCTCCTCAGTGAAACAAACGTGAACTAAGAGCAAGCAAAAGAAATATACTTAAATTTGCTTACATCAATGTCATTCACAACATCTGATCACAGATTACAGATAATCAGAGTTGGAAGGGTCATATAGGTCATCTAGTCCAACCCCCTGCCCAAGTGGGAGACCCTACCCCATTTCTGACAGATGAGAGTCCAATCTCTTCTTGAAAGTCTCAACTGATGGCGTTCCCACAACTTCTGAGGGCAACTTCTGTTCCATTGGTTGATTGTTCTCACTGTCAGAAAGTTTCCTTGTTTCCAGGTTAAATCTCCCCTTGTTCAGTTTCCATCCATTATTCCTTTTCTGGCCTACAGGAACTTTAGAAAATAGCTTGACCTCTTCCTCCCTGTTGCAGCCCCTCAAATATTGGAAGACTACTATCATGTCTCCCTTGGTCTTTCTCTTCACTAAACTAGCCAAATCCAGTTCCTGCAACCATTCGTTGTATGTTTTAGCCTCCAGTTTCCTAATCATCCTGGTTGCTCTTCTCTGTACTTTTTCTAGAGTCTCAACATCTCTATCTCTATTTCTCTATCCTTGCTTCTGATACATCTGTACACAATTTTATACCTTGTCTTCATAGATTAAAAAAAAATCTTTTTTCAGCATCTTGTCTTCATTCAACTACTGAATTCTCCATCTTTCTTTTCCTGTCAACACACTGACACTTCCTTCATGTTTTTATTTTTACCTACCACCTCAACATACTTTTTTATATATAGATATTCACTCAAGTTGGTATTCAGTCCATAATCATTCTTGGTCGTACAATACATAATTAAATATCTATTCCTGCTGAACTCCATTTATCTTCTACTCCAAACATACCCAACTCTCATTCCTACATGATAACAAAGGGATGTCCTTACCAATATTTTTGCTTCTTTCAGCAATAGTCATTCTTTATAACAGACTTTTGTGCTATATTATTTATCAGCTTTCTGTGAGCTGATAAATAATATAGCACAAAAGATGTGCTATATTAGATGAGCATCTGAACAAGTATACATCTTAATAGATATCAATCCATTCTCCCCTCTTAATTTTATGTCTAAGGATATTTACCCCTGAGTATGGCTGTATTACTATTCTTCTTCTAATTTTTTCTACTATCTTCTCCTACTGATACCTTAAGATAGAATTATTTTGTTGTTTGTATGTACACTGAGAACATGCACTGGAGACAAATTCCTTGTGTGTCCAATCACACTTGACCAATGAAGTAGTCTGTTCTATTCTGTTCTGTTCTACTCTACTTCGAAACATTCTACCAAGAACCAAAAAAAATTGTCTACTTTGCTCACTCAGGTAATTTCTTTTTTTCCCCCAGATCCATACTCCCTGTTACATTGAATTGTTCTGACCCAAGCCCTTTTCCAACAAAACAAATAATAAGCACAGGGAACAGAAACTTTTTAATGAGTTTTACGAATCCCTGGTTAAAAGGCTGCTGCAAACTAATTAACTTTGATAAGTACAAACCTCACCAAAATTGTGCAAGACTTCCAAGAATCACAGATAATAAATATTTCACAACACAAGAGTCTTCAAATACCAACTTAAGATACTGTAATGTCTACGAGGCTGAGTTTCAAAATGTCTTTGCTTCCTGCAAAGAACATTTGCTTCACAGCTGGCTTTTATCTTCTTGAAGGAGGGGCCATTACCTTGCAGCCTTACTCCTGAGTCACCCATGCTGTTAAAACTGCTCTTTCCTCTAAGCAATCCAGCATGCACGTGCACTTGGCACAGACTCCTCGGGAACCTCCTCATTGCTGCTGCCAGCCCCCACAATCTCTGAAGGCAGCATTCCACTCTCTAATGGTCCTGGCCCCTCATCTGAGTCCTCGCTTTCCTCAGCTGTCTGCACCTGCTGCCGGCAAACCACAGCATATATGATACATACGTAACGTATGTTTCATATCATTCCAAACAATACATCATCTTAATACAGATGTTATATATATTCTTGTTCCAAGTCAACCGAACTTCTTTGTCCATTTATTCATAAATACAATGAATGACCAGAAACATATATCCTTGCCTTATTCTTTGTTCAGTGTTGAAAGATGTGTTCATTGTTCCATTTATCCCCATGCATGCTTAATTTCCATCACTTATTTATTTACTAATTAACTTTGCATTAATTTTATTCTATCCCAATCATAGGTTTTTGAGCAATTCATAATGATTCAATGGGTCATATCATTACCAGAAAATCACAAAAATAATAATCAAGCTCTCTAACCATAGTATGTAGCCATTAAAGAGTCTCCATGTTTTATTAACATAGCTGTTACTTCCTTCCTTTTCTCCCTCTATTTTTCATTATTTTTAATCTATTAACTCATATCCTTTATCACTTACTCCTCTTACATTTCTAGAGCTATTATTTCATATGATATCATTATTATCAGATATGTCCACAAAAATGTATCTCTTATTAAAGGCCCGGTCACACTGCACTTAGAGATGTAAGTGCAAAGAGGATGTAAAATGTTTAAAAAAGCTTGCCATCCATTGGAAAACGCTATGCATCCATTGTGTACTCATTGCATACGTGTTTCATACGCTCTATCTGTCGAGCATCCGACCACTGCAATTTCATCTGTGCAAGAAGTTTTGAGCTGCACAAAACTTTGTGAACGGATGAACTTTCCGCCACGTACAATGTACATCCGTGACATACACGGGCAACAAATGTTCTATGTCCATTATCGTCCATTAAACGTCTGCTGTATCCTCTCTGATTCCTCTGGCCATCCCCTCAACTCACATCCACTGCAGCTGAAAACGGAAAGAGGGAGGAAACAAAAGGTACATGGAATGTCCACACAGCATTAGTAGCACGGAAATAGAAAGGATGTAAGCATATGCATCTCGTATATAAAGTATTCAAAATGGACAAAACATTTGTAACTGGGATGTATCTCGCATATTGAGGATGTCTGGAGTATGTCTAGAGTATGTAGAAGGACACCTAGCTGACAACTGATATTTTCTATAAAAATTATAGAATAATTGTAGAAAAATTATAGATAATTATATAAAATTATCTGGATTTCAGTATGAGTCCAGCAGCCATGGTGTACAAACCTCTTCACCTTTGGTCTTGGTCTTCAACATCATCAATTGTTCTCCACCATGGATGATGACACAGTCCGTATGATAGCTGCGCTCATTCATCACCAGAACCAAAACCTGTTCAGACTGTTTCAACTTTTATACAAAAGGAGAAGAAGGAGACGTCCAAGAGCTGTTTGGGTCTGAGGATGGATCGTGAGAAGAATGGAGTTTGGACTGTATGACCAGTTGATGGTGGAGCTGAGGAATGAAGACCCTCGTGCATTCCATCACTTCATGAGGATGGCACCAGCCATGTTTGATGAACTTGTAGACCAAGCCTAGCACCAACTTCAGTCCCAACCTGCACCCTGGACTGAAGGTGACACTGACTCTGCAGCACCTGGCCTCTGGAACCACATACAGAAACATGCAGTGTGCCTGGAGGGTGCCACACAACAGCATCAGCAAAGTGGTCAGAGAAGTGGTGCAGGCCATCATCGAAGAATACATGGAGGAGCTCCTCAAGTGCCCCACCACTGAACAAGGCTGGAGAAAACTTGCAGAAGAGTGGTATCAGAGGTGGAACTTTCCCCACACCGTTGGAGCCAAAGATGGGAAGTACGTGGCCTGCAAAGCTCCAGCCAACTCAGGGTCCACTTATTTCAACTACAAGGGCTTCTTCAGTATCATCCTCTTTGCCATGGTTGATGCTGACTACAAGTTCATCTACATCGATGCTTCAGGCAACGGGTCAGCTTCAGATGGCCAGGTATACAACGCAACTGACCTCAAGGATGGGCTGGAATGCAACTTCATCATGGGTTTCCCAGATCCAGACCCCCTACCCAATGACACACAAAATGTGCCCTACTTCATCATTGGTGATGACGCGTTCTCCCTCAGAACCTATCTCATGAAGCTGTACACTTCAAGATGCCTCACCCGTGAAGAGAAGATCTTCAACTACAGGCTGTCCAGGGCAAGACGGGTGGTGGAGAATGCCTTTGGCATCCTGGCCAACAGGTTCCAGGTACTTCTCACCACCATGCATCATGACCCAGAGATGGTGAGGAGCATCGTGGAAGCTTGCTGCATCCTGCACAATCTCATGAGCATCCGCTACCCAGTGTTGCAGAACAGACTTATTGACCGTCATCAAGGGAATGGGGACATGGAGCCTGGTGAATGGAGGCAAGGACGAAACCTGATAGACACTGTGGATGTACAAGGCCCCAACAGAGCTTCACGTGAAGGGAAGAAGCAGCGCAACCTTCTGAGACACTGGTGCAACTCCCCAGCTGGAGCTGTGGAGTGGCAAGACAGGATGCTAGATGATTAATGGATGCTTTCTTGAGACTGTTGCATAACTCTGATGAGATTGTGCCATGTATGTTGAGTGGTCCTACAATGAATAGAGCATTAATAAAGAGCTTTGTTTATTTTAAAATGTATTGATCAATGAATAAATTGTTATTCATAATAAAGGTCCATATGTGTGACAGCTGGGATGGTGGACCATACAGTCCCACTATGCTTGCACTTGAGGTTTATCTATCCCACAATTATCCTTATCTATCCCACAAGCATGCAAAGGCTTAACCATTTTTTCAAAGTTTTCACCAACACTTTATTAAGTAAAAAAAAATGAACCAAGTGCCTTAAGCAAAGATAACCTTTATTAACATTCTTAACTTTATGACTTTATTAAATAAGCAAAATGAACCAAGTAAACTGTATTAAGTGTCTTAGGCAGAGATAACCTTTATTAACTTTCTTAAGTAAACTTTATAACTATTAAAAAAGTAAAATGAACCAAGTAAAGTGTCTTAAGCAAAGATAAACTTAACAAGTACAACACAGTCTCTGACACTATTTTCAGTCACTCTGAGTCATGTCCCTGGTCTCAGCTGTTAAGCGGGCAGGGACTGTGGAGGTGGCTGTGGCTTGAGTGCTGGTCTAAGGCACCATTGGGGTGCTTGGCCCTGAAGGTACAACAGGGGATGGTGTGTTCAGGAAGCTGTCTGAGAGCTGACTCAGTCCCATGAGGTTGAGAGGCCCCTCATCAAGGACTTGAGATGTCAGGCCCAATACTGATGACAGATTGTCCATTGACGGGCTTGGCTGTGGGGTGAAGGAAGGAGGAGTGTAGTGGGGTTGTCTGGTCTGCAGCTGGGTGAGGAGTCGTGTCTGTGGCATGCAATGAACCTGGGCCTGGACTGGGAAATTCTGCTTCTGCTGTGGGAAGTCCTGGTAGTCGTAGCCTTGGTAGGTGAGGGGCTGTTGAAAGCCGTGGAAGGACTGTGACATCACCTGGGGTGGAGTAGCAGACCTGGACTGGGTAGGAGCAGCTTCAGCTGGGCCTTGAGAGTTGTGCAGAAGTGCTGTGATCTTCTTCTTCATCACCTGGTACTGGGCCTTGGGCAGGTCCCTCAGGGACTGCCTCACAAAGGTGATGAAGGGCTTCTGGTCCGAGGATGGTATGTCACTGTGGACCAGCTGAGAGAGAAGTTCTGTGCTGGTCTTCATTGTGTCCCTGATCTCCAACAGCACACTGTGTTCCTGGCCCTCCAGTCTGCCTCTCTGCCTGCATCCTGTGGAGCTGGGGGTGGGGGTGGGTTGGCCTCTGGTGGCTGCTGCTTCTTCCTCCATTTGTGATAGCAGGATGTCATCCTTCATGGGATCCTCCAAGTCTGCAGGCATGGGTAGTGCAGCTGTCAGGGGGGTCTCTGCTGTGGGGCCCTCTGAAGACACCTGCCTGAACAGGGTAGCTGGCTCCTGGCTGGAAGAGGACTGGCTGTCTGTGGGCTGTCTGAGGGAGAGGGGTATCAGAGGGGCTGCTCCTTGGTGGTGGATCTCACCCTCCAGGAAGCTGCACTTGGCCATGACGTACATCTCCTGGTCAGTGAGCTTGACAGTGGCCTGTCCAGATTTCTTGAGGTGTTGCTTGCCATACTAGATGTGCATGTGCTTCCACCACCCAAGGAGTACTTCTGCAATGTACCCCAGGCTCTCTGCCTTGTCTCTCCAAGCTGCCTGCTTCTTCTTGGTGTCCCGATACAGTCTGTGGCCCTTTCTCCACAGGTACTCGTTCTCCCTCAGCCATTCCAGCACCTCATCCTCATGCTCCTCGGAAATGGTGTACTGTTTCCTCTCTCCCTTCTGCTTCCCTTGCCTCTTCCTCCCTCTGGCAGGGGCTTCAGCAGGGCCTTCAGGGGCTTGAGCAGCAGGGCCTTCAGAGGCTTGAGCAGCAGGGCCTTCAGGGGCTTGAGCAGCAAGGCCTTCAGCAGCAGGGCTTTGAGGGCCTTGCAGCTGGTCCACCATAGCAGCAGCAGCAGTAGCAGCAGCAGCAGCAGCAGCAGCAGCAGCTTCAGAGTCGGTGCCAGGGGGTGGGATGCTGGTTCTGGCCTTCTTGCCAGGGCTGGAACGAGTCAGCATGGGCTTCCCCTTCTTGCCTGACTGATGAACCATGGTGTCCCTGCTAGATATATGTGGCAGCATGTCTTTCCCCTGTATGCTGACTGCATGCGTGCTGCATTCTTTTATATCCGCGGAGCTGATGCAATTCATACTCCCCGCATGCGCAGTGAACGCTTTGCATCCGATATACATCCGTGGGGCATCCCCTTCATTTCCTATAGGCATCTGTGATGCATTCTTCATCCGCTATGCATCCGTCCCTTCTGCTATGCGTCCACTTTGAAATTTTCCCCCGGAACCCCTTCGGATGTGTCATCCGCTTCCATCTGTTGTCATCTGCTAGGCTTCCTGTGAACATCCATTTACATCCCGCTACATACTACCCACATCTGTTCTTTTCCGTTCTGTTTATGCAAATTTTTGCCACTTTTTGGAGCGGATGACAACAGATGGAGCCACCCGAAAAATTTTGCTCGTCTGCTGTGTCCTTTATGCATACGTTTTGCGTTCATCAGCCAGTGGGACCGGGCCTTACGTTTAGAGAGGATTTAGATCATCAACCTATGAACCTTAATTGTATGTGTGCTAGAACAACATTCTTCATTGACTCTAAGAACAGATGGATATATTTTAGCCAATACGACATAAATACAATCCAAGATCATTTTTATAGACATCGTGATAGCTTTATTCTGGAAGCCTATGAGATTTAATCCAGAGAATACTTTGCAAGCCAACATGCTCTATAGAAATATAACATCTGATTGTGTGTGCATATTTTACCTTGTTTAAAAAGTGCATCACTTTTGTATAACAATGTTCTACTGCATAGACATTTTTGCATCTTTTTCCATGATTATCCATGGAAACAGTTTCATAATTGTAACAATTCTAAATGACCATTGTTGAATCAGAAGAAAAGCTAATTAGGGTTAGGACATCAATGGGAGAAAATCAAGAATTAGGTTAAACTGGAACATTTTAAAAAAAGTACTTGAATACATGCAGGAAATTTTCAACATTTCCAATTTTGTTTTTGTTTTCATTTTTATTACTGTGTTCAGTAAAATTATTTATTTTTTTGAAAAGAGGTTTTCTTTGTTGTTTTTTTACCCTCTCTTTAATTTCCTTAAAAAATCTTAGAGGTAGGGAGAAAGAGTTATTAGTTTGCGCTCTTCCATTCAGGAGATGGTGAAGGTTAAATGATTTGTCAGATTTTTTTTTAAAAAAAATCTTTCTTTCGGTGGTGCAGTAGTTAGAATGATGTATTGCTTCTGCTGACTACTGGCTGCCTGCATTTTGGCAATTCAGATCCCACCAGGCTCCAGGTTCACTCAGCCTTCAATCCTTCTGAAGTGGGTAAAATGAGGACCCAGATTGTTGGGGGCAATATGCTGATTTGTGAACCACTTAGAGAGGTCTGTAAAGCACTGTGATGAGGTATATATACAAATCAAAGTGCTATTGCTATTGCTACGTTCAGGACTTTACTTTTCTCATCACCAATACTCAAGTCTGTTCTTACTGTAGAACACTGGCTTAAAAATCACCCCTTCGCCCATTTAAATATTAATTCTACAAATAGTAAAAGTCTGCAGAAAAATAAGGTATAATATGTTTTTACAATGAATCTGAAAGGAAAGGCTAGAGATGGCAAGGAATTGGCACGGGTTGTTTCTGTAAACATATGGTCTAAAGCAGAAATATAGCCAATTTTTCATATCTGAAACTGTTTATTCTTTACTGTTGATTCTTGTTTGGGATCCTGCCCTATGCTAGTGCAACAAATCTCTGAACAATAATTTCATAAGCCATATCTCTTGCAGGTCTGGAAATTATGCAACGATGATTTAATGCTTCATGAGGTGAAAACAAAACAAACAAACAAAAAACAAATAAGCTACAGTATTTTTCTTATGTTCAAAAGGTGCAAGATGATAGTTAAAGATGGTTGTAATGCACTATGAAGCAGTATATAGGTCTAAGTGCTATTGCTGTTGCTCTTTCTTTCTTTCTTTCTTTCTTTCTTTCTTTCTTTCTTTCTTTCTTTCTTTCTTTCTTTCTTTCTTTCTTTCTTTCTTTCTTTCTTTCTTTCTTGTAAAAGGGTTGGGTGCATTTTGCAGTGTTAGCTTTCTCCTACAATTTGAACTTTCAGTTTCCAGAGAAAGATCAGGAATGTCTAAATATATTCTCAGCCTTTTTTCTATTTCTTTCCATTTGCCTTTTTTACCCACTCATCTTTTCTCCCTGGCCCACCTCCCTATCTTTCATGAACAGAAGAAATTAAAGAGAGCAAGCAGACTGAATATCAAACAAACCTGGACAAAGTATTCAACCAAATGCCAGCTCATTCCAGGAATATTTTATCGAAGAACTTTGATTATGTATTAAATAAACAAAATGTTTCCTATTTTATGTGGAAAATATTTGAATATTCAGAATAAGCTGTCAAGCCTATGAATGAAAGGAGTAGAGAAGGGAAAGAG
Organism: Laticauda colubrina; assembly: GCA_015471245.1. Classification (NCBI taxonomy): domain Eukaryota; kingdom Metazoa; phylum Chordata; class Lepidosauria; order Squamata; family Elapidae; genus Laticauda; species Laticauda colubrina. The sequence continues at coordinate 26,579,269 of BLBF01000039.1, forward strand.
ATGGAGAAGGAGTAAAAGAGAAAGAGAGGGAAAGGAAAAGGAAAAGGAAAAGAAAGAGACATTGAGAGAGAGAGAAGAGAGAAAAAGAGACAGAGAGAGAGACAGAATGAGAGGAAAGGGGGAAAAAAGAAAAAGAAACTGTGAGAGAGAGAAGAGAGAAAAAGAGTCAGACAGAGAGCAAAAGGGAAAGGGAAAGAGAAAGAGGGAGAAAAGGGAAAGAGAAGAGAAAAACTGTAAGAGAGAGAAAGAGACAAAGACAGAGACAGAGATATCTGATAAAATGGAGACATTGCTTTATAGCACTGCTTAACTTTCAGGGAGATTCATGCAAAAAGAGGTAGTGGTTTAGTTAACATGTTTCGAGGCCACAAGGTGAGTTTCAGGACTTTTACTTCAAATTCAACTTAGAAAACATTGGTAACTGATGCAGAGGAAGTACAACCCCAGACATAATACAAGAGCAAAGTTTCAAGAGCAAAAAGAGCAATTGTGATTGATTGTACCTTTCAAACTATGTTTAAAGATAGGTGCAGAAAGCAGGTTGCTTTTTATCTGTTCTACATCAGGAACAAATAGCACTTTTTTTTCAAATAGCACACTGTACATGACTCTTTTTTTTTTTTAAATGAACAAATAACCTGAAACATTTGCACTGAATGTTACCTGCAACTTTCCTTTGTATGATAAATTTGTAGAGAACTTTTTCTTGATTGTTCACTCTTAAAATGCAATAATTCCAAACCACCGTACTAAAATTAGTACAGGGTAATGATTAACTAACTTTTCTCTTCTCTTCTTCCAGTTCGCCAACCTGGAAAAGATTTGAGCAACTTTTTTTTTTTTTTTTTGGATAAAATATGTTATCTACATTATCCAAATGTTTCAACAAAATTTACTGTTTCCATCAGAAAGAAAAAAAGAAAGAAAGAAAGAAAGAAAGAAAGAAAGAAAGAAAGAAAGAAAGAAAGAAAGAAAGAAAG
>BLBF01000039.1:26592902-26603813 GCA_015471245.1 Laticauda colubrina
CTTCCTTCCTTCCTTCCTTCCTTCCTTCCTTCCTTCCTTCCTTCCTTCCTTCCTTCCTTCCTTCCTTCCTTCCTTTTCTTTTTCCTTCCCTCTTCATTCTCCTTTGTTCGTCCTTCTCTTCTTCCTTCCTCTTCTTCCTTCTCTTTCCTTGTTTTTCCTTCCTTGCTCTCTTCCCATCTTCTTCTTTGTCTTTCCTCTTTCCCTTTCTCTTTTCCTGTCCCTTCTTGCATGCTCAAATGCAAAAAGAGAAACATTTCTCCTTTTGTTTCATTTTTAGTTTGCTTTGCTAACACTGTGCCAGCCAAAATGGAGCTCAGGGAGGGTGCATGCAGACGCCCTGGGCCCTGCTTTTGGCCACAATGGCCTCCTACAACCCTCTGCCAGTGAAAATGGAGCTTGGGGGGGGTGGCTATGCATGGCCCCTCTGAGTTTTGCTGGCAGAGGGCTGCAGGAGATCATCATGGCCGAAAAAGGGACCCCAGGAGCCACATGCGGCCCTTCGGGCTCCTTTTTTGCTGGCAGAGGCACTATGGGCCGGTCCTTTCCTGTTTCTGGGTCAGCCCCTTGGGCCATATCTAAGCACCTCATGGGCCACATCCAGCCTGCAGGCCTTGAGTTTGACATCTCTGGTCTAACATCTTTGGTGTGGTATAATCTTGTGACAATGTGATCCTATGCTATCTCAGTAAGAAAACACATGTGAATGTAAAGCAGCTCAGAAACAGAAGCATACAAATAATGCTTGCCCGTAGGCAAGATCTGTTCATCCAAGTAAATGTTGAAAGGATGGCACAAAGGCCTTTTTGTGGAACCACAAAGCCGGAGAAGAACAATTCTCAACTCTACCATGAAATCCATACATAAATACAACACTGCCTGAAAGAAATACACTTTGCAAAATGAAAAAATGCTTTCAATGTCTCAATTCCACAATTAGAAGAAATCAGTAAGAATTCTGGCTTCCAAAGCTCACAGAATTATTATTTGTTGGCTTATTTATTAGGTGGATATCTCATCTTTGGATTAGAAACTCAAAATGACCTCCAGAAAATAAGTCCTGGGCATTTGCTTTTGTATTTTTTGACAACACAACATGGATATGTCTTTTACCAAGGTGGGCAGCTATGATTATTTTATTATCTATGGACTTCAACTCCCAGAATTCCTGAGCCAGCCACAAAAGTCATAAAGAGGCCAGAGCTGTCCACCATACAATACATGAGTTGTCTAGCTGGGGTTTGAAACTTTGGTTGATTGGTGTGATAATGGACAATGTTTGTTTGTTTTCTACATCCAGTTTAGACATGGACAGTATTTCCTTCCTCCCAATGTTTTGCCCTCAATTTTCATATGAGATAGGCTAGAGAAGAAAAGAATGATTGGATTAAAATCAACCAAAGGGCTTCCATGGATGAAGGTGGACCAAATAATGAGCCACTAAACCAAACAGATTATGAATCTGGGTCTCCAGCAGAGGTGATATTCAGCAGGTTCTGACCAGCTCTGGAGAACCAGTAGCAGAAATTTTGAGTAGTTCAGAGAACCTGTAGATGGTAGGACTAAAAGACTTTCATGATCCCATCTAGCTGTGTTATTCTGATACTCTGCAGGGAATTAAACTATATGCTGGTAGATCTCCATAAAGTGCTTTATTGGGATTATTGTGGGGAATGAGTTAAACAGAAAGAGTAAATCTGCTCTTGTAATTTTAAAACATCAGGCAAGAAAACAAGAAATTGTGAATTCTTAGGCACAAAGCCAATTGTGTGGCCGTGGGCCAGTCCCTCTCTCCCAGTTCTAGGAAGAAGGCAATGGCAAACCACATCCCAAAAGCTTTGCCAAGGAAACTGCAGTCCAAGCAATCACCAGGAGTCAAAAACTGACTCAAAGGCACATACCTACCCCACCCACCCACCCACATACTCCAAAAATTGAAACAGAACAACCTTTGGATATTAGGGCTCCCTGCAGGCATACAAACATTTATATAGCACGTGGACCTGTTACGGAATTTCTGCTAGAGAGATTTTCCTGTGAAAATACTGTGATTTTTGAGCATGGCATATATGTTGAAGTTGTTTTAGAAACCAATACTAAATGAAACCAAATACTTCCAGTCTTGCTTCATATTAACTGTAAAATTGTAATTTTAATAATAAAAACAAACAGTTCCTTTTCATAGCTATTTTGCTGGTCTGGAGTGCTAGAAAAAAAACATAGCCAGCCACTGACATTCGTTTAAAAAGGCATTTTTAGCACAGTTTTTAAGGTAATTTCTGACTTTTGTGTACTTTTTTGCTTTATCACTGTCCTAAATTTTCATGATTCCGAGCAAATACTTTGTCAGCACTTATTCTTATTTTATCTCGTCTTTGTCCTATAAAATGTTCTTTGTAAGGATGGATTGATTGTTTAGCCAACCTTGCTACATTCTGCTGCTGATTAAAACCAGCACTCTTCTTGAGGTACTCTGCTGACCCAATACTGTCATTTAGACAGCTTTGAAACCATGCCATTATTTCAACCATCCCACTGGATGAGGCAGCAAAAAAAGAATGGGGCATCTTTTTTACCAAGAGTACAACTTTACTGAAAAAAAGCCACATGGCAGGGGTTGTTAAACTGGATTTCATTGAGGGCTGCATCAGAGTTGTGTTTGGGCATGGACAACTCAACATCACTCATGTCAGGGGCGCCTGTGGTGGCCGGAGCACTCTGCTAGTGAAAATGGGCTCTAAAGCTTCGTTTTCAGCTGCAATGATCTCCTGCAACCCTCTACTACTAAAAATGGAGCTCGAATGGGGCATGTGCCACCCTCCCAAGTTCCATTTTTACTAGCTGTGGCACTCCGGACCAGTCCTTCGCTGTTTTCAGGGCAGCTCTGTGGGTCAGATCTGGCTTTGAGTTTGACACCCCTGCCATATGGGTCCAGAAGTGGAAAAGCCAATTCTAACTATTTCACATGCAAACAATAGAGGATCACATTGTTATACCGTCTGAAATGAAGTCACTCAACCTATGATTCTTTTATAAATTGGCAAAGGTAAAACTTTAGCCTGTCCTGTCATTATCCAACTCTTGGGAGCAGTGCTCATCTCCATTTCTTAGCTGAGAGAGCCAGCATTGTCCAAAGATCCTTTTGTGGTCATGTGGCCAGCATGACTGTATGCCAGGATTCATGAAATGCTGTCACCTTCCACTGAAGTGGTACCTATTTATCTCATTGCATTTGCATGCTTTCAAACTACTAGATGGGCAGGAGGTGGGGCCAGTAATGGGAGCTCACATGGTGCTGGGTCTCGAACCCAGGCTATCAGCTTTCCAGTAGAATCTTTAATTGCCATCATTCCCTCCTTTTAGAAATAGTAAAGGGGAAACTGTCCCCCAGTCTAATGTGAATCCTGGTTATGCCTTAAAGATAATCATGCTATATTCCTACCCAGATATGGAAATGGCTTTCCATCATTTTCAATGGAATTGATGTACTTCAGTTGTCAGACTAACTTATACCATTGGTATTCACTGTTGGTTCTGGTACAAGTATTAGCAGGCTTAGCTTCTGAGTCAAGGGAGGCTACTACTTTCTAATAATTCTTTAGATGGCTCTTGCCTCTACTTATTTCTACCCAATAAAGTTTAGATGACTTATTTTCTTGGACAGGGAATCAATTGGGGTTGTATAAAGTTACGAGCAAATAAAGGGAAGAGAGAAAAACAGATCTGCAGCTTATAAGACTACAGTCATTCCTAACCAACCTACTGAATGTCAATGCACGTTAGAAATAAAATACTATTGCTTACTATAAACATTGTCTTTCTCCACACCTCCACACCCTGATTTCTTCCACTTGAATTGCAATCCCACTGCCCCAAAAATTCAGATCCACAGCAATTTAATTTTTGGGAAGAGTAGCAGAGTGGAAGAGCTTATTTGTAGAAGAGAACTGCTGATTGTCCAATCACCCTGAAGGTGGTTCCATCTAAATACCCCTCACATAATTCGATGTTCCAAGCAATGTTTACTATCAGTTCTGTGGGCGTGGCTTGATGGGCATGGTGTGGTTTGGTGGACATGGCTTGGTGGGTGTGGCAGGAAAAGGATACTGCAAAATCTCCATTCCCTCCCCACCCTACTAACCTGCTTTCCAGCTCCGTTCTCCTGTGCAGGGCAACAAAAGAAGACCCAGTCAATCAGCTGGGACTCAGGAGGCAGGGAAGAGATGGGGGTAGGGCCAGTCAGAGGTGATATTTGCCGTTTCTCCAAACTACTCAAAATTTCCGCTACTGGTTCTCCAGAAGTGGTCAGAATCTGCTGAATACCACCTCTGATTGGGAAGAATCCTCTTGAAACCATAAACAGAAACCTTTGAGATTATATGACACCAAATTATATGGTCCTCTCCTGATCCAAGATTTAAGAGAAAATTACAGGTCAAGGATCCAAGAACATCAGAACCATGGAAATCTTGGAATGCAAAACCTTGCAGGAAAGTGTAAATTTATATCTGTAACTTCATACATTTTGTGTACTTTTCAATGATTACTCTTTCTCTCCCAGGCTTTCTCAAGGAATGGATTTCATTAATGACAACATAATTGCCTTTCGTTCCTTAGGCCTGTTGCTTGAAGTCTAATGTTCCAATTAGTTTCAAATAATTCTTTGAGTCACACTGTCTGTGCTGATTAGGCCTACCTGGGAATGTAAGTTTCTGGTGGGGGAGGTGTGGCTTCTTTGGTGAAGTGACAACTATGGGAATCCAGATTCTGACATTAACAGAATAATGAATGAATGAATTTATTGGCCAGGTGTGATTAGACACACAAGGAATTTGTCTTGGTACATGTGCTCCACACTTGACATACATTTGTCCAGAATCATAAATTACAACATTTAATATAATCATATGTACAAATAGGCAATCAAATCATACCAGGAAATAGTCAATATAATAGAGTTGGAAAGGACCTTGGAGGTCTTCCTAGTCCAACCCCCTCCACAAGGAGGAGGCCCTATACCATTTCAAGCAAATGATTGTCCAATCTCTTCTTAGAAAGATCCAGTGATGGTGTTCCTACAACTTCTGAAGGTAAGCTGTTCCACTGATTAATTGCTGTCACTGTCAGGAAATTTCTCCTTAGTTCTAGGTTGAATCTCTTCTTGATTAGTTTCCATCCATAACATGTTGTCCTGCCTTCAGGTGTTTTTGGAGAATAGGTGGACCCTTTCTTCTTTGTGACAGTCCCTTAAATATTGGAAGACTGCAAATAAGTAATGCCTAGTCCATCTCTTTGTTAGACAAGACATCCTTGTAGGATCCAATCTCAGTTTGTTCACCAGGACCAGATATTTAGTCTTCTAAACTTTTAAACTCATTCTGGAGCCCATCCTCAAGGAAATTCTCTCTAGCAGAGTGGGTACTAGAGAGAAGTTCTCTGAGGATGGCTTACAACAGGGCTGTCAAACTCCCGGCCTGTGGGCCAGATGCATCACATGCTGGCCATGCCCATGCTGTTTGTGGCCTGTCAGTGGCCAGCAAAGCTGGCAGCAGATTTGGACAGTGAGAAGGTTGGAGAGGAACATGAGTCTGAGGAAGGCTCTGACAAGAGCTCTGCATCAGAGGCAGAGATGGGGCCAGGGCCATCTGACAGTTGTCAGCTGCCTTTGGAGTCAGACATCAATGAGGCAGAAGGACAGTTGGAGCCTGTTCCCAGTGTGCGTATGCACAGAGCTGACAGAAGAAGGGAACAGCTAAGGAATAAGGGTTGACTTGGGAGTAAAGCCACAAGTGGATAGTGAATGGCCCCTCCCATTGGGAATAAAAAAGGAGTAAAAGGGGAATGGGGTTTTGCATGAAACAAGTAGTTCATTTGAAGATCTATTCCTGCATTCTTGCCTAGTATTGTCTGCTACAGTGAGGCTTCTGAAAGATATCAGCCTGGCACCTCTCCAAGTCTGATAAAGGTCTGTAATTGTGAAATATCTTGAAAGACTGGTGGCTAGAACTTTGCTGGAGAGGAATTCACTGTAAACTAAATAAAAGGGGCTTACTGGGACAAGGAGTCAACTTCCTGCTGTTGGGGAAGCCTAAATCAGAACACATGCCCAGTTTAGAGACAGGGGGGAAAGTCACAATACGACACGTAATGCCACCATGATGACATGAGATTGACACCCCAGCCTACAGCTTGAATCCGAAAGTTCAGAAGACTGGTCCAGAGATAATCCGCCACATTATCTTTGGATATGTAATTTGGGCTTCATTCATAATCTGATCTCACTGATTACAAACCAGGCTTAGCCTGGCTTGCAACTATTAGCCTTCTTTCCTACTCAGACGGTCAAAGCATGTGATCAGCCTGCATATGAACCAACAGCAATAGCGGTATCTGTGTTGCCTGGTAACAGGCAGTCCTCCTGGTAGCAATGTTTATTTCCTTGCAAAGCCCACTAAACTATATCACAGTTCCAAACAACCACTTTTGCACAACCAAGTTTATTTGCAAAACAACTGCATACAAATGGGGTTTTCATTGGGCCCTGAAGTGAAATTACTTGTCAGTAGTCACAGATGGCGATTACCCAAACTCAGTCCCCAACATTTACAGTGCTGACAGGCTAGACGCTTTACAGATGGCAACAGCTGTCCAGCCAATTAGAGCCCAGTGTGGAATTAATCTACCCCACTGCTTTTATAACTTCTAAACAAACAAAAGATTTTGGACTTTCCTTGGTCTGACCAATCCCATTTGTGGGCGGGGGGCACTGGGGGTGTTAATAGTTAATAAATCATCTGTATTCAAGCTTCACAAGCAAAGCCAGAGGATTACAATGTGGATGGTTCATTTTGATCAAGGATCATTGATATACATGACCATGTTGATCAACACAATATCAACAATAGAGACTACACTTCAATCTCTTTAGTGCAGGGGTGTCAAACTCAATTTCTTTCTTTTTTAAAAAAAAATAATTTTTATTCAATGTTTATGTAATGAAAAACAAATTAACTAACTAACAAACATATACATACATTTTACAGCAAGCTTTGAGCAGTAGATGCACTTGTGTTTTTCTACTATTGATGTGTTCTACCTTGTTACAAAAACTTCTTCATCATTTTAAGGTCTTTGATTCTATGCATATAAATTTACAATTAGTTACACCTCCCCCTTGTTTTCAATATATTGTCAAAGTATCAAATGTCACCTTTTCTTTAACCACCTTTTCTTTAACACCCCGTACTTTGTAATAGTCACTATCTAGGTTATTTTTTAAGAGTTTGGTTAATCTATCCATCTCAGCACGCTCGTGTATTTTGTTGATTACCATGTTTTCTGAATTTTCTCAATTTCATTGAGGGCTACATCAGGGTTGTGTTTGATCTCAAAGGGCCAGGGGGCATGGGCAGCTCAATATCACTCATGTCCAGGGCACCTGTGGTGGCCAAATGCTAAAGCAGAACTTCTCTGAGACCATCCCTCACTGTCATTATAATTTATTTCGTTTCTTCCTTCTGTTATTTTTCCTTCCCTCTTCATTCTCCTTTCCTCTTCCTTCCTCTCTTTCCTTATTTTTCCTTCCTTGCTCTCTTCCCACCTTTCTTTTCCTCTTCCTTCATCTTTCCTCTTTCCCTTCCTCTTTTCCTGTCCCTCCTTGCTTGCTCAAATGCAAAAGAGGAAACATTTCTCCTTTTGTTTTGTTTTTTTTAGTTTGTTTTGTTAGCCCCCTGACAGTGAAAACAGAGCTCGGGAGGGCCACTGCTAGAAATTGCAGCCAGAAATGGGGCATTGGGGGGCCTTGTGCCCCCTGGACTCCATTTTCACTGGAAGAGGCACTGCACACCAATTCTTTGCTGTTTCCAGGCCAACCTCATGGGCCAGATTTAAGCATCCTTTGTGCCTTGAGCTTGACTCCCCTGCTTTAGCAAAACCTGTGCAATTCAAACTGTATCAGGGTTTGCTTTGTCTACTACCACTAGAATACTGAAAAATTACCCTTAAGCACACCATGGACTAAGTAGATTTCCCGCCAAAAAAAATTTCATAGCCAAATATCCCCATGTTCTTCTCAGTGTTCACATTAAGTAACATGTGTATCTGATTGAAATGCAGTTCATTGGTGCTTCAGTTATATATGGGCACCATTACTGATTTGTGGGGGATGTGTTGGCTCAGTGGCTAAGATCCTAAGCTTGTCGATCAGAAAGGTCGGCAGTTCAGTGGTTCGAATCCCTAGCACTGCATAACAGGGTGAATTCCTGTTACTTGTCCCAGTTTCTGCCAACCTAGCAATTTGAAAGCATGTAAAAATGCAAGTAGAAAAATAGGGACCACTTTGGTGGGAAGGTAACAGCGTTCTGTGCACCTTTAGCCACTTAGTCATGCTGGCTACATGACCACCAAGATGTCTTCAGACAGCATTGGCTTTTCAGCTTTGAAATAGAGATGAGCACCCTAGAATCAGGAACAACTAGCACATACATGTGAGACGAACCTTTATCTTTTACTGATTTACAGATCTCCTGTTCTTTGCATGTATGCAATTCAATTCACAGAAACTATCCCTTTTAGAGTACAATTTACAACCACAACTGAGACGAGTTTTCTTGCCACTGTTGTTCAGTGAATCACTATCATTGTTAAATTGGTAACACGGTTGTTAAGTGAGTAGCAAGAGCAGTTAGACTTATATACCACTTCATGGTGCTTCTACAGCCCTCTCTAAGCTGTTTACAGAGTCAGCCTCTTGCCCCCAACAATCTGGGTCCTCATTTGACCCACCTCAGAAAAATGGAAGGCTGAGTCAACCTTGAGCCTGGTGGGATCCAAACTGCCAAATTGCAGGCAGCCAGCAGTCAGCAGAAGTAGCCTGAAATACTGCTTTCTCATCACTGTGCCACTACGCAACCATGGCTCCTGGTTTCTCCCTTGATTTTGCTTGTCAGAAGGTCGCAAAAGGCAATCCCATGGTTCTGGAACACTTGGCAACCATCATAAGTGTGAGTCAGTTTGCAAGCATCCGAATGTAAATCATATGACCACGAGGATGCGAAAACGATTGTGTGAAAAACTGTCCTAAGTCATTTTTTTTCTCTGCCGTTGTAACTTTAATAGTCATGAAATGAACTGTTTATAAGGCATGCATAAGTGCACCAATGTGCCGACCATCCCTGTCCTATTGTTTATTTTATTTTTTCTTATATGTACCCATGTATTCATAACTATGTTTTTACTTATACCTATTATCTTGTAAGCAATTGACAAAAATAAACAAACAAACAAACAAATAAATATAAGTCAAGCATTTCCTGTATGTCATTCCAAAAATCAAGTAAAACTACTCTTTTTGAGAGTGGCTATATGAACAGAATTTTGCATATTTAAGCCCCAAGCATATTTACACATAACTTCCTGTTGCTTTCAACTTAAACGATGGTTTTATAGGTTTTTGTTTTCCCCTCATCTCTTTGCTGGCCTATTTCAAGCAATAGATGTAACTGATAGTTGGAAGGGACCTTGTAGATCATCTAGTCCAATACCCCGCCCAAGCAGGAAACCCTACACCATTTCTGACAGATGGGAGTCCAATCTCTTCTTGAAAGTCTCAAGTGATGATGTTGCCACAACTTCCAAGGGCAACTTATGTTCCATTGATTGATTGTTCTCACTGTCAGAAAGTTTCTCCTTATTTCCAGGTTAAATCTCTCCTTGTTCAGCTTCCATCCTTTATTCCTTGTCTGGCCTTTGGGTGTTTTGGAGAATAGCTTGACCCCTTCCTCCTCTCTGTGGCAGCTCCTCAAATACTGGAAGACTGATATCCTGTCTCCCCTGGTCCTTCTCTTCACAAGACTAGTCAACTTCCTGCAACTGTGCATTGTATGTTTTAATCTCCAGTCCCCTAATCATCTTGATTGTTCTTCTCTGAACTTTTTCTAGAGTCTCAACATCTTTTTTATAGTATGGTAACCAAAATTGTATGCAGTACAAGTAGAAGTTCATCTTCCTTTTTATCTATATACCTTGTTCATTTTCAATCAATATACAGTTTTCTAGTCATTTGAGCCTATCCTGACTATCATGTTTTTTATTGGGAACAATACAAAATGTCACTGCCTGTTTCTAAGATATTTAAAATAAATAAATAAATCCCATAAATAAATTGGCCTTCAGCCTGGAATTGTCTGTTTGCCTCTAACCAAGTACTATTCCAATTCCATTTAAGAGGTTTTTGTTTTGTTTTATTTTGTTTTGTTTATTTTGGAGGTCAGCCAAATACATTACATGTCCAGTAATTTCAGAAAAGCTGCTAATATAATTTAAAAAAAAATTCTTTGGAGCTCCAGATATGCGCTGCTTGGATACCTATGATAGCCCAATTATTCTTTTTTTCAACTGCAACTCTTTGAAGCCCTATCCATTAGGATCTCCCTAATGACTGAAGAGTAATAAAAAAAATCAGTCTTTCCCATAATTAGTCTTCACTGCCATTCAGTGCTGACAAAACTATTTCAGAGCATCTGAAAGGAATTTAATCTTTAGCAGCACCTGATTGCACTGTCCCGATCCTTCCTCTGGGCTAATTCACTGATTAAAATGAAGATACCCAGTCAAGTTTGAACTTCTTCCAAGTCCTGCAGTACAATTTCCATCAGCAAACCAGATACATGGAAACCAAGGAATTTATTTTGATAAATATTTCATTTGTATTGTGATCTCCTTCTCTCTCCTCCTCCTGCATTTTAAGTCATGTTACTGTAGAAATGACACAGAATCTAATGCCCAAAATAAGCATTAGACTTCTAACAATATAAATCTGATTTTATGTCTGTCTGTCTATCTGATCTATCTCTATCTTCTATATATCATCTATCTATCTATCTATCTATCTATCTATCTATCTATCTATCTATC
>BLBF01000039.1:26603823-26625355 GCA_015471245.1 Laticauda colubrina
ATCTATCTATCTATCTATCTATCTATCTATCTATCTATCTATCTATCTATCTATCTATCTATCTATCTATCTATCTATCATTTCTTACCCATCTCCACCATCTCCATCTGATGCCATCAAGCATAATCATCAATAGACTTATTTTCTGTCCTGAAGATATTAATTTCCACAATAAACTCCCTATTTTTAGGTCTATAATTTTCTTCATTGTCCAACTTTCTTTTAAAGCTGAGAACCTCTCCTTCGCTTCTTTTCCTCTTCTGTTTTCAATCAGCTGTTCCTCCATACCCACACCTTCCTCCACCAACTATCCTTTATTGTTTTGTTCATTTGTTTCCAAACCACAATTTCTACCACACTATTCATCCCTACCATTTAAAAGACTTCCGTAGCCACATATTTTATATAGCCACAACCCTGGGAAGTTCACTAGACAAGAAAAGCAGCAACCCCTTCCCCCAAACCATTGTAATAAAAACTCATGGTCCCTGAAGGCAACATTATCCCATCCATCAACATACCTTCTTCACATATTGTCCCAAAGCTTGTGGGAAAAGCCAGCTCTTCAAGAACTTCCAGAAGGCAAGAGGGCAGGAACTTGATGCATCTCTATGATTAGTTCATGGTTATAGAAATTATTTTGCTGGGGTATTTTTCCCCCTTCATCTTTCCTTGAAATCTCTAAGGAACATTTTTGATCTCTCTTACCACTGTGGCATTGCATTAGCTTGATGTAGACCAAGAGTCTTCAAACTTGGCAAGTTTAAGACTTGTGGACTTCAACTCCCAGAATTCCTAAGCTAACATGATTGGAGGAGGAATTCTGATGCAGGATTTAGGATTAGGTTATATTCTTTAAACATGTTATCTCCACTAGCCCATGTCTCTAGCATTACTTGGCCATTACTCGAGGCTCATCTGTCTAGTCCATTTGGCTGACTTCTCTTCAGATAGAGGACTATCTGAAGAATAAGAGTTATTTATTACTTAGTGCTTTATTACACTGCAAAGGAGATACACCTAAAACCCCTTTCCATCTTCTTTTCCCCTGCAACAATTCTGGCACTGATTGGCCTCAAAACCTTCTACAGCTAATCATAGATTTGAACTTGGTCCTTGTCTTATCTGCCACAAATGCATAAGTTGTTTTTCTGAGAAAAATTCAAGACCTAATGCTTGAGTGGGAAGACACTCCCCCACCCAGAAGAATTAAATATTTTGAGGAAAATTTAAAAAGGCAGATTGTATTTCTCTAAATGAAAAATGGAGAAAAGTGTTTTTCTTAAAAGACAGAAAGCAGACTCAATCTCTCTCCCCTCAGCAGACTTTTGTGCCCATTGAGAAAGACTGGGTCAGCCTATCTACAAAACAAAATACCTTCACTGCTAGGGTGAAGGGATTAAGACATGATCCTCCAGGACATAATAGGATTATTACATTGCACAATCTCCTAAGGATATTGTATTACCCTCAGAAACATCAAGCAAACTGCTCAGACAACCTACAGAACCAGCTATGACCCCTGCATAGCCCCATGGGAGTCTGACAACAGCCAATAGAATACATGTTCTTGCACAGGAACAGGAAGCTCATGTTCAAAGCCCAAGAGAAAGTATAAAAACCTCACACTCTCGTCTCCATATGGTCAGCTGCCTAGGACTTCAAATCCATGTGGTTCTTCTTCATCATTAAACTGTCTTTTCAATCAGCCTCCATGTTTCCAGTGTCTTTCTCCCAGCTTGGAACTGAACCAGGTGGATATTTCTTCCAACACTTGCTTACCACAAACTTCAACTGGCACCTTGGAAACTGTCTTTTAGCCAAAGATCCAAACTCCTTCTATATACTTCATCCATTCCATTGCATTATTTCTGTGCAATTCTTCTTCACAGATTGTATGTAAAACCAGTTTCATCCGAGGCTACATTTTGTTTCAGCTAAAAATACCCCAAGGGCCAAATACATGCCAAATATCTAGGTATGGTATGGTGCCAACTATACAGCAGTTACAGGTAATCTGATGGTATCAGATTAGAACAAAGAAGCAAACTTGTTCCACAATAAATCATTACTGGCACAGATAATGTGTGTTAATCCTGCTGCATTTACCATTCACAAAGGGATATCTGGGATAAAGGAAAGGAAAGGTTTAAAAAAATACAAATTTTAATATGGCAACCAATTCATGCAGGCAAAGCAGTGGTGGAATTCAAAAAAAATTACCACCGGTTCGGTGGGTATGGCTTGGTGGGTGTGCTTTGCACGCATGCATACACTTTGCATGTGTGTGTGTGCCAAATGCACATTTTGTGCAGGTGCAGAGGTGTTTGCACAGATGCAGAGGCATTCTAAATCACCTCCTGCAAGCCTGCACTCTCCTGGTCGCTTCAGCAGCTGTTGCGCATCACTCTGTTGTGCCATGCAAAGCAATTGCGCTTCAAAAGCAGGGGATAATGGTGAGTATGGGAGCCCAGGTGGGTGGGTGGGCCAAATAGCAGAGCGGTGGAGAGAACCAGTTCGGTCTTTGCTGCTCATCGCTGCTACTGGCTCGGCAGAACTGGGGCTGAACGGTAGAATACTACCACTGAGTCAAAGCCATACCTTCTTTTACATGCATACAAATGCAGAAATACAAACACACTCACAAAGATAAGGCTTCAATGACATGATTATAGCCAACATCCTGATTTTTTCTTGAACCATCCAATTTCCATAGTTTCTAGGGAAAGGAACTGTAATATTTTTTCCCCAAAAGAAGAAAAGAACCATCTACCAGCAGAGGGAAGAAGAACTAAGTGGAAATGTGATAGCATTGTTCCAAAATTTGAGGGGCTCCTACAAAGAAGAGGGGGGGTGTCAAATTATTTTCCAAAACACCAAAAGGCAAGACAAAAAACAATACCAACAACAATGGCTGGCCACTAACCAAGAAGAGAAACAACCTTGAACTAAGGAGAAATGTTCTCATGGTGAGAGCAATCAACCAATGGAATAGCTTGTCTTCAGAGGTTGTAGGTGCTCCATCACTGAGGGCTTTAAAAAAGAGACTGGATGACCATTTGTCTAAAATAATATAGGGTCTCCTATTTGAGTAGGGGATTGGACTGGAAGACCTCCAAGCTCCCTTCCAACTCTATTATTTTATGTTTCAAAGGTGTTTTTTCAAGAGGCAACTGAAAAACCTGAAAGTCCAGAAAGTCCAGTTGCCTCTTGAAAAAGCACCCTTGGAACAACCATGACCTGGATGACTGAGAATATCCATAAATGCCTAATTCTATGTTTTGTGAATGCTTCCTTCTTCAATGTTCACCAGATCATGACCAGAAAAATAACTCTGGAAGCCTTTGTGGCATGACACCTCTTGATTTGTGTTCTACTGTGGAGTCATTGCATTAGGAGGTTGAATTACCCAGCTGTGTTATATTCCTTCACAGGTCCAGGTAAGCTCCCTAAAATGCTATATCCTTCCTCTCGTCAGGAAAAGAACTGGGACATCTGGAATGATTCATGAATATTGGCTAGATGTTTCACAGTGTGTGCAGAAGAGAAGCCTAAATTGCACACCGGTACTCAAACAGAAAGCTTGCTGGAGTCAGCACCAGAGAGAGAGAATTTTTATGGCCTTGTCACAAAACAGCTACAACCAGCAACAGAAATATACCCTAAAATGAAATAGCTCAGTTCCTTTTTACCTTAAAATTTTAATAAGAAATCTAGATTCATGGTTGATTTAAAGTGCCCATTTGTGCTATGTAATTAGACCTATTTATTTAACTGTAACGAAACCTTGGCAATGGATTTATATCCAGTCCCAGATATTTGGAGGCAGGGAATGACTGCTTTAATTTAATTGAAGGCATTTGACAAAGTAGACCACAACCTACTTCTTGGTAAGCTAGAAAAAAGTGGAATATATTGCACCATCACTAGATGGACTCACAACTGGCTGACAAACCATACTCAATGAGTGGTCCTTCATGGGTCTAAGTCTACATGGAGGGAAGTAAGCAGTGGGGTGCCACAAGGTTCTGTCTTAGGCCCAGTACTCCTCAATATCTTTATTAATGACTTAGATGAGGGAATAGAAGGGGAACTTACCAAATTTGCAGATAATACTAAGTTGGCAGGAAAAGCTAACACCCAAGAAGATAGGCTCAAGATCCAGATGAATCTTGACAGACTAGAACCCTGGGCCGTATCTAACAAAATGAAATTCAGTTCAGAGAAAAATAAAATCCTACACTTAGGCAAGAAAAACCAAAAGTGCACATACAGATTGGGTGAAACCAGGTTCAATAGCAGTAAGTGTGAAAGGGATCTTGGAATCTTAGTAGACAACCAGCTAAATATGAGCCAGCAGTAGGGAGCAGCAGCCAAAAAAGCTAATGCAATTAGGTGTGGGATTCTACAGGTTTGCACCTATTTGCTAGAACTGGTTGTTAACATTCTAAGCTGTTTGGAAAACTGGTTGTTAGAAGAAATTACTGGTTTAATCCTGTAAGGAAGGCAGGAAGGAACCATTCTGGTGTTGCTTACAGAAACTGCCTCTCCGTTAACCCTTATTACATTCTTGGCATTCTTGGTTCTCAGGAACTTCTCTGGAGCTTTTTTTTCACTTCTTTTGCTGGTACTTTGCTTGTATGGAGTGACCATTCAAAATTACAATGGCAATGAAAAAGTGACTTATGACCATTTTTCACACCTACAACTTGTTGCAGCATCCTCACAATTATGAGAGGCCAGGCAAGGAGATGTGCACCTCGATGTGAGTGATATTGAGTTGGCCACGTCCAGCCAATAACATGACCACCAAGCCATGCCCACCAACTTAGCCATGCCCACAGAACCGATTGTTAAAAAAATTGAATCCCATCCCGAATGCAATCCTAAATTGCCTTAACAGAGGGATATAATCGAGATCAAGTGAGGTACTAATATCACTCTATAAAGCCTTAGTAAGACTACACTTAGAGTACTGCATCCAGTTTTGATCACCACATGATAGAAAAGATATTGAGACTCTAAAAAAAGTACAGAGAAGAGCAACCAGAATGATTAGGGGACTAGAGGCTAAAACATATGAAGAATGGATACATAGAATAGCATGGCTATTCTAGTGAATAGAAGGACCAGGGGAGACATGATAGCTCTTCTAATATTTAAGGGGCTGCCACAGAGAGGAGGGGGTCAAGCTATTTTCTAAAGCACCCAAAGGCCAGACAAGGAATAATGGATGGAAACTGAACAAGGAGAGATTTAACCTGGAAATAAGGAGAAACTTTCTGACAGGGAGAACTGTCAATCAAAGGAACAGAAGCTGCCTTCAGAAGTTGTGGGAGCATCATCACTTGAGACTTTCAAGAAGAGATTGGACTCACATCTGTCAGAAATGGTGTAGGATTTCCCGCTTGGGCAGGGGGGTGGACTAAATGACCTATAAGGTCCCTTCCAACTCTGATTATCTGAATTGGAATTCCTAATTTTTGCAATGCATTGTACTTGTAGTTGCGTCCAAAAAATAAAATAAAATAAACAAATTAAAATACAAAGGCTACTCTTCCCTCCAAAGACATGAATGCAGAAATCCATGATTTGGATTCTGATAAATTGGGCTGCAATCCTAAATGCTTTTATTATTCATTTGTTAGGCTTCAATAACTTTTGGGAATAGAACTGGTTGGATTCAAAAAAGACTTACAATAAATGTGTTCTATTATTAATCGGCAGTCTGTTTTTGTGAGGGGGGGGGGTTCCCCCTCTCCAAGGCAAGGCAAACCAAAATGACAGTAGTAAAACAATGAACAGTTGCAGTGCTGCTAAAAGAGAGCATTTGAGAAAAAAAAAGTGTGCCGCATATTACAAGTGTAACTAATTCATACTGACCAATGCGCCTGATGAGGGTCGCCATTTCAATTCTCGCCATGAATAATAGAAGGAGCTCACCTGTACTGAATGAAAGGACCAACCACAGGTGCCCTATCCATGCAAACATGTTTTATGGCTTTCTGAATGCTTTTCATGGACCATCTGAAGCTTCGTAATAGTTGCACAGGCAGACCTGTTTTACATTCGAGGCCAGATCTGTTCTTTCTCCAAAAGCAGACAGCATTTTCTGGATCCTCTTTGGTAGATTCACAAGATCCAGTCTGGATTCTTGCTGTACAGCTGTTTTGACCCAACCTGGTTCCAAGAGAGCAAAGACACAACAAAGGCAGCAGCCTCCACCTTTTAAGGTTTCATCTACAAATTCTGTTTCTTCACAGATAAAAAGCCGTTTCCAACTAATTAGCTCTGACAAGAAACAGCTTTGCCAAGTTTCCTTTCAAGGCTGCCAAAAAGCCACAGATTGCCACAGTTTTCAAACACCAACTATCATGTCCACGAGGCTGAGCTTCAGAGTGTCTTTGCCTTCTGCAAAGAACACTTCTTCCCAGCTGGCTTTTAGTTTCTTGAAGGAAGGGCCATTACCTTGCAGCCTTACTCCCGAGTCACCCGTGCTGCTGTAACTGCTCTTTCCTTTGAGCAACCCTGTGCACACGTGCACTTGGCACAGGCTCCTCATCACAGCTGCCAGCCCCCACAATCTCTGAAGGCAGCAGCCCACTCCTAATGATCCTGACCCTTCATCTGAGTCCTCACTCTCCTCCACCATCCGCACCTGCTGCCGGCTAACCACAACAACAGCAGGGGTGTCAAACTCAAGGTCCATGGGGCAGATTCAGCCCTCAATGTGGTCAGATTTGGCCCATGGGGCCATCCTGGTCTACCCAGTGCGAAGAGGAAATATCCGGCCAGCAAGGCTTTGGCCCAGTCTACCCAATGTGAAGAGGAAACATGCCAGCAGTTTGGGGAGTGGCTTCAAGGTCACCTAGTCAGCCACGCCTACACAGTTGGCAACCCCCTCCAAGGTCAACAACAGCCCTAATGTGGCCCTCAATAAAATTGAGTTTGACATCCCTGCTGTCAGGGCTACGACAAACCACCCCCAATTCAATCTCTAGCCACATCTCTCAGAGTAAAAAAAATGATTTATTAGGAGTGACCATGTCGGCAATACCTGGGTGCAGCTGACTCTAAGACACATCTTTAATTTCATCCTTCATCCTCATCTTCCCCCACCCCTTGAATGTATATTGTCCAATGGGACACATCCATAGCCAAGAGTCATCAATCATGCTCTCCAGTAATAGTCTTGCACGCCAACAGCTTTGGTTGATTAGCAATTATCTGAAATGTTTAAGGAATGCACTACTTTCACCACTCCCTTTCTGCTGGCAACTAAAAAGACCAAAGAAGTATTTTTAGTTGACAGAAATGATGTGCTATATATCCATTAACTAAGGTGGGATTATCTTAGTTATAATAGGGCACCGAGCTTGATAGCCTTCTACCACACTGAAAAAACAGTTGCCTAAAATCAGTAGAATTTAGGGCTGTTCTACATGATTTAATTCAACCAAAAGTCATCCATCAGCCTCTCCTATCATTGGTCACTAAATACGATCATTGGTCAACTTATTTTCCAAAGCACCAGAAGGCAAAGCAAAAAACAATGAATGCAAACTAATCAAGGAGAGAAGCAATCTGGAATTAAGGAGACACTTCATAGCAATGCAAACAATTAACCAGTGAAACAGTTGCCTTCAGAAGTTGTGGATGCTCCATCACTGGAGGTTTTCAAGAAAAGACTGGGCAATCATTTGTCTGAAATTGTGTAGGGTCTCCTACTTGAGCAGGAGTTTGGACTAGATAGCCTTCAAGGTCCCTTCCAGTTCTAGTTTCTATTCTGCAGATGAGGTTCTGAGCAATAAATCTGAAATAACAGATGGCCAGATCAATTTCTTAAACAAAATTAAATAAACCTAGGAAGTAATTACCAATCAATTGTTTGGTCCACAGTTAGGAATAAGTTAGCTAAGAGTCATTATATTTTCATAGCAGGACCTGCCTCTCCCTAATTGTAGAGAGTCATGGAAGTAGCCTCAAGGGAAATATTCAGAAGTAGTAATTAAACATTCTTTGAGTCCTGATTCCTCCTTGATTCAGCAGGGTGTAAGAAGGGAAAATACAAATTTGGAAGATTCTGTTACACTCACAAAAGCTTAATTCTAATCTTCTTATAGAGGCTGTTTCCAGATTTGCAAAACGTTGAAGGGCTGATACAAATAGCATAGAGTTCGGTCTTCTGCAGAAATCACATTTATATCTCCAGAATAAAATTATTAAAATAAAGTTTTCTGTCTGAGAAGTGAATAAGCACTGGGTACTGGACGGGAGCACAGTTTTACAGGCCAGAGTGTGCTGTCCCATTCCCTCACGCATACACATAACATTGGTTTCATTAATGTTCCCTAGCAAATTCCCTTCACCAAAAACCCAGAGCTGTCCCAATTAAGTCCAGCCACAAGCAGACTGATGCTAG
Source organism: Laticauda colubrina (assembly GCA_015471245.1). Taxonomy (NCBI): domain Eukaryota; kingdom Metazoa; phylum Chordata; class Lepidosauria; order Squamata; family Elapidae; genus Laticauda; species Laticauda colubrina. Next base: position 26,612,246 of record BLBF01000039.1, read on the forward strand.
TCCACAGAGAAATAGCCAATGAGTCTACAAGGCATTTGAAAGTTTCCCAAAGAAGACAAATCCACCAGGCAAAATTAAATTCACAAGACACGGTGTCCAGTCCAAGGCAAGGCAAGAATCACAACAACCAGGACACAGAGAGTCAGGAAATGTTGTTCCCAGAATGGCCTCCATCTGTCTGCTGTGCTAGTCAGCTTCCAGTGCAGTCCATCAAGAGAGGCTAGGCTGCCTCCTCACGAATAATCAGGCTGACCTTCACTACTCCTGACTTTCCTCTGCCCTATGTGTTCTTGGATCAGAGGTGCAGAAGGAAGTTCTTCCTCCTCTTCATTATTAATGGGCTGCAGGTACATGCTTTCTTCACCTGGAGCTTCAGGGTTGTCCTGCTGCAGTTGTACTTAACATAACAGATTACAGATAATCAGAGTTGGAAGTGACCTTGTAGGTCATCTAGTCCAACACCCCTCCCAAGCAGGAGACTCTACACCATTTCTGACAGATGGCAGTCCAATCTCTTCTTGAAAGTCTCCAGTGATGAAGCTCCCAGAATTTCCAAGGGCAAGCTGTTCCATTGGTTGATGGTTCTCACTGTCAGAAAGTTTCTCTTTATTTCTAGGATGGATCTCTTCTTGTTCAGTTTCCATCCATTATTCCTTGTTTGGCCTTCAGGTGCTTTGGAAAGTAGCTTGACCCCCTCCTTTCTGTGGCATCCCCTCAAATATTGGAACACTTCTATCATGCCTCCCCTGGTTCTTCTCTTCCCTAGACTAGCCAAGCCCACTTCTTGCAACTATTCTTCATATGTTTCAGTCTCCAGTTCCCTAATTATCCTGGTTTCTTTTCTTTGCACATTTTATAGAGTCTCAACATCTTTTCATAGTGTGGTGACCAAAACTGGATGCAGTACTCTAGGTGTGGTCTTATGAAGGATTTATAGGGTGGTATTAGTGTCTCACTTGATCTTGATTGTATCCCTGTTAACACAATTTAGGATTGCATTGGCTTTTTTGGCTACTGCTGCACACTGCTGGCTCATATTTAGCTGGCTGACCACTAAGACTCCAAGATCCCTCTCACAGTTACTGCTATTGAGCCTGGTTTCACCTAGTCTGTATGTGCACTTTTGGTTTTTCTTGCCTAAGTGTAGGACTTTACTTTTCTCGACATTGAATTTCATTTTGATAAATGCTTAACAAAATACTTAAGCCAAATCCCTCTCAGATTTCTGCTTGAAGCCATCGACCAACACCCTTCCTGACATGCCTGGGACTGCTTCATCCTCCTCCAAGCTGACATCTGGAGAGGATCTTGGGGCACATCTGGGCCAGTCATCACACAGAGTAATTCCAAAGGGATTACTCATAGCCAGAGCAATGGACTTAAGTGTAGTCAGTGTCTTCCTGCAGACATCAAGGTAATATTGTTCCTTTTAAAAAAAGTACCCCTCCACGAATATGCCCATTTACAGTAATCATACAGAGTTCAGTTTGACTTAATTCAGGGGTGTCAAACCAGTAGTGGGATTCAAATTGTTTTGCCACTGGTTCAGTGGGCGTGGTTTGGTGGGCGTGCTTTGTGTGTGTGCATGTGCCTTGCATGAATGCGTGCTTTGTGCATGCACAGAGGGTTTGATGCTGACCTTCTTCTGCAATCTTGCATTCTCCCTGTGCCTACAACAGCTGACATGCGGCAATCCTCTGTGCCACGCTATGCAGCTGAAGCTTCAAAAGCAGGAAGTAAAAGCCAAACCGGTAGAATTCCACCCCTGTGTCAAACTCAAGGCCCATCTAGTCCGCTATGTGGTTGGATCCATCCTGCAGGGCCATCATGGAAAAAGTAAGGGGCCAGCCGACATCGCTTCAGCCCAGTCTACCCACATCACTTCAGCCTGGTCCACCCAATGCAGAAACATCAGGCCAGCAGGGCTTCAGCCCTATCTACCAAATGCAAAGAGGAAACATTTCAACAGTTTGGGGAGTGGTGTCAAGCTGGCCACACCCACTGAGTCATCCACACCCCATGAGTGGCATCAACCTGGACATGCCCACCAAGTCAGTGGTGGGATTTAAAAAGTTTTACCACTAGTTCAGTGGGTGTGGCTTGGTGGGCATGCACCAAGTATGTGTGCATGCACGTGCCAAATGCACACTTTGTGCAGGCCCAGAGGTATTTGGACAGGCGCAGAGATGTTCCAACTGCAAGCCTGCACTCTCCCATTCACTTTAGCAGCTGCTGTGTGTCACTCTGTTGTGCTGTGCAAAGCAACTGCACTTAAAAAGCAGAGGATAAAGGTGAATATGGGAGCCCAGGTGAGCAGGTGGGCCCAACAGCAGAGTGATGGAGAGAATTGGTTCAGTCTCCAGTGCTCACTGCAGTTACTGGCTCGGTAGAACCGTGCCGAACTGGTAGAATACCACCACTGCATCAAGTCCAGCTCCCCCCCCCAAGGCCAACCAAAGCCCTGATGTGGCCCTCAATGAAATTTGAGTTTGACACTCTGACTTAATTGGAACATCCTATTTATCTTCACTCTGTGTTGGGTTGCTTCAAATCGTCTTGAGAGGGGAAACCAATTTTGCAGTGCAAGAACTGCTTGGTTGGCCTGCTTATTTAAATTATGAAATAAGAATTACTTTGATTACACTGTGACCAAAAGAAAACCATGGCTGTTTCAATTTTAGCTTCCACCAGGAACAAATGACGGAAGTAATCAGTTTATATTCTTGTGACAGGATTGTGAAGTTCCCACTTCACCTATTCTGAATCACAATTGCTGCTACAATCACGCCGGCATATTTAAGAAGTTGATTAGACCCATGTAAAGGGAAGGGTGCTGCTCACCGCACTGAGATTTCTCTTATGGAAAAGAAAAATCAAAGCATGATTTGTTTACTCTCTCAGATTTGTTTTTTTTTTCTTTTTTTGAATGGGGTTAGGAGAAAAGAAGATAATTTAAAATGACAAGTCATTTTAATTTGGCATTTTACTCTTTATTTAACTATTTGGAGTGCTCATGTGGAGAAAAACTACATATACAAAAGGCCTTAGCTTAAAGCAGGGGTGAGCCATCCCTTTGTGGTCTAAAAACCCTATTTGTAACACAATTTGGGAATATGTTTTTTAAGTTTACCACCATGGGCTCTTGGTTCTGAGCTGTGGTGGCACAGTGGTTAGAATGCAGTTCTACAGGCTACTTCTGCTGACTGTCGGCTGCCTGCAATTTGGCAGTTCAAATCTCACCAGGCTCCCACCTTTATTTTTATAAGACTGTGAACATAATTTAGAGCTGTGGTGGCCCAGTGGTTAGAATACAGTATTGCAGGCTGATTCTGCCAACTTCCAGCAATTCTATCCTGATCAGCTCAAGGTTAACTCATCCTTTCATCTTCCAAGGTTGGTAAAATGAGGACCCAGATTGTTGGAGGCAAGAGGCTGACTCTGTAAAGTGTTTAGAGAGGGCTGTAAAGCAGTATATAAGTCTAAGTGCTGTTGCTTTTACTATTCCAACACTTCAAGTTAATATATAACAGACTAGAATTTTGCAATTGCACTCTGTCTAATGATGTCATCAAATCAAACTGAATTTCATAGGTTGGAGGGGGGGGTGAGTTGCAGCTTCTGACCCATGCAGGGAGTCCTTGATTTAAAATAGTAATTTAGTGACCTTTCAGTTACATAAAACAGCACTGAAAAAAAGGGAGGTATGACCATTTTTCATACTTACAACCATTGAAACATCCCTCTAATGGTCATGTGGTCACAATGTAGGCACTATTTGGCAGATATTGATTTATATTTATGATGGTTGTGATGTCCTGGGGTCAGGCCATCTACTTTGGTGACCTTCTGACAGGCAAAGTCAGTAGGGAAGCCAGATTCACTGTCTTACTATCTTAACCTCTGCAGTGATTTGCTGAACAACTGTGGCAAGAGAGGTCATAAAAGGGGATGAAGTTCACTCAACCAATGTCTCACTTAGTAACAGAAATGTTGGGCTTAATTGTGGTCGTAAGTTGAGGACTACCTGTATTAAGAGTTAGCATATGACGAGTGTATGTTTTGTACTAAACCAACTTCCTGGTTTTGTATTAAACCAACCTCCTGGATACTATAACTTAATTGGATCTCTCTCACAAAATCTGTTTATGGAGAATTTCCATGAGAATCTCTTAAATCCATAATAATCCAGTTTATTACTGCCAGAGTTAGGAAATCTTTTGGAATAGAGTTCAATGCTATTCCATTATTTGGTGACTCTAAATAATTTTCCAGGGAATTGTGTGGTTTACCAGCAGCCTGCAGAGATGGCAACAGAGTCAGACAGTGGGGAGGAACATGGGCCAGTCCTGGAGTCTGGGGAGGGCTCAGATGAGGGATCTCCGTCTGACACAGAGATGGGGCCAGGGCCACCTGAGTGTTATGTGCTGACACCAGAGCCTCCAGAATCTGACATCAGCGAGGCAGAGGAGTAGGAGGGCGCTGGTGTTCCTAGTGTGCGCTTGTGCAGAGCTGCCAAAAGGCAAGAACAGTTAAGACAAAAGGGGAGACTCAGGAGTAAGGCTTGGAGAAGATTGATCCCTCCCATAAGTCATAAAGGAGGAGCAAAGGGACATGAGCCTTTGCAGGGAGCAACTTTGTTCTGATCAGTTTAAACTTTGAAACTCCATGTTGACTTTGTGCTCTGTTTGGCCTAGTACAGCTAATTCGCAATTTAGTCCTTGGTAGCATTTCAAGGGAGATAAAGGTGGGTGCTTATCAGCCTTATCCTGAAAAGACTGTGGCAGACTTCTGTTGGACTATTCACAAACTGTTTGGGACTCATTATGGGCTGTGAATATAATTCACAGCTGTTGAAATTAAAAGAGGATTTTTGGGACTAAGCATGTGATTGTTACTGTTTCAGGAAGCCTTGGTCAGAACAGGAATAATATAGATATGTTCTTCCTTGAGCTACAAATATTGTCTTCTCTCGGCACCAAGGATCTCATAGATATGGTTTGCTGTTATCCTACATTTAAAAAATAATAATATTTCTACATTCATACATACACAGTATTATTTTACAATAATATTTTACACACTATTCCACAGCTCCAAATTCCCTGGAGACCCTTCAACAAAATGGAACATCACTGTTGAGATCAGCCAATGGCAGCTACTTAATTCTCTTCTAGTTGGGTGTATATTTATGCATATCAGAACTTAATTCCATCCCTGAAGGTGACCATCTGGATAAGTCTGTTTCATGAATAGTGGTTGCACCTATAAAAGTGCAAAGCCACAACGCAAGGCAAGCTCCTAAGATGTGCAGTCTGGCAGCTTTGATGGGAGCCATCAAGGTGAAAATAGGACATGACTAATGCAGCATCAGCATATTTCTCTCTTAGGAATTCAGAGCAAACTGAATCTGATGTGTGCCGTCTACAAACTGTATAGCCCATAGCAAGTGGTGGTTGAAAAGGATGTGACAGAGATATGAATCACTGGGACTGCTTGACTGCCTGATGATAAAGACTTCCTCTCAAATTTCAACTGCTGGGTTGAAACCCGTAAAGCCAAATTTCATTCCACATGGGAGGAGAGAGGGCAGGCTTTGCTCCTCTTGATATCGGAAGTGTGTACAGGCAGTCCTTGACTTACGATCACAATAGAATCCAAAATTTCTGTTGCTAAGCAAGACATTGGTTAAGTGAGTTTTGCCCCATTTTTCTTGCCACAATTGTTAAGTGAATCACTGAAGTGGTCGTTGTTCTTTTTAAGTAGTTTTTTTTTATTAGTTGACAAAATAACATGCGAAGAAAATACAAAAGTAAATACTGTGTTTCCTCAAAAATAAGACCCTGTCTTATATTTTTAGAGCTTATTTTGCAGGGGTAGGGCTTATATGGGGTGCATGTGTAAAAATCAAGTTAGGTCTTACTTTCAAGGTAGGTCATATTTTCGGGGAAACAAGGTAGTAAGGAAAATAGGGAAGGGAAAAGGGGAAAGGGAGGGAAAGAAAAAGAGAAAAAGAATAAAAATGTATTGACTTCTGACTTGCTTTGGTGTAGCAGAATAAGGCATTACAATCAAACGTCAACTTTTCACTTTGACATAATTGTATGAACTAGCCATTTCTATAACAAGTCTATCTAACTGGTTAAACCCCAAATCAAGTGGTAGTTAAGTTAGCAACATGGTTGTTAAGTGAACCAAGCCTTCCCATTGAATTTGCTTGTCAGAAGGTCATAAAAGGGGATCAACGTGACCATGGGATTACTGCAACCATCATAAACATGAGGCATGTGCCAAGCATCTGAACAATGACCAGTTGACCACAAAGATGCTGCAATGGCCGTCAGTGTGACAGCAGTCATAAGTCCCCTTTTTCAGTGCCATTGTAACTTTGAAAGGCACTAAATGAACCATCGAAAGTCAGGGACTACCTATATTCATTGAAAGTTGTGATCGAGGAATAAGACTGGCACCAAGCTGATATGGTTGTTAGACAAGCTATTTCTGAGAGTGCGCCCCCCCCCCCCATCTCATAACATCCAACAGACTGTCCCTGTTTTGATCCCTGCTTCCCTCTCCCAATGAATCAAGGCCATCTTCATCCCAATGTCCTGTTTTCAGCCTCCTTCCATCCCTGCCCGTAATATTCTGAGGGCTCTGTGTATCTTTAAAATCTTGGTTTTCTCTCAACCATGAGTTAAGAGCAAGGGTCTCCAATCTTGGCAAGCTTAAGACTTGTGAACTTCAACTCCCAGAATTCCTGAGCTGACATGACTGGAGGAGGAATTCTGGGAGTTGAAGTCCACAAGTCTTAAAGCTGTCAAGTTTGAAGACCCCTAGTTAAGGGGGTAGATGAACGAACTTGGAGCATCAGTTTAATCTTTTGAAGAAACGGTGCTTTGAGTTGTATTTGTCCCATCATAGTTTTTTTTACGGTTAGTGTTTAACTACTATATTTTTGCTTTTCATCCGTTTAGTTTAGTTTAGTTTATTGTCATTGCACCTCAGACAATGAAATCAAACACCATCTTCAGTGCATATCATGACCATGAAAATAAACACAAACACACATCCTTCACCCTCCATACATTGAACCAAAAACCCTCAACACCGCATCAACACAGCACTATACAGCAGAATTCAAAAGAGCTACTGCCCTGGGATAGAAACAATTTTTCAGCCTATTGGTCCTTGCTTTTATTATTCTGCACTGTCTGACAGATGGTAATAGTTCAAAAAAAGAGTGCCCAGGATGAGATGGATCTTTGAGAATGTTTTGAACTTTCTTAAGGCAGCGGGAGTTATAAAGCTCTTCCAAAGATGGGAGAGGGCAACCCATGATCCTCTGGGCAATGGTGTGAACTCTCTGGGGTGCTGTCCTATCTGCCACTGTGCAGTTGGCAAACCTGACACCAGTGCAGTAAGTTAAGATACTCTCTGTAGTGCAGTGGTAGAAGGTCACCAGCAGTTTTTCATTCTGTTGTTGTTTTCTGAGAAGTCTCAAGTTGTAGAATCTCTGCTGGGTCCTTTTGACCAGGGCTGTAATGTGAGCACCCCAGGTCAGGTCCTCTTTTCGGGTAACACCAAGAAACTTAAAACTGGCCACTTGCTCCACTCGGTCTCCATTGATAAGCAAGGGCTGGATGTCTGATCTGTTCCTTCTATAATCCACTATAAGCTCCTTGGTCTTATTGGTGTTGAGGACCAAGTTATTGTCTCCACACCACAAAAGCAACTGGTCCACCTCATCTCAGTAGGCAGACTCATCCCCCACAGAGATGAGTCCCACCACTGTTGTACCATCTGCAAATTTTGGGAACTGGGCAGCGATCTTCATCACTTAAATAAACTGTGGTAAACAAACAAACAAACAAATGGCTACAACTCCACTCTCTCTTTTCCACAATTAGGTCATCTGTCTACATCGAGAGTCCCAAATGACAAGTCTGCATTTGTGGGTCACTTCGATCCCCATTAGCTCTTGGGAGACTAAAAGAATTAACCAAAAGCTCAGAAGTTGCCCGAAAAATCTACCCATCCCATTCACTCACCCACCCACCCATCCAGTAATCATATTTTAGTAAGAGAACATGTCAAAGAATTAAATAAAAATGATGTAAACGTAATTTTAGAAGCACAATGTCAAGGGTAGGGGGAAAAAAGCTTTTATTGCCTAAGCTGCTTTACTTCTCTTTCAGTGATGTCCCTCTTGACCTCAATCCCTGCAGTTTTCTTAAAGTGCAACTGTTTATTTATTGAGGTTTACTAATATCTTAAGGATAAAACCTTTCCTTTCTGTGTAATTAGAAGGATGGCTCACTTGCCACCCATAGTATTAACTATTACGACTTTTTTTGTGTTTTTTGTTTTACATGCCGTGATAAAAATTCATAAGCTGCTGGTACATGAAAGCTTCTAAAATCAATATCAAGAGAGGCTTTTAAGAGGATGCAAGGGACAAAGGCTTGTCCTATCAATGGAGTTGCTGATAAATTTGTGCAAGCACAGGCTGAGTGCTATGATTGCATTGAGTCTTTCAGGTTTATTCAGGAAAACAAATTCCTCAAGAAACCAAGGCAGCTTTTAGCTCTTCTTGATAATTCCAATCTCTCTTTCTCTTTCTTTTGCTTTCTCTCCCTCAGCCCTTCCTTCCTTCCTCCCTCCCTCCCTTTCTTTTCTTTTTTCTTTCCTTTCTCCTTCCTTCCTTCCTTCATTTCTTTTTCTTTCTTTCTAGAATACAGAAATGAAAGGGGAGTTATGATAGATATAGTTGGTGGAGATACACCAGAGGAATACTACTGTCATGCTAAGTGAACTGCAGGGTGAATGTCACTTTGGGGTTTTTTCCATAATATTTGATTTTTTTATGTCTGTCTGTCTGTCTGTCTGTCTGTCTGTCTGTCTGTCTGTCTGTCTGTCTGTCTGTCTGTCTGTCTCTATCTATCTATCTATCTATCTATCTATCTATCTATCTATCTATCTCCCATTGAATAGCAGAATAACTGAGTTGGAAGGGACCTCACCAACCCCCTCATCAAGCAGGAAACCCTGCCAACCTACCTGTCAGCCTACCTGTCTGCCTGATCCATCCATCCAGCCAGCCAGCCAGTTGTTTCTATCCCAGTTAAAATTCAATACTTGGTATGTTTCAGGAAGAAGATAGACAATGTTATTATTATAATCCACAAGCATTGCTCTCTATAAAAAAAGAAATATTTTAAGACCTCGTAATTCAAAGCCAGACTAGCAATACTCTCTCTTCTACTTTTACCTCTTTTCTCTCTCTTTCTCCAAAATGCTTTCCTTTTACATAAATGAAAAAGAAATTGTTTGCATTTTTTTTTGTGAAAAAATGCATTGATTTTAATTCTTGGCCCTAGATATACTTGTTCTATTGCACACATTTCTTAAGCACCCTACTCCCACCCAATTCAATTTTTATATTTTTCTCACATGCCCAGCTGGGACTAACATGTGACAAAGTGGGCCAAACCACACTATTATAAGGTAATTTTGCTTTTTTGATGACCACTTATTGCCTGCCACCCATTCTACCTACTGCCCTTGTAACCAGCATCATGTTCTTCTATATTGCCAGTTATACAAGGGCATTTGCTACCAGCTGATTAGCTCTCTTTTATTTAAATCCCCAGGTCTGACAGCTTTTATTGGCACTGTCAAATAATAGTGATAAATTTATTACTCTAAAACTAGCAAAATGTTTCTACATTATTTGTAAGCTTTGCCCGCAAATGTTTGCTTGTTGTTAGGAGATAGGTTTTGTGTTGTTCATTTTATTGATTGTGTGGGAATTGATCAGTGATCAAAATCAAGTTTGTATCTGTCTTCTATCAGCATTTCTGTATCTTAAATTTTCTTTGTAGAATTTCCTATGAGAAATTAATGTTATAGATATTATAGATAATATTATAGATAATATTACAGACATGGACATACATTTACGATTTGTACAAAGCTTTAGAGTTTAAAACCTAGTAAGAGTCTTTCTTTCATGGAAGAAAAAAAAGGGGAGGGGGAATCAAAATCAAAAGAATATAAGTGTTTGTGATTGTGCATATATGTACTCAGTCCTAATGTATTTATATCTTAGATGATTATATTTTCAAATTAATTTTGAGTTGGCAGAACCACCTGAGCTAACTAAATTTGGCATAACAAAAATGCAAACAAATAAAAGCTTATATCTGAAACAAGCAACGTGTGATTTATTCAGTAAAAAACAAAGACCATCAACATAGTTTCATTGCCATTAGCTTGAAGTGTTCTAAGGGGTTTTTAATTAATGCAATATAGTGTCATTAATTTGCAATTCCAAAATGTGTCAAACAAAAATTTAGCAAGCATCCATTTAGTTTAATTTCTATTAACTTTATTTCTTATATTTTGGAGTCCTTCATGCACCAAATATCAATAATCCTTATCGCAGAAGAAAATAATAAATGAAGCAATGCTGTCATCCCATATGTTACAGGGACACCTGAAAAACTCTGGAGGATCTTCAGACAAAACCCAACATGCGTGGACACTTCAAATCCAAGAATACATCAAGACAGAAGCTTGTCCCTCCCAACGATAAAACACCCAGACATAAACTGTGAAACATGGTGTATATGCAATACAATGCAGTAAGCCACATGCAGATCTGAATAGTGGGGGAAAAACAACACCCATTTCACAAACACATGGCACAACATAGGAGAACAAACACATAAGGACCAGTTTCAGCAGTCCATCTGCATTTAAAAGACAAAGGCCACTCTTCTGAAGACAGTAAAGTCCACATTTTGGATTGTGGGGACTGCTGGTTTGAAAGAAGGGTTAAAGAGGCCCATCTATGTCAAAATTGAACAGCCCTCCCTCAACAGAGGGAAGGGATATGACATCATGTATCTCCAGTGTACAACACAATCCTTTCACCAGTTCCAAAAAGGCTCAACACCCATTTGCACCACTCAAGTGACCTTGAGGACATAGATAAACCTCCAAGTGGCCTCAATGATTTTCTAAAAGAATGCAAATGACCAGCTGACTGCAAGGAATATAAATCCTTCAATTCCCCACTATCCAGTCAGAGCAGAAGAAACTTCTTGGATGAGAAGTGAAATGTCTTCAAAAGGAAAAAAAAACAACATATTTCCAGCTGTCACTTGAAAAGCACTTTTGGGACAACCATGTCTCAGATGACTGACAATCTCCATAGACAATCCTTATCTCAGACTAATTAAGGGAAGGAGCTTGACCACTGCCATATTTGAAATTCACACTGGTTTCACATTCTAGTGGCTGGACTCCAAAACAGCTAAAGATTATTTATTGAAAATGGATAATCTAAAACATGAGTCTTAAAACTTGACAGCTTTAAGATTTGAACTCCTAGAATTCCTCCTCCAATCATCTTAGCTCAGGAATTTTGGGAGTTGAAGTCCACAAGTCTTAAACTTGCCAGGTTTCAAGACCCTTGATCAACAACAACTGTCTGAACTAGGAGCTTCTTAGTTTTCCAAGTTGTTATGGAAACAAGGGTTCTCAACTAAGAATGTCTATAGCATTATTAGTAGGTCCCTTACTACATTTGCCTCCTGAAAATATATGTTAATGTGAGAAATCCTTCCAATAAGTCTTGATTATGCTGGTCATTTCTAATAATGCAAAACCTATATTAATCATAGAAGACTGGATTTCATTGGAAGGATTGGGAACTGAAGAAAGCTCTTTCAAAGTGGAGCCATGGATTGTTGTAAAGATCAAGGAAAATGGTAAGTAGACCACTTTCTTAGAATCTCTCTGGATAAGGAAAGGATGGGAGATTGCCCATATGTGCTCTGTATGGCTACTCCTTGTTAGATTGACGGAAAGAAATATCCTGCAATTTAAATCCCAGGAAATAATGGGATTAACTATCTTGGTCATTAGCATGTCATGAGTTTCAAAGGACATTACATTTGTAAACTTCACTTTCTAATCACTTTTGAAAATTATTCATTAACTACTTTTGCACGATTGGAAACGTTTGGAATGACAAGTTTGAAAGTGCTGGATGAGCCTGCCTTTAATCCTGAACAAAAGAAAATAATAATAATAATCAATTTAAGAATTTGAAGAATTTGAAATAAACAAGGGTTAAATAAGATTTTGATTGTATGAAGTTACAAATGGATTAAGGGTCCAGAGGAAATGGTAGCATTGAAATATTTACAATACGGTTTTGAAGCTATAGTTGTTATAAGACACAACAAAGAGAAACAATTTCATGAATGTAAAAGATGGGCATGACAGAATATTAAAGACTTTAATAGAAGAAAGATTTATAGGCCTATGAAATGATACAAAATGTTATAACAATAAAAATACTTTTGGAGGATGGAATCAGAAAATATTATCCACAATATCAACAATGTCTGTAAGAATGTCAGCTTCTATGGATAGCCTATGTCCAAAATATGTTATTGGAGAAATGTCAGATACAGAACAAAATTTATCTGACAACATATATATCAAAAATGGATTTAGAACTAATACACCAAGAGAATGATTTACAGAAGTATGTTTCAATGGATCCAGAAAAGCAAATTCATCAAAAGTCTTAAAATTTAAAAAGGAAATGCAAATGACAAACTGATTAAGACACTTTTGTGTGTGTGTGTGTGTGTGTGTTCTTCTTCTTGCTGTTGTTAATGCCTTTAAGAACTCGCTGTGATTAGACAAATAATAAATGAAAATAAATTAAATTGTCCAACAATATTCGAACAAACTAAATATGATTGTCAGAAATAAAGCCAAGAAATATAAAGTTGGTTTATTTGACGAAGACTGATCAAGATACATTGTTACTTCCACTTACCCTTTATGAACTTTCTGCTGGTACCAGAAATGTTTTATGTATTTCTTTATAGAGAAGAGATTGGATATGGAATGAAGAAATAAAAGTTTGCAACCTGAGAGAAGGTGAAATATCTATCTATCTATCTATCTATCTATCTATCTATCTATCTATCTATCTATCTATCTATCTATCTATCTCTATCTCTATCCATCTATCTATCTATCTATCCATCCATCCATCCATCCATCCATCCATCCATCCATCCATCCATC
>BLBF01000039.1:26633903-26647340 GCA_015471245.1 Laticauda colubrina
ATCTATCTATCTATCTATCTATCTATCTATCTATCTATCTATCTATCATCCATCTATCATCTACCTACCTACTTACCTACTTATCGTAATGCAAAATGTTTGCTACATTAGTTGTGTAAAAGAGCTATGGTGGATTAATTATGTTTCTGACTAATCTTTTTCTAAAGTGTGTGCGTGTGTATGCCAAGAAATCACAGCAGTTTTTAAAAGTGCATGCCCACTCATCCTAAAGATTTAGGATTAGAATCGCTAATGTTTAAATAAAATTTTCACTTTGTGGTACATTTCCATTCAGCCTGAGATATGATAACCAAAGTATTTGGAGATGTTTTCTTTTTCTTTGTTTTTTTCTTCTTCTTTTGGTTAGGAGGCCATCGGTGCAGTTTAATTACCAATTATTGCAGCCTGGATATTTTGTATAATTTTCCCCAAACCATTAGGGTTAATTAGGATGCATTCTTCATAAATCTGATGAAATCATTGTTGTACTTTTTTGTTTTGATCTTAACTGGGCAAGAAAATAAAAGGCTAATTAGAATCAGTGTATGCAATGTGTATTCTGAATGTCTATTTGTGTGAGTGTGTTTTTGGTGTTGTGTTTTGGTGTGTATAGATAAACATGCAAGCTTATATCAATGCTCAACTTATTATTTAAATTGTTGTCAAATTCAGGATTTTGTTCTCATGTTCCTTCATTTCGCAGTCATTTTCTAGCCTACAGGAAGAATCTGTTTATTTATTTATTATTTATCAAATTTATACGCTGCTCATCTCATGGTTCATTAAAACTCTGAGTGGCTTGCAACATAATAAAACAAATGGAAGTCAAAACAATTATAAATATAAAAACATTAAACTTACAAGAGATTAAACCAACTAAAAAAGCCAATGGTTTAGTGCAGAGAGGTGGTGGCAGCTTGAATCAAAACTTAAATACACTTTTGTGGACAACAACTTTTACTTCTTTGAATGAACTTTTTTGAATATCACTTGCATATGAAAATTACTTGCTTACCCTTTCTTTCCATAGCTCTGATAAAGCAAGGGTGCTTCAAAGGGATTTCTGTTATGACTTAAGTCCCCTAGGCATAGCCAAGCTTTGATGGAGTTCAATAGGAGCAGAGGGTTCTGAGATAGCATCATCCTCAATCCCTGGACTCTCCAAATATTCCAAGGGAGTTGTGCCATCCCCATCAGACAGTCCAAGTTTCTCCTCTTTCAAAACTGGATCCGATGAGGCTAATTTTAGTGCAATCTAAAATGTCCACTGCAGGGGTGTCAAACTTGCATACGTCATCATGTGACATATCGTGACTTTTTCCCCCTTCGCTAACCTGGGGTTGGGGGTGGCCAGTTGCTGTGGTTTTCCGGCAGCAGGTGCGGATGGCTGAGGTCTTGGAGAGTGAGGACTCAGATGAGGGGCCTGTGTGTGATGCAGGGATGGGACCAGGACTATCATGGAGTGGAGTGCTGCCTTTGGAGCTAGTGGAGTCTGGCAGCAATGAAGAAGAGGTCGCTGAGGAGCCTGTGCCCAGTGCACGTATGTGCAGGGCTGTTCAAAGGAAAGAGCAGCTGCAGCAGCACAGGCGACTCCGGAGTAAGGCTACAAAGTGTTGGCCCCTCCCTTAAGGGATAAAAGCCAGCCCTCAGAGGTGGGATTCTTTGCAGGAAGCAAAGAAGTTCTTGCACTTCAAGTCCTCATGGAAGTTCGGTCTATCCTGCTTTGTTTTTGGAGACTTATGGCTTTGAATATTTCCTTGCACTTAATCTTGTGTTCTTGGCAGCCTTGCACAACCTTGACAGGGCTTGTTCTTACTTGGGACAATTAGTTTTAATAGCGCTTTGCTGTGAATGAACAGAATTTACAGAGACGCATTAAAAAGGTTTTGCTTTTACCTATGTTTTGCGTTTGTTTGATTTGAATGAGGCTTGGGTCAGAACACCAGTGTGTGATGCATCCAGCCTATGGTCCACAACTTTGACACCCCTGGTTTAGTGGATATCCCTTCAGTATCTCTGTTTGAGCTTCTTTCTGCAAATGATATTATTTAAAAATGTGGTCTTTTTTCCCCAAAACTCAATGATAGATGAGTCGTGTGTTCATGGGATATATGCACTTCTCCTGCAGTTCTCCATTACTTCTGGGTTGCTATTAATTGTCGGCACTGTACTGGTTTTCACAGCGTGCTGCCTTTAATCCATTCATCCCTTAGGAAAAACCTAGATCCTTTTAAAAAATATGCAAATCTCTTTTGCCCATCTTGATTTAGTAGTGGTGGCTAATATAATAATGAAAAGCTCCTGTTTTCTGCTCCTAGATATTAAATCTTCAGACATAATAATAGACAAAAAGCTCATAGGCCACTCTCAACAACAACAAAAAAGCTTTAAGGGTATCACTCATTCCCATAGGAAGTCTCTGCTAACAGCAGCATCTCAAATATTTCTTTGACCGTATAATCAAATAAATGCACAATATTATTGGTGCAGTCATTGTCTGTAAGGTTTCTGATCACCTTCATCTCATCCAAATTGTTCCCATTCACCAACTCTAGAAATGACACACACACACACACAATATTCTGATCAATTACAGCTACTTTAGCAAATAAGCTAGATATGAGTTTTTCATGCTTTTTTACACTTTGTGCAATGGAATGAATCAGAAGTTGGGTTTTGAGTGCGTGTGTGTGTGTGTGTCTGAAAGCTAAGCATTTCCTGCTGGACCCAGGCAGATGCATGCAAAAGAAGAAAATTATAATCAGTGCCAAAGGACCCTCTTTTATTGAAGAAAAACAAGAATGCGGATCTTCTACAACGCTTAATCAAAGGCAACAATAAAATGGGACAGATTAATTAACCAGACTTTTTCACACTGCTGCTTTAGCAAGCCCATCTTAAAATATAGACCTGATATAAGCAAACAATAATAGAGCCATTCCTCTAATTTATAACAAAGATGTACAAATCCCTTCAGATGTTCAGGGTTTGTCTGTATTTGTGTTACCAAGAAATTGATTCTCGGGGTATAAAACTTCACAGCTGAGTAAGGAAACCTGATGCTTTCCCAAATGGTGATCCAGATTACGAAACGATAAATATTTTTGAAGCAGAGACACAAATTCCCATCAAAGAATGGAGCAAACAATCTCTCAGATTAATTAGGGTGAAACAAGAGACAACATAATCAAGACCGGGATCATGGAAAGGGGAAGAGGAAGAGATTTATAAATAAATACCCTTTTCATACTTTTTTTGGCGTATGATCTTTTTTCAGTTCAGAATAGAACTGATAGAGACCTCGAAGGTCTTCTAATCCAACTCCTTGCTCAAGCAGGAGACCCCATACCCGTGATGGCGAACCTATGACATGCATTGCACAGGTGGTACACAGAGACATTTGTGAACCCCACGTGAACCCCAGCCAAACTTAACTGCACGACACATGCACGTGTTTCCCAGTTGATTTTTGGCCTGTTTGAGACCCTTTTCACCCTCCCGGAGGCTCAAGGGAAGCCTCCGCAGCCTCGGGAGGCTGAAAAACGGGCTTTCCAGAAATACCGGAAGTGCCCATTTTCAGCCTCTGGAGGGTCTCTGCAGCCCAAGGGAGGACTTTTTTAAAGCCTTTGGAGTCTTCAGATGGGCTGAAAATCAGCTGGGAAGCTCCTGCATGCACAGTGCAGGTAAGGGGGCAGGGAGGTTACATGTGCATGTGCAGGGGAGGCATGTATTGCATTAGGGCTGCCAGCACGCATGCACTTTTGGCACACCACAACAAAAAGGTTCACCATCACTGCCCTATACCATTTCAGACAAATAGCTCTCCAGTCTCTTAAAAACTTCCAGTGATGGAACACCCACAACTTCTGAAGGCAAGCTATTCTACTGGTTCATTGTTATGAACTTTCTGCTTAATTCCAGGTTGCTTCTCCCCTTGATTAGTTTCTACTGCTGTTGTAATGTCCATTAACTCCATCACTGCATCTTTCGGAAATGATAGGACTTCTCCTGCATGGATCTTGAGGAGATGATTTGAGACAGCATAATTGGTACTTTGCCGCACTGTGTGTGCATGCAGTATATAGACAAACAGATGCATACACACAGGCAAAAAACCAAAGACATATGCAGCTAATATCATCACAGATTCTCCCTTAAAATGTGCATGCACTGTTATTGCTCTACATGAAAACATATTTAAGTTCATAATTTTTAGAAGTCAGCTCTGCAGAACAGAGCTGAATATTGTGCTACTTAGAACTTCATTGACTGGCATGACAAGTGTGCATTAATTATGTTCACCACATCAAGCTTAAGCATATGCATTATTTACACATTTTCCTTCCTTCCTTCCTTCCTTCCTTTCTTCCTTCCTTCTTTTTTCTCCTTCTTTCTCTTTCTTTTTTCTCATTCTTTCATTGACTGGAGTGACAAATGTGTACTAATTGTGGTTTTTACCATCTCAAATTTAATCATATGCATTATTTTCATGTATCCCTTCCTTCCTTCCTTCCTTCCTCCCTCCCTCCCTCCCTCCCTCCCTCCCTCCACCCTTCTCTCTTTCTCTTTCTTTCCTGGTGGAATAAAAAAGATAAAACAAGTGAAGTGAGAAAATAGAACAGACCGGGCTGGGATTCTACAAGTTTGTACCTATTTGCTAGAACTGGTTGTTCACATTCTAAGCTGTTTGGAGAACCGGTTGTTAGAAGAAATTACTGGTCTAATCCTGTAAGGAAGGCAGGAAGGAAACATTCTGGTGTTGCTTACAGAAACTGCCTCTCCTTTAACCCTTATTACATTCTTGCCAGGACTAGACTTCCTGTCTCAGGAACTTCTCTAGAGTTTTTTATCCCCTCCTTTGCTGGTACTTTGCTTGTGTGGAGAGACCATTCAAAGTTACAGTAGCACTGAAAAAAGTGACTTATGACCATTTTTCACACTTACGACTGTTGCAGCATCCCCACAGTCATGAGAGGCCAGGCAAGGAGATGCATGCCTCAATGTGAGTGATATTGAATTGGCCACGCCCAGCCAATAACATGACCACCAAGCTACACCCACCAACTAAGCCATGCCCACAGAACCAGTTGTTAAAAAAAAATTGAATCCTACCCCTAGAACAGACTAGATTCGAATATAGTGTTTCTGTACAGCAAACCCAAAGGAGATGAGTCTGTCCATATGGATACCAAAGTTTACCAGAAACGGTTTTCAAAAATAAAGTATAATTTAGAATCCTCCCCAAAGAGAATTTTTCTTGAAACTCTTTTGACTCTCAGGAAATCTCTCAGTTGTTCCATATAGAAAGGGCCTCTTTCTTTTCCCTTCAAATTTTGGTTTAAATAGAAATTCAGCAGCAACCCCAATGGCCACCTTAATGAGACAGACAGCAAAAGAAATTTAATCAACAAACAAACATCCATCAGCAATGACATGTGTCTGTCTTACTTCCCTGGATGTATTTTCTCTGTGCTTTTGTACTAAAACCAGCAAGCTTTTCCATCACAAGCTATAGATTTCCAGCAGCATATTCTGGGTACGTTGAATTATGCATAATGGCAGAACTCTTCATGTGAAACATGGTTTCTGCTCAGTTTTTTGTTTTTGTTTTAAAGTCAAATAACGTAAAATGCATGATAGAGAACAATGTTTCTCTGGGGGGGAGAATAATTTAATAGCATCATTACTATGCCTACGCAAAAGTGTTGAAATGCAATTCTCAATGATACACGAGAGACAGAGCGGAATTTGGTATTCAGTTGTTTTCCATTGTTCTAATTTTATTTATTTATTTTTTTAAAAAAAACTGAATTCAAGGATCATTTGAGAAGATAGATGCAATGTCCAAGGATCTGTTGTTATTTGTTTTTGTTTTTTGTTTAGTGGTGGTAACTTCACCTGCAGAAATTCTTAGAGATTTCAACATTCTGACTTTCAACCTTTTGTGCCAAAAGGCATTTCAAGAAACAAACAAACAACGAGGGCCCAGGAAGGAACATAATTCAGTTCTATGATTGCCATGATAATAAATCATGCATTTTTTTCATACTTTCTCCCCACAACAGGCCCTTCTCCTCTTCCACCTATTTGACGCACTCACGGACTTCCTAGCCAGCCTTAGAATTCCTACAGGAAAATTTTCGTAGTCAATGGACAATATCTATGGAACTTCACTTTCACACTGAAATGCTGGTCTACATTCTTCAGAAGGAAAAGTTCTGGAATTGTTTTGCAATACTTGCTTTCCTTTCAACAAATAAATGGAAACATTTTTTTAAAAGATATCTTCAAGGAATATTCTGTGCAGCCTATTCCATCCAAGCCAGAATTGCTAACTCCAATTCTGTCTTTTCTCAATTGCTTCTCATATATGTCTTCCAAGTGCTTGTTATGAGATTATACAATTCCATGTGCTTTCTTAAATGGTAAGTAGCAAGCACCAGGCACCGACGGCTTATATCGAAATACATTCTGGTGATGAAGCAAAGATTTGAGGCAAACACACACTTCCTATTTATTTTATTTAGATGTGGTAGGATTCACATTTTTGTACTACTGGTTCTGGTGTGGCCCACTACTGGTGGGCGTGGCTTGGCTTGGTGAGCATGGCAGAGGAAGGATACTGCAAAACCACCCTTCCTTCCCCATCCCACTAACCTGCTTTCCAGCTTGTTTCTCCCACGCAGAGCAACAAAAGAAGACCCAGCAGATCAGCTGGGACTTGGGAGGCAGAGAATAGATGGGGTTGGGGCCAGTCAGAGGTGGGATTTGCCAGTTCGCTGAACTATACAAAATTTCCACTATCAGTTCTAAAGAATCAGTCAGAACCAGCTGAATAACACCTCTGGTGTAACCCTAACCCTAATCTAGGGGTAGGATTCAGGTTTTTTAAAAACTGATTCTGTGGACGTGGATTAGTTGGTGGGTGTGGCTTGGTGGTCATGTGGCTGGGTGGGCGTGGCCAACTCAACATCACTCATGTCAAGGGACGCTTCTCCTCACCTGGCCTGTCATGACAGTGGGGATGCTGCAATGGTCATAAGTGTGAAAAATGGTCATAAGTCACTGGACAGAACCGGTGGAATCCCACCCCTGCCCTAACCCTTACAGAACTACAAATGAGACACTGACATGAGCTGTAGGGTGGCTTCCAAAGTTCACCCAGAAAAAAATGGAACATAGAATTGGAAGAGGTCTTCTAGTCTAACCCATTGCTCAAGCAGGACACCCTCTAGAATTCTGGAGAAATGGGTGCCCAGTCTCTTCTTAAAAACCTCCAGTAATGGAGCACATACAACTTCTGGAGGCAACCTGTTCCACTGCTTAATTGTCCCCACTGTCAGGAAATTTCTTTTTGATTCTAGGTTGGTTCCCTCCTTGGTTAATTACCATCTGTTGCTTCTTGTTTGTGACAGCATCTCCAGTATTGGAAGACTGCTATGATGTTACCCTTAGTCTTTCTCTTTGTTGGAGTAGGCATGCTTAGTTTCTTCAACTGTTCATTGGATGGTTCTGCCTCCAGACCCCTTTAGCATCTTTATGGCTCTTCTTTGCACTCTTTCTAAGGTCTCAGCATTTTTTTTTTCCGTATCTTGGGTGGTCAGAATTGGATGCAGTAATTCCACATTTGACCTCACTGGTGCTATACTATCACTTCTTGTGATCTCGAACTAACCCTCTGTCAATGCAACTGTTGAAAGAAATAGCCTTCTGGGTTCAGTTCCAAGTGGGAAAGAAAGACACCGGAATCATGGTGACTGCTTGGAAAGATGGTTTAATGGTGGACAGGACCACATGCCTTGGGTGAAGAAAGAAGGAAAAGGGCTGAGATGCTAAGAGACCCTTTGTTTTATAACCTCTGTTGGGCCTCACCTTAGCGTTTCCTGTTCCTGTGCAAGAAATGTATCCCATTGGCTGTCAGACTCCCAGGAGCGGGGGTCTTAGCTAATTTTGTAGGCTTTGTCTGGACCACATGGCTTCATCTGAGTGCTGGCTGATGCAGTCTTCCCAGGCCAAGTGGTGAGATGGATAGAGGCCTTTGTTATATAGAATACTCTGGCCCAGGCCTTAATGGCCCACCCATTAACAAAAGGGGAGGGGGTGAGTTTCTGCCTCTCTGAGTTTCTACTTTTCTTTTTAGGGGAAATATTCTGCCTTCTTAGTATATCCTAAAATATTTCATTTTCCTAAGAGAGGGGTGGGATTTAACTTCCAGCACAACATAGGAATGCATTAGCTTTGGGGCAGATTACCAGCTGCCACTAATGCAGTCGTATGAAAGCATTCCTATGTAATTCGGCTATATTTGAAGACGATTACAGTGAAAACTTGTGCAGCAGCAGTAGTTGTTTTGTTTACTGTGTAACCTTCCAGCAAGGCAATTTGCGCAAAACAAGCATTGCACAAAGATCTGGAGCTGTTTTCCAGGTTGGCCTGTGGCCATCTGATTGTGCTAATTTTGCATAAAACAAGGACAGGATTTAGAGAAAAGAAATTATTCCAAATGACAGCTCAGGCCAAGTCAGTAAAGGGCACATTCCAGTAAGAAAGCAGCAGAAAGGAACCAGTTACAACATCCTTGTTAAAAATACCAAAAAGCACAAGCTCAGCACATAACTAAAGTTAATAGAACCATTTCTGTCACATGTCAAGCTATGAAAAATACCAAAGGACAGAAATATCACAGTGAAGAGAAAGAGAATATGAATATGGTAGGACAGACTGCATTCCAAGCACAAAAAAACAATAACTCTGCCATAAGCTAGATAGTCAAAAGCATGGAGTACTGGGATAGGTATAGCTGAGATTTATTATTTTTTTCCTATCTTTCACCAATATTATAGGCCAGTGATGGCAATAGTCAGTGAGTGCCAAAGGTGGCACAAAGAGCCCTCTCTGTGGGCACCCATGCCATCACCAACTGCTCTTCTGGTTTCTGATGCACACATGCATACTGGCCAACTGGTACACACCGGAGTGCTGGAAACCTGAAGACCAGCTGACCGGTGCATATATGTACACCAGCCAGCTGGTCTTTGGTTTCCAGTGCATTCGCACACATGTTTTGGTTTGGGCACTCGGTGCCAAAAAGGTTCACCATCACTGTTATAGGCTGTGGTCTTACCACATAATTTATCATGCCGGTATCTTATTCAGTCTTTATTCAGAATCACCCAATTCAGAATTACCAACTCAAACAACTTAATGGTATAGGATAGCACAATCAAGGAACCATCAAATTCACTCTCACCAACACTGATAGATCAAGCCACTGGTATATAAAATGAGAGCAAACCCTACTCTCTTACTGGCACTGATAATATTATCTGGTTTGGTAATGAAATGCCTGCAAAGAAAACAATCAAGCTCAGAGAGCAACAAAAACCCCACCACTTTGTTATCCTTACCTGTCCCATCATTCATGTTCTGACCATGAAATAACAAACCATCAAATGGAATGAGGTAGTTTCTATGCTTTCTTTACTTATTCTTCCATGTCAGTCAGGGTTATTTTTAGTCTTCATGTCAGTCAGGGTTATTTCCCCCTAAGGTTTGGTGTCTAGAAATTTTCAGTAGAAGTATTATTGGCTTGATAAACTTAACCTTCACAATAATCCAACTCCATAATAGTTTAGGGTTGATCTCTTATTCCATCAAGCACTTTGTGATGTAGGTCCCACATCTAAAATTCTGACCAGATGTAGCTGAAAGAACAAAATTAGCCTAGAATATTATATAAAGACACAATCACCACTTGCTTAGTCTCAACCAGAATAATATTTGGATGTGAAAACCCAGAGAATCAAGGACATACCATTGATAATATACTTCTATTTTTGATTGTAGAAAAACCTGAATATTGAGGAAAATAAACTATTAGAATGCAAGGATTCAATTTTATGGCAATCTCAAAAGTGGAATTAGTACATCTCTTTCTCCAGTCCTTATATCTTATCAAATGATAAGAATGGAAAGTTTAGTTACAGGCTTTTCACTTTTCACCTTGTCAGTCTAAGTTTTCATAAAAGGCAAAAAAGGCCCCACTGTTTTTTTGACTGTTTGGTTGGTTGGTTTTTTTTTTTTTAAGAAGGATGTTGTCAACCCTGATGTTGACCTGATATAGAATTTCAGTATTGCCACACTCGACTAAGGGATAGGGATGGGGGATTAGAGACAGCTGGGCTTGTGTAGTCAAAATAAAATACTATCTCAAGACTTTCTCCTGGGAACCAAGGACATCCTCACACTTGCTTGAGAGAAGGAGGAGTAATGTCACCACACCAGCAGACCTGCCATGATTGGGCCATGTGACTGATTGCTTGGGGTCAAGGGAAAAACTTTTACTTTTAATTAGGTGAAAACCAAGGGGCTTCTCAGAGTCAGTTTTCACCAGATATGTGCCAATTTGATATTTCCAATAAAGATATTTCCAATATTCTTTGAGGAATTCACCTGCCTCAGAGTTTTTGCTTCCAATGGGTCTATTATTTGGAACCCTGGCAGATGTATTACTTCTTAAAGACAGGAGCTTTAATGTCAGTGTGTATTTAGGTAGATCTAAGCAGAGGAAATCTTAGGCAGAAAAAAAAAAACAGCATAACAGAATAAATACCTTTGTTTGTAGGCCATCAAGAATGAGAAGGAGAAGACAATAAAGACAATAATGACTGATGAAATAAACCAAGGGGAAAGTACTTTAAAAGATTTTAAAATGAAATTGAACCTGGAAGATATTTTTGAAAGAGAGATAGGAGTTTGGGTGGATATGCTGAAGACCTGGCAGCTTAGGAGGATAGAGATGGGAGAAATATTCAGTCTGAATGGTGAAGATGCAGATGTTGATAGAGACAAAGATCCAAGAGAGGAATATGGGAGGCAAACCAAAAAACAAATAAGAAATGAAGTATTAAAATGAATGAGAGATGATGGATAGAATATATATATATATATATATATATGTATGTATGTATGTATGTATGTATGTATGTATGTATGTATGTATCTTTGGTTATTAGGGTTTTCTCCCGCGTAGAATTGGAAGTATCTAGGCAACGTTTCGATGAAGTCTCATTCATCATCTTCAGGCTTGTTTCTTCAGCTCTGTGCTTCTCAGAGTAATGTGAGCTTGCAGCTGCTTCTTCCTTTTAACTGCTAGTGGGGGTGTGACTTGATTGGGTGGGGTTTTGGCTGTGTTCTGATTGGTAGGGGGGTTGGCTGTGTTCTGATTGGCTGGGGTGTGTTCTGCTTAGGTGGGGGCTTGGTTGTGCTCAGGTTAGTCTTAGTTACTGGGGGATTTGCCATACTGCAGCTGCACCAATACCCGCTTCAAACCCCTCTGACCCCTACAAGAAGCAAACTGACACCCACCATGAAGATGTGGCACGACCACGACCACGAAGCCAAACAACAAGATCACAGCTCACCAGCTCAACACACATCTATCTATCTATCTATCTATCTATCTATCTATCTATCTATCTATCTATCTATCTATCCATGAGTATTAATACTAGGATTAGCAATGTTGACCTGATTAGAAGTGAGAATTAAGGTAGAAATAAGAAATAGGGGGAATATTAGCAGATGTAGTTTTCATACAACAGAATATGTAATAATTTGACAGAAAGGATCAGAGGTTGAAAGATGGTATTATTATGTATGCTTACAATATCATTGGCATTAAAATGGAACATTGAAATATTGAATAACTACTCTAAAAACCATGTGTATTAATAGTAGAATTATATGTTTGATTAATATAACTTCTATTATGCTTATCATTATTGATGTTTGTATCGAAATGCATTTTACCAAGGGCCACACTGTTCATGTATTGAAATTGATGTATACTTAAAAAAAAAAAAAAACTAATAAAACTTTTTAAAAAAAGGATGAGGTAGGGGGCTGTATAAATCTGACTAATAAATAACTTTAAACTTTATAAAACACATGCCTAGCAATATGAAAAGTTGGCATCTAAAATTTGTGTGTTTGTATGTTTGTGTATATATACATTGCAGAAACAATGTGTGTAACATAGCAAACAGCATCCTCAAGGAAAGGAAAGCTGCTCCTCAAAAGACACCTGGCAATTTCCATTATTTCTAAGAACACAAAACACAAAACGAAAAAGAAACACTTTCATAGGACGTGTCACACTGGAAACAAAATTACTGCCACTTAAGACTCCATAAGAATGTAAATTGCCTTAGAACATAGCCTTGTCCATTTTTTTTCCTCCTTTCTTTTAAGATACACATTATGCATGCGTCAGTTTTGCCCTCAAGAAGTACCATCAGCCGAAAGAGATGTTCAGCTAAGCATTTTTGCTAGATTTCAGGGCTCGGTTTCAGAAAATTAAAGGTCCTGTTTTAGCTACACAGTTCTATTTCCAAGTCTATCCTGTTATTTTTTCTTCAGATGTTTTTAAATAACTCCTAGGTTTTTTTTTCACCCATCCAGATTGCCTGTTTTTTCAAACAAAGGACATCAGAAGAATGTCCAGTGAAGCATTTGTCTCAATTTAATTCAGTTCAGAATAGAGCTGAATGGGACCTTGGAGGTCTTCTATCTTGTCCAACCCTCTGCTCAAGCAGGAGACCCTATATCAGTGATGGCGAACCTTTTTGTTGTGGTGTGCCGAAAGCACCTCCCCCCATGCATGCGTGCGCAATACCCCTTTACCTGCATTGTGCATGTACATGCCTCCCAGCTAATTTTCAGCCCATTTGAGGCCGTTTTTGCCTCCCGGAGGCTCGAGAAAAGCCTCTGCAGCCTCAGGATGTCAAAAAATGGGCCTCCTGGAAATACCAGAGGTGCCCATTTTCAGCCTACAGAGGGCCTCTGGAGCCCAGGGGAGGCCGTTTTATCCTCTTGGAGGCTTGAAGGAAGCCACTGCAGCCTCAGGAGGCTATAAACAGGCCTGTTTTGGCACTTCCAGTATTTCTGGAAGGACCATTTTTGTTATTTTTTTTTAAACCCCCCCCAAAAAAAATCTAAGAAAGATCATAACCTTGCTATACATCTAGAGCATTAATAAACGCAAGCCGATTCCAGACTGCTTCATGACCATTAGTGGAAACTGCTGGGCATAAAAAATAAATTGCAAAAAAAATAAAATAAGCAAATCTAAAATAATAACAACAACAACGATAAAAATAGCTTAGTCCTGGAACTGCATTAAGAATGGACAGCATTAGTGAATTTATTTATTTATTTATTCATTCCTCAGTCTGCACATACATTCCATAATAGCCTGCTTGTATTTGTTTTAAGTTGGTTTGCATTATTAAGTAATTAAGAATAAGCTAGTCTGGGCTACTGAATTATACATTATAAGCAAGAGCTGCTCTGAATAGGACATGGAGAAGAAAGAAAGAAAGAAAGAAAGAGAGAGAGAGAGAGAGAGAGAGAGAGAGAGAGAGAGAGAGAGAGAGA
>BLBF01000039.1:26655375-26678235 GCA_015471245.1 Laticauda colubrina
ACCCACCCATCTATCTATCTATCTATCTATCTATCTATCTATCTATCTATCTATCTATCTATCTATCTATCTATCTATCCATCCATCCATCTAAAATTCTTTAGAACAGGCTTTCAAAACCATATATATCAAACTTCAAAAAGCAACTTCTTCATTTTTGCATAAAGTTTCCTACATTTTCATGTCATAAAATACACAAAATATTTGCTGAACAGGCAGAGAGAGGAATAGGCAGTCCCACTCAAAAAGGTATTTTAATCTTTTTTTAATCACTTCAATGTTGTTGCCACAAAAGTTACATGAACACACAGGGTGTTAGAAATTTGCGCTAGGCCTAAGGGAGGGTTTAGCTCCCACACATATCATACACAGTCATAACTGAAGGTAGGAAGTACATAGTGATTAAGAAAATATCTGCTGTTACTGATTATTTGTAATTGTAATTCATTATAATAGGCTGAAGACAACTGTTGTCCATAAAAGCTCTTAAATAGGATAGTCTCTACGATGATACAGAAATTTTAAATTTCTACTACTTTCATGTTTCAGTAATTGGTTGTTTTCTAATATTTGCATCATCTAGGCCTTTCTTATCATGATTACATTAAGCACGCCATAGATAGATGATGGATGGATGGATAGTTTAGTTTACTTTATTGTCATTGCACCTCATACAACGCAATTAAATACCATCTTCAGTCTACATTATGACGATGAAAATAAAACACAAACACAGATCCTTCATATTCTTTACATTGAATAGAAAACTCCTGATATTGCATTAATATTGCACTATACAGTAGAATTCAATAGAGTTAGGGTTTTAGAGTTAGAGTTAGAGATGGAGAGGGAGAAAGAGGGAGAAAGGGAGGGAGAGGGAGAAGGGGGAAAGAGATTATTATTCACAATACTACCTCAAAATTGAATTGATCATTTGGTGGTTTCTAAGGGAAAATGCCAGATTCAAGTCATTGGCTAGCTCAGAAATTATGGGAGTTGAAGTACACATATCATAAAAGGGCCATTGTTCTTCATCCCATCTAATGCATTGTAAGAAATGATGATTTAGGAGATAATTCATTGACCCTGTAAAAGCTCCTCTGCAGATTATTAGTTTTTTTTCCCCCATAATCATTTAAAGAGTAATTTGGCAAGAAATTCACATACCATTTCATGTAAAGGCATTTTCCCAACTGGCCACTGCAAAAATGATCATGAATTTTAGCATCCTAAGGAACTTTCCTGATCTAATGTTTCAGTGCTATGCATTATTGTATAAATATTCATCTTCTCTATCTGAAGATGTTCCATCCGGAAAGAAGCGCCGGAGACTGGGTTCTATGAGCAGAACCGAAGCCATGTTGGATGGCCCGTTGAATTGAATAAGGAAGTGTGTCTCAAAACTCAGTAGTTCTGCTAAATATGAAAGTGTTCCAGTTTGTGCACAAGAGAAAAAAACAAGATAAGGCTAGAACAATGGGGAACTGTAATAAAGTGCTGCGATGTCAGAAACCGTATAACTACTTTTGCTAGATAAGGAGCTAGTATGAACCTTAGAAATACATGTATCAATTTCAAAACAGAAAGAATGTGAGCCAAGGCCTCGTAAGAGGGGATAAAAATGCTGCCTGAATTTTGCTCTGTGTTCCTTCTATGCCTGAGGGAACCCGTCTCTGCAGACACGTGAATAAAACCTTGTTTTCCTTGGATCAACGAATCTTTTGGTGGTTTTTTTATCTGCTTCCACCTCACAATTTGGCGCCCAAAGTGGGGCCCAATGGAATTTCGACTGGAGAAAAGGGACTGGGTAAGTGTGGCGCCACCGCCTCCCATTGTAGAGGGGCCCCTCCCTTGTCTCAGTTGGATCCCGGGGTAACTGCACTCAGCAGACGATCCTTGGAAACAAGAGAGAGAGAAGCCAGCCTGATGCTCTGGGAGTATCGTTGATCACCTGAAGTGGGGACGCCCACACTCCTTTCGTATCCGGGAGACCAGGGGTGTATCAGGTGAGTTTGATGCCTTTTGGGATAGAAGAAGGGATATGCTGTCCTTAAACTCTGGGAATCCAGTGACTGCTGGAGGACAGTGTAAATCCCTGAGTTGGGAATCTCTGGGAGATTGTTGGCAGGTAGCATGGAGAATGGGAAAGGGACAAAGCAAGTGTGAAACGTTCCAAGAGGGAACGGGTATTGAGATAGAAAAGACCCCGAGAAGGCTGACTCCCCATTGGGTCAACTACTACAACAGTAGTCGTTGCGCCATCTGAGGACTTACACTCGGAGTCTAGAGAAAAAGAAAATGATCTACCTATGCCAAAATAGGTGGCCGAAGTATCCCCTAGTAGACCCTGAGTTTCCTTACCACTGGGATCCCAAAGGGAATACCAGCACGTACTGGATAACTCAGTTGAAAGAGTATATAGTGAAACACTGGATGAAGGAGCAAATACCCTATGTGGAGGTATGGTATCATGCTCACTTTGAAGGTCCAGTTCCACCAGAAACAGAAGTAGGACAGTTTGTCAGCAAGGTGGAGGAAAGCGAAACTGAGGACTGGATGGGGAGTCCACCAGCATCAGCTCCAGCAGTCCCGCCCCTGCCACCCCTGCCGGCTCCAGTTGCCCAGGCTCCACCTCCACCTGCATATCCAGGGCTCAGAAGGAAACTGGCTCAATTAAACAAGGACCTAGAGAATTTGCCTCTAGGAGGAAGGTCGGCCAATCCCGTGTCGGCTTTCCCAGTCAGAGAAGTCCCAAATGGCATGAATGCACAAGGGAATCCAGTCACCGTTTTCGTGGCTGTCCCCATAAAATCTGCTGAGTTACGAGATCTGAAAAAGACCCTTCCGAAACTCCATGAGAATGCTCATGAAGTGGCGGAACAGTTGGAATTGTTTCTGGGGCCCAATGAATACACATACCAAGAACTGATGTATATTCTTGGACACCTTTTCACCCCCGAAGAGAGGAACCTCATTAGGACGGCAGCAATGGCTGCCTGGGATAGGAGACATGCAGAGCAACAGGGAGCAGTGGCTGCAGACACAAAGTTCCCCATAGCCGATCCAAATTGGAACATCAATGATGATGCTCATAGGGAGCACATGAGAGATATGAAACACATGATCATTGAAGGAATTAAATTGGCCATCCCTCAAGGGAAAAACTTGACCAAAGCATTTGAAATAACACAAGGAAAGGATGAGTCCCCGGGGGATTTCTGTGCTCGGGTCCATGAAGGGTTAACCAAGTACTCTGGAGTGGAGCCAGAAACCCCTGCCTTCGAGACTCTCCTGAAGATGCAATTCATCACCAAAGCATGGCCAGATATCCAGAAAAAGACCCAGAAGACAGAGGGATGGACTGATTTGGGCATGACAGATTTGATGAGAGCAGCCCAACAAGTTTTTGTGAACCGAGACTCAGTTAAAACCAAACAGAAGTCTCAGATGATGTTAGCAGCTGTGCAAATGGCAGCCAAGAATGAAGTTAGGAAAAACAGGGAGACCTAGATGTCAGATCCGAGGCCAAGGTGGAGAGATGAAAGATCTCCCAGCAGGGAGTGGAGACCCCCAGTTAGGCGAGGAGGTCCAGGGGGCAATTGAGGGGGTCGATTCAAACGGCCGTCCCAGAGTAGAACTTGCTTCAGATGCGGGAAAGAGGGACATTTTGCGCGCGAATGTCCCAAAACCCCAGAGGAACGAAGCTATGCCCTATACGATTAGGGAAGTTCCAGCTCCCCAAGAGGGACCCGCAGGGAGCCACTGGTAAATGTGTTAGTGAGTCCTGACCATCAGGAACAGCTGTTCCCGATCGACAGTGGTGCAAGCCGGACATCTGTATGCGATCCGGTAGAGGGAGCATGCAGGTCAAAGCAGACTTTAAAGGTGGTTGGGGTGAGTGGGAAATCCCAAGAGGTCCAGATTTTGGAAGAAGTAAGATTGGAATTGAATGATGTGGTTACTAAAACCGAAATATTATATATTCCGGATTCAGGGGTGAACTTGCTAGGAAGAGACTTGTTGGATGTTTTTGGGATAGAATTGTGGGATAGAAGGAAGGAAGTTTGCATGTGTATGCTAACAACGGAAGATGAGGAGAAGATATCATCAGATGTATGGGCGAAGGAAGCTGCAGGGGAGATAGAATTGGTAATGGTATCTATACCAATACTGGAAAAGGAGGACGAGAGGGAGGAATGGGAGCCAGAGGAAAAGGAAAAGTTGGAGTTGGAGAAAGAGGGATGTGTCAAAACCCCAGAGGGATGGAAGACATCAGAGGGAGTCAAGGTGGTGTCACCCATTGTTATGAGGGGAATATTGGAAAAAGTTCATGAAGGAGGACATTGGGGAACGGAGGCCTTGGTCATGTCCATTAAACCTCACTATTGGAGTCTGAGGATGTGGATAGTAGCTCGGAGCATCTGCTGGAAATGTTTGATTTGTTTGAAAGTAAATAAGAAAGCGGCACGCAAGAAAGAGATGGGAGGGCGACCCTTAGTGGGTTGGCCTTTTCAGAGAGCACAAATTGATTTCACTGAGTTGCCAGAAAAGGGGGTTGGAAATACCTGCTTGTGATCAAAGATCAACTAACGGGGTGGGTAGAGGCTTATCCCACCAGAAGAGCCACAGCTCCCACAGTAACCAAGATCTTACTAGAACAGATTATCCCATGATATGGAATGATAGAAGCAATAGATTCAGACAGAGGAACTCATTTCACCCAAAAGGTTCTGCAAAGGGTGGTGGGGGTGAAATGGGAATTACACACGCCATGGCATCCTGAATCCAGTGGAAAAATTGAAAAAGCGAACGCGGAACTGAAGAAACACTTCACCAAACTACAACTTGAAAATGGCTTGCCATGGACAAAGAATCTTCCCTTAGCTCTGCTCAGGATCAGAACTTGTCCAAGGAAAGACACAGGGGATTCTCCTTTTGAAATGCTAATGGGGAGACCCTATTTGGCCAAACTAGGCAATCCCATACCAGAGTTCAGGGACTTGTTCCTTCGGAAATATTTGCTGGCACTGTCTCGGTCTTTGCTTTCTCTTCACAAACAGGGACTGTTGGTGCAACGACCACCTTTGGCTGGTAGCCAACACCCACACGAGACTGGAGACTGGGTCCTGATAAAGACTTGGAGGAGTGAAAAACTGCAACCTAGCTGTGAAGGTCCGTACCAGGTGCTACTGACAACTGAATCTGCAGTCCGTACTTGGGAAGGAGGCTGAACACATTACAGCAGAGTCAAGAAAGCACCAGAACCAGAAAAACCTTGGAAGGCAATCCCAGTGGATGGTCAGCCGTTAAAGGTAACCTTGAAGAAATAGCCAGCAGAAACCACCATAGAGATGTCGGCTGAACTCTGGAAAAGACTATTTGTTGCAACTATATTTACACTAATACATCAAAGAAGTTCACAATATGTTGGACCTGCAGGTGACTTGGGAACGGACTTGTGGGATGATAATGTGTTCATAAAGGATCTTAAGAAATTCTCACATTCCTTGAACATCACCAATTGCTGGTTATGCATGCACCTGCCAGGAAGAACAGGTGAAGGATTAATCCTACACGCAATTCCACTTGATCAGAACAGACTAAGACCACAGGGGCATGGGACAGAAAAATATGGTGTAGAACGAAATATAACAGGAAGGATTTTTGTTCATTTAAGGGAAACGGCGTATGTGTGTTTTAGGAGAAATGAAACTAGAGGGCTCCATTTAGGAGATTGGGAAAAATGTAATAAGACTTTTGATATGCCATCACCCTGTAGTAACTATAGCTATACCAAGAGTTATCATAAATTAGATTATTTTAATCAAGATCAGTATCAGATGTGTATGAATTTTGAAGATATGATCAATTGGACCCAAATCTCCCGTGGTCTAATAACACCATTGGGAGTAGCCATGAACTACCGAGATATACATATTCTAAATAACTTCACGGTAACAATGTTCAATGATACAATAAAGAATATTAAAATGATTAAGACCGAGCTTTCTGAAGTAAGACAGGTTGCTCTACAAAATAGGTATGCTTTAGACATTGTATTAGCTACAAAAGGGTGTGTGTGTGCTCTGATTCATTCACATTGCTGTGTATACATCCATGATTTCCAACCCAATATTACAAAGACAGTAAAAGTAATGGAAGAACGTATTCGCTCTAATCCATTATCACAAAGAGGTGACTCCTCATTGCCAGACCTGTGGGGAGCAATATGGTCTTGGCTTCCCAGTTCCACTTGGTTTAGATCTACCATAATGGGAATTATATTGATTATTATATGCTGTGTATTGTTGTGTTGTTGTGTTCAGTGTCCCCCTGGTGCAATAACAACGTGTGGGAAGATAGGGAAATCCTTGGGTTCAAGATTTGAGAAGAAGCAGGAAGCAGAACCTCTAATGATGTATCAGAGAGAAATCACTCTGAAAGAAGCAGAGGATCTGCTCTTTGAGTTTGAGACAAGAGTGGAATAAGAAAAAAGGGGGGATTTTGTGAGCAGAACCGAAGCCATGTTGGATGGCCCATTGAATTGAATAAGAAGTGTGTCTCAAAACTCAGTAGTTCTGCTAAATAAGAAAGTGTTCCAGTTTGTGCACAAGAGAAAAAAACAAGATAAGGCTAGAACAATGGGGAACTGTAATAAAGTGCTGCGATGTCAGAAACCATATAACTACTTTTGCTAGATAAGGAGCTAGTATGGACCTTCGAAATACATGTATCAATTTCAAAACAGAAAGAATGTGAGCCAAGGCCTCGTAAGAGGGGATAAAAATGCTGCCTGAATTTTGCTCTGTGTTCCTTCTATGCCTGAGGGAACCCGTCTCTGCAGACACGTGAATAAAACCTTGTTTTCCTTGGATCAACGAATCTTTTGGTGTTTTTTTTATCTGCTTCCACCTCACAGTTCCAAACAACAACTCTTTATTTCAAACCACGAGGTAAAGAAATGGAACATAGCCCAAGCCGCGGCAGCCCTTTATATAGCATCTAGCCTGCTGGCTTGTGGCCAATGACAGTTATTTAATTCTTCCCACCGTTTGGCGGCTTCCCGGATTGGTTCCTGGCGAACCAATCCGCAAGTGGCCTTTTTGGCCAATCAGAATGGAGTACTTGGAACACCCCTCCCCCTTTAGTTCAGTCCAACATGGGTGATATAGTTGCGCAGGTAGGTGGGGCTTTTCCTAGTTCCAGTTGACCTGCGCGGCTCAATCTTGTTTTGATCTTCAAGCGGTTTGGACGGGATTGCTGCTTCTCTCGACCTTCTCCATGGAACCTCCTGGAAGGGTGAGTCAGCCCTGCTGCTCCTGCCTGAGTCTCTTGGGCTG
This sequence comes from Laticauda colubrina, assembly GCA_015471245.1. Lineage (NCBI taxonomy): Eukaryota > Metazoa > Chordata > Lepidosauria > Squamata > Elapidae > Laticauda > Laticauda colubrina. The sequence continues at coordinate 26,662,716 of BLBF01000039.1, forward strand.
GTTGAGATGTCTCCACCGCTCCCTACTGGTTTGGCCGGATTGGTTGAGCTGGCCTGGCTGCCACCTTCCAGGAAGGCCTCACTTCGCTCTTCTACACCCAGACTTCTTTCTTGGGGTTCATCTAACCATGAGTGCTCTTTTTGTTTGGTTAGATTGTCGTTTTGCAGAGTTTGTTGTCTTGTTATGGGAGGTTTGTCTCTCCCTATTTTATTTATTTGTACTCCCCCCCCTTGCTTATTTTTTCGTTGGATTTTATTATTTTTGGTACTGCGGCAGTTTTTCTTTTGAGGTTGTGGGAATGAAGCTGGTCTATGTGCCACTTCCATTCCCTCCCATCGTCTAGTGTTAGTCAGGAGGACCGGGGCCCTGTGACTTGTGTGATGGTGCCTGACAGCCATAGAGGGTCCCCGGTGAGGTTATTGGCATAGACTAGGTCGCCGATTTCGAAGGTATGGTATTTGCTTGAGGAGTCGGGGGGCTTGTCCCATGTATAGGTGGGGTGTAACCTGTCCAGGTAGGACGATAGTTTCCTACCCATTAATAGTTCAGTCGGGCTTTTATTTGTCGTGCTACTAGGGGTGATATGTTGCAATGTTAGTAAACGGTTGAGTTTGTCTTGCACATCCCCCTTGTCCATTCTCTCTAGGCCTTCTTTAGTATATCTAACCATGCGTTCGGTCCTGCCATTTGCAGCTGGATGGGCCAGCGCGGTTCATATGTGACGGACACCCTGGGCAGCCAGGTATTGTTCGAACTGCAAGGTGGTGAACTGAGGCCCATTGTCCGAAACCAGAATATCTGGTAGCCCGTGCGTCGCAAATAGTTTGTCGAGCTGTTTCATGACAGCCTTGGTGGTTGTGGAAGCCATGAGGATGACTTCCAACCAGTTTGAGTGTGCATCGACAACAATCAAAAAGGTATTCCCTTTCGTTGGCCCCGTGAAGTCAATGTGCACTCTAGACCACAGGCTCCGGGGAATTTCCCAGTCTCGTATAGGTGCCTGTGAGGAGATAGGCCTTGCTTTCTGACAGGCATGGCATGTTGCAACCCAGCATTCTATGTCTTTGTCCAGCCCTGGCCACCAGACATAACTCCTGGCCAGGACTTTCATCTTGACTATGCCTGGGTGACCCTCGTGCAACATGCCTAGGATGGTTTCTTGGTGGCTGCATGGGATTACCACCCTGTCACCCCACAAGATGCACCCCTTTTCGATAGACAGCTCGGTCTGTCTGGCACAGAAAGGTTTAAAAGTCTCAGTTTTTTTATTTTCCTCCTGCCAGCCTTTACCTACCCAGTTCAGTATACACACTGTCAAAGGGTCTCTGGCTGTGGCTCTCATGACATCGGCGGCAGTCAGCGGTAGCTCCGGGCAGGTCTCCAGTTGGAATGTGGAGGTAGTTGGAGCAGGGTCGTCTTCTGTTACTGTCAACGGGCAATGGCTCAGGGTGTCGGCTTGCGAGATGGCTTTGCCGGGTCTGTGGAGTAGCGTGTAGCAGTAGGCAGTGAGTAATTCAGACCACCTCGTCATTCTAAGAGACAGAATGTTTGGGGTTGGCTTGTTTCCTGCCAGGATTCCAAGGAGAGGCTTGTGGTCGGTTACGATAGAAAAGGGTCTACCATAAAGGTACTCATGGAATCGTTTGACCCCGGCGACGATTACCAGGGCTTCACGATTGAGTTGGCTGTAATTGCATTCCGCTTTGGAGAGCATCTTTGAGTAAAAGGCGACCAGTGCCTCTCTGCTGTCTGGAAGCCGGTGACTCAGGATGGTGCCAAAAGGTGAAGCATCGCAGGTGACCATCAGTGACAGGGTATTGCTAAACTGGATAAGAACAGTGTCTGATGTTAATAGATCCTTAATATCTTGGAGAGCTTTTTGTTCCTGGTGGCCGCAAGTCCAAACATTTTTTTTATCTAGCACCCGATGTAGGGGTTCTGCTATTGTCGCCTTATGAAGCAGGAACACATTGTAAAAGTTTATGAAGCCTAAGAACGCCGGGAGATCGGTTTTGTTTCATGGTCTGGGAGTGTCTCTGATAGTCTTTACCTTCTTTTCAGTTGGGTGAATGCCATGCTCATCGATTAAATAACCCAAGAATTTGACCCGGTTAGTGGCCAGTTCACATTTTTCTTTCTTGACTTTTAGGCCTGATTTTCTGAAGGGAGTTAAGACTTCTCTTAGCCTGGTCTCTAGCTGGTTGGCATTTTTTGCTGAGACCAGTACATCGTTGAAGTATGGAACGACACCTTTGATTCCGTTTAGTAGGCGTTCCATGAGGCTTTGCAAAATGCCTGGGGCAACGCTAACACTGAATTGGAGGTGGTTACATTTGAATGTCCCTCTATGTGTTACTATCATTTGTGCCTCTGCTGTTATTGGATCAACGGGTAGTTGCTGATAAGCTTGTGCTAGGTCGAGTTTTGCAAATATTTTTCCTCCCCCTAGTGAGTGCAATAAATGTTGCACCACTGGCACTGGGTATGCACTTTGTTGGAGTGCATGGTTCAGGGTTGCTTTATAGTCCCCACAGATGCACACTGACCCATCTGGCTTTACTGGTGTTACAATAGGGGTTTCCCACTTGGTATGGTCGACTGGTTCTAAAACCCCTTGGGCTATCAACTTATTCATCTGTTCATCAATTTTTGGTTTAAGCGTGAATGGAACACGTCTGTGATAAGATTGGGGTCCCCTGGTACTTGCCTAGAGTCCCGTCGAATACATCTTGGAATTCGTGGAGTAGGTTCTCCTCCCAGTTGGTGGTAGCGATGTGGTTGATACCGATCATCCCGACTCCAAGAGGTGTGAACCATTCGATTCCTAGCAGGCTAGGATGGTCATGGTCGACGATAATTAGGGGCAAGACTTTGGCGTGTTGTTTAAATTCGACTAAAAAATGTCCAAGGCCAATTACAGGGATTCGATTTCCCTGGTAGTCTTTTAGCACGAGTTTTTGTTTCTTTACTTCTTTCTGCTTGATGTTTGGAATTAAGCGCCGGATGGTATTCCAGGATACCATCGCTAAGAACGACCCTTAGTCAACCTCCATCTCGCAGGGTCTCCCCTCGATGTTCACCTCTATCTTAACCTTCTTCCCGCTTTCTGCCCTGGCATTATCGATGGTGACTGTCTGATGCGTTTCTTCTCTGTCACTGGTTCTTTTATTTCGGTTTCATTGGTTGCCGGCTTGTCTGTTGTCGTGTCTGGGAGGGGTGCTGCCACGTCTTTTTGGACTATGGCTCTTTTTTTGCGGCAGACCCTTTCGATGTGTCCCCTTTTATTACAAGCCTGGCATATTGCGTCAAGGAATCTGCATTCAGACCATGGGTGATTGCCTCTGCAGCCCGCACATTGAAATTCCCGCTGATTCTTCCTCTTTTCGCACCATTTTCTATCTGAATAGAGTCTATGGACATCTTCGTCGTCATCTTCGGTGTCACTCTGGGTTTCAACGTCCTCATGGTGGGTTGTCACTGTGGGCTGTTTCTTTCCTCCTTCTGCCTTCTTCTCCTTCATTTGGGTTGGCAGGTCGGGAACTGCGTTCATTTGTCTCATGTTGGTTGCTGACTTTTTCACTGTGTCGGTGGCGGTTGCCTCAGCAATGGCCTCGGCCACAGTTATATTCGGCCTGTTGAGTAGTTTGCTCTGAAGGGTAGAGTCTTTCAGGCCGAGGACTACATGGTCTATCATAGCCTCGTCCATGTTTTGAAACTCACATGCCCCTCCAATGTGTCTCAAGGCCTCCACAAAGTCTGCAATGGTTTCATCCTCTTTCTGGTCCCTTTTGTAAAATTCATGTCGTTTGATGAGATTTGAGACCACCGGTGCATAGTGTGTTCGGAGCATTCGGTTCAGGTCGGACCAGTCATCTGCTTGACATCTCTGGGTTTCGCCAGCGCCTTCACCATTTTGAATACGGCCGGTCCGCAGTGTGTAAGGAAGACAGCCCTCTTCCTTTGATCTGAGAGTTCTTCCATCTTGTAAGAATATAAGAAATCGATCGATATACGATTCCCAATCCTTTACATCTGGATTGAAGGGTGCAGGCGGCACGTTGTTACCAGCCATCTCTTTTGCTCGGTTCAGATCACCGCGTGCTTCGGTCTCTGCTTCTACGACGATCCCACCTTCATCGTCAGTGTTCCGTCCAGAAAGAAGCACAGGAGACCGGGTTCCAAACAACAACTCTTTATTTCAAACCACTAGGTAAAGAAATGGAACATAGCCCAAGCCACGGCAGCCCTTTATATAGTGGCTAGCCTGCCGGCTTGTGGCCAATGACAGTTATTTAATTCTTCCCACCATTTGGCGGCTTCCCGGATTGGTTTGCGAACCAATCTGTAAGTGGCCTTTTCGGCCAATAAGAATGGAGTACTTGGACCTACCAAGTTCCATACAGAACAGAAGAGATATTATAATCTGTAAAATCTTTGTATTTAGAAAGGGGCTGATTTACCTAGGGCCATCAGCTATTTTACGACTAGCCATCAGAAATGTGAAGGAAACTAAACTGTTACAATCCTTTTACATTAACCATTCTTGATACCAACCATTTTCTCAATCAGGTTTCCTTCATGTGTTTCTCTCTCTCTCTCTCTCTCTCTCTCTCTCTCTCTCTCTCTCTCTCTCTCTCTCTGTGTGTGTGTGTGTGTGTGTGTGAGAAAGAGAGAGAGAGAGAGAGAGACAGGCAGGCAGGCAGACACAGAGGGAGAGAGAGACAGAGTCAGAGAGACAGAGAGAGAGACAGAGACAGCGATTTTTGTACAAATGAAGGAGAGTTGTCTTTATCAGTTCTGAGGGGGAGGAGGAAAATTAAACAACAGTCCATCAGCCATGTGAACAGGCAACACAAGAGAAATTGGTCTTGGCAGAAAGTGCAGCTTGTCCCTATAACAATACACTGCAATAGATGAATAAACAGATCTCTCCTGTACTTGTCAGAGATGAGATCTCATCTTCTGGTGATTTTTTTTCAAATTCAAAATGAGCAAAAATGGGAAGGTCAGGCCAACTCTGCTGTAATGAATGTGGGTAGGTGAGTGAGAATTCAAGATAAAATGCAGTATGCTGTTTCTTGCTCCATCGACTCTTGACTCTTGACAAATATATCTTTTCTTTTATGTATGCTGAAAGCATTTGCACCAAGACAAATTCCTTTTGTGTCCAACTACACTTGGCCAATAAAGAATTCTATTCTATTCTATTCTATTCTATTCTATTCTATTCTATTCTGTTCTGTTCTGTTCTGTTCTGTTCTGTTCTGTTCTGTTCTATTCTATTCTATTCTATTCTATTCTATTCTACCAGAAGAAAGAAAATATCTAAGGCCAACCAAACAAAGAAAACCTTCTTTACTCTTTCCAGCCTAATCTTTGTACTTATCCTTGTATGACACGAAAGGTAAAAAGAACTAGGAAGGACTGCAGAGAAGCAGAGAGGAAAATCTGCACTGTTGACAAAGTTCTGTTTTCCTTCTTACCAAGCTCCAAAAATGCCAAGGCACATTTGAGAGAGCACTAAACATTTTCCCGCTTTCCCTATAACATAATGCCAATCTTGTGTTCAGTCTATTTACAGAATAGAGTATAGAATAATATTCTTGGAATGGGCCTCAGAAGTCTTCTAGTCCAACTGTAAACTCAAGAGAAGACCCTATGCCATTCCAGACAAATAGATGTCAATCTCTTCTTGAAAAATCTCCTGCAATGGAGCATCCACAATTTATGTAGACAAACCATTCCACGAGCCAATTATCCTCATGGTCAAGAAATTTATCTTTAATTCTACGTTGGATCTCTCCTTGTTAAGTTTCATCCATTACTTCTCATCCTGCCCTCTGATGCTTTGGAGAATAGGTTGAATTCCTTGTCTTTGTGGCAGCCCTTCAAATATTGGAAGACTGCTATCTAGTCATCCGTCATATTTCTCTTTATTAGACTAGACTTACCCAGTTGCTGCAACCATTTATCCTCTTTCTAAAGTCTCAACATCTTTTTTGTGTCATGGTGACCAAAGCTGGATATGATATTCCAAGTGTGGTCTTACCAGAGCAGTATAAAGCAATACTAACACTTTATGCGACCTTCATGCTATTCATCTGTTGATGTTTTTGTTGAATCTTTTCTGTAATTTGTCTGGTTTCAGATTTCCAAACAAAATTCAGCCTGCTTGACTCCCCCATTATTGCTGTGGCTTACTGCTCTTATCTATAATCTCCATTCCTATTCTTGCAGGCTGCAAATCCTCAAAATTATATTCAATGCTTCTATCAATGATTAAACATGAAACATGGAATATCCTTGATTGGAGTCAAACATTCATTCTTTAATTTGTTAGCCAATCCAGGCTTCTTTGAATAAATCAAGGACTTTGCTAAAGAACATCTGTTCTGCTCCCATTTCAACATGTTGCACCCTGCGGGTAAACTAGGAATGAAATCTCATCCTGGCCATTTTAATTATGTACTTACACTTTCTTCAACACGAGAGTGCTCTTAATGCAAAGCAGTTTTGTATAATACTTGCAGCTAGGTCTCTAACATTTGCACCATTGTAATCATTATGTTTTATTCCTTCATTGCCTATAGTGGTCTTGTTGGAGGCTTAATCATATTTGAGATAATTAGAATATGATTATACATACCTACTTCATGCCCATTTCCTACTAAAGGGGGAAGCACCACTTGGCTTTCTTCCACCCGATCTGAGAACCAATTTTGTGATCAAACTCTATTTGGGACAAATTGAATTAGGGAAGACCTTGCTACTAAAGCTTTATGTTCGTTCTCCAGCTAGCCTTGATTCATCCACACAAGCATATGCTGGTTGTGATGCCAACAGCTGATTGTCTTCTTTCTCTGGCTGATTAGCTTTTACTCAAGGTTGTTTTCCATTCATTCCATACTGTTTTTGGAGGCCTGGGGTTAAAGAAGCAACTGTATTCAATTGGATTTAATTAAGCTGCAATAACTAAACAACACAAAGCTATTTAGGCTTTGGGAGTTTAGCTTGGTCTTCATTAAAGCTGTGTGATTACACTTTGGAAGAAATTATTTTAACCCTTGGATCAGGAGAAGTTTAGCCCCATTTGGAGAGAGGAAGGTGGACTAGATTACAACTGGCTAAACCCAAAGGTGGGATTCTACTGGTTTGGACCGGTGGCCCCAACCACCCATCCCTGCCCTAGTCTGTCCTTTATTTCTGTGTTTTGCAGCTCAGCTGATTCATGCGGCACAACGGATTGCTGCAGGGGTGGGATTCAAATGGTGTTACTACTGGTTTGGTGACTATACTGCACACTCATGTAAAAAACCTTAAACTGTGCTGCCCAAACAGCTGAAAAGCACTGCGTGCAGGTGTGCAGCATTTGAAAAGCCTCTTTTTCCCTGCTTTTTCAACCTCAGTTGTGCCGCACAAAGCAGCTGAGATTGAAAAAGCAGGAAATAAAGGACAAGTAAGAGCCCAGGTGGGCAGGTGTCCCAAACAGCAGCAAACACAGAACCAGTTTGGTGTCTGCTGCTCTTCAAAGCGACTGATTCTATAGAGCCGGGCAGAACCGATAGAATCCCACCCTTGGATTGCTGCACCTCAGCTGTTTTACTCACTGGGGCTGCAGTAGAAGGTAAGTATTAGAGCTGACATGCTGAGCTTACAAATGCTGCACATGGGTGCAAAGCGTGTGCTCACTGAACTGGTTGTTACACTGGTTGGATCCCACCCCTGGCTAAACCGCACCATCTAAGAACATGAATTATGGTTCCAGCCATAATTAACCAAGAAATAAGATCTAGAAAACCACTTTGAAAGCTACATTCCTATACATAGCCACGTCCACTCATATCTTGAGAGTAAAAGTCACTAAATTAGATAGTCCTAAGAATGTGTTATGAATTAAGATTCAAACAAATTGATGTTTCCATGTCTGTGCCATAAAACAAAGAAATTATTCCTGTCCATTTTCTTGAAGGAACAGATTTAACAGATTAACAGAGTTGGAAGGGACCTTTGGTCATTTCGTCCAATCCCCCACCCAAGCAGGAGACCCTACACCATTTCTGACTAGTAGCAGTCCAATCTCTTCTTGAAAGTCTCAAGTGATGAAGCTACCACAACTTCCGAAGGCAAGCTGTTCCATTGCTTGATTGTTCTCACTGTCAGTAAGTCAACGTCTAGCTGACATGGCTTGACTGATCAATAAAATCTTAATAGTTAATGCTTAATAATTTGATTAAAAATGTATGAGGACATGACAGAGTCGGAGGCTAGATTGGGAACTCAAAAAAGACCATCAAAGCCAGACGGTTCCAAATTGTTCCTAAGAAAACCAAATGCATTTGGTTTGATTTATGAGAATCAAATTTGATGCAAAGGAGTCTTTTATTTTTTAATAACTCAATTGAAGGATGCCATCTGATAACTCAGAGTGGTTTATGAAGCAACAGATTTTTTAAAAAAAATATTAAGAGGAAATGTGCCCATCTGAGTACATTTTGATGAAAACAAACTAAATTCATACCCGTGCTGTACTGTTAGGCGAGGAACCCACAATTTTGCAGCACATTACAAGATGGCGATAAGCAGGGTTTTTTTTTAATGCATGGAAATTCTATATTGCACATTTCAGTGCTTTTTCATTTTGTTATTGTTCACACTTTTAATTGGGACTTTTATTTCCCATTCACTGTAAAAATGTATTCAGTTACATTTTAAAAAAAAAAAAACAATAATCCTTGCTATACTATTCTTAGAACTTCTGAGGTTTGTGTTTCCTTTTATGAGGTACTTTAGGACTAACGGATAGCATCAAGGGCAAAGAGGTTTAGCAGGAAAGGGAAAAAAAGAGGAGATTTGATAGGAATTTCTCTTCCTCTCTCTGACATTCACACAAAAGAAGTCTAAAACATCATTCCATAAATTGTGGATACATACAGAAGATCTGGGGGGAAAACCCCCCAACAACTGAAATCTAAACCAGATTTTTTTAAAAAAAGTGGAATATATTTTTTAAACTTGAGAGATGAGTTCACAGGAGGTTGAGAAAGTCACTCAATTTGAAATGAGCATTATTCATTCCACTTTTAAATTCCAGCCAGAAAAATAGGGGACCTGATTAATTAAGAGGTTTCTTTGAGTGATAAAATGACACCATGGACTAGAAATATTTCCCGCTAATGGTTGGAACATCATCCTTTGTGGTAAAAGGCATTTTTAACCACGATCATCTTCAACTACTCCTAGGTATTTATTGATTTTATTTATTTTGTCAAGTGATTATGAGATAATAGGTATACCGTATATACTCGCATATAAGCTGACTTTAGAACGCTTTTTTTTTTCCCCAAATTTGGGGATCGGCTTATACGCGAATAAATCTGGCTGCCCGACTTCGCGCGATGAGAGCCAAGACTCTCATCGCCTTCGCGGGCAGCAGCTTCGTGCAATGAGAGCCAAGACTCTCATCGCCTTCACGGGCAGCGGCTTCGCGCGCTGAGAGTCTTGGCTCTTATCGCCTTCGCCGGGCAGCGGCTTCGCACGATGAGAGCCAAGACTCTCATCGTGTGAAGCCGCTGCCCGCGAAGGCGATGAGAGTCTTGGCTCTCATCGCGCGAAGTCGGGCAGCCAGATTAATTTGTGTATAAGCCGACCCCCAAATTTGGGGGGAAAAAAAGTGTTCACCATGGTATTTGGGGGTCGGCTTATATGCGAGTTTTTTCAAAAATCCTCATTTTGGGGCAGTTTTTAAAGGGTCGGCTTATATGCGAGATCGGCTTATATGCGAGTATATACGGTAAGTATAAACATAGTTATGAATACATGAAATGCATACATATAAGAAAAATAAAAAGAATCAATAGGACAGGGACAGTAAGCACATTGGTGCGCTTATGCATGCCCCCTACAGACCTCTTAGGAAAGGGGTGAGATCAATAGTAGAAAGTCTAAGGTTAAAGTTTTTGGGGTTTGGGGAAAACAATCACAGAGTCAGATAGAGTATTCCAGACACTGACCATTCTGTTGCTAAAGTTCTATTTCTTGCAATCAAGTTTGGTACGGTTTACCTTGAGTTTGTATCTATTTTCTACTCTTGTATTGTTATGGTTGAAGCTGAAGTATTCATTGACAGGTAGGATATTGCAATATATAATTTTATATACTATACTTAGATCAGATATACAGTATATATGTATATATATACATGTATATGTATAGATATGTATAGGGGATTGTGCTTGTTTGGAAATGTAATTTTTTTAAAAGTACCTAAAAATTCAATTTGATGCAAAATGGTCACAACCAGAGGTAGTATTCAGCAGGTTCTGACCAGTTCTGGAGAAATGGTAGCGGACATTTTTAGTCATTCAGAGAACCGGCAAATGCCACCTCTGACTGGCCGTGCCCCCATCTATTTTCGGTGTCCCAAGTCCCAGTTGATTGGCTGGGTCTTCTTTTGTTGCCCTACTTAAGAGAATGGAGCTGGAAAGCAGGTTAGTGGGGTAGGGAGGGAATGGAGATTTTGCATAACTTTCCCCCAGGAGTGGGGAGGGAATGAAGATTTTGCAGTGTCCTTCCTCTGCCACGCCCACCAAGCCATGCCATGACCACCAAGCCATGCCCAAAAAAATGATAGTAATTTTTTTTGAATCTCACCACTGGTCAATGTTGCTTGGAGATGTATGGTCAGAAGGTCCACAACCTACTTTAAAAAGTCTTCTGTGTTCTTTAATAGTATTACCTTGTTTAGAAAATCCCTACAGCCTTATTAACTGGATCTTATAAAGGTATAATGAAAAATAGCCCCACTTTTAAAAAAAGAAGACAAAATAAATCCTTAACTAAAATAACAAAACAGCAGAAATTAAAATACAAAATGCAACATTAAAACACTAAAATGTTAAAGAAAGCTTGCACAAATAATATATTTTGATGTAACAGATTATCAGATTTGGAAGGGACCTTGTGGGTCATCTAGTCCAACCCCCTGGCCAAGCAGGAGACCCTACACCATTTCTGACAAATGGAAGTCCAATCTCTTCTTGAAAGTCTCAAGTGATGGCGCTCCCATAATTTCAGAGGGCAAACTGTTCCATTGGTTGATTGCTTTCACCGTCAGTAAAATTCTTCCTTATGCCCAGATTGAATCTCTCCTTGTTCAGTTTCCATCCATTATTCCTTGTCTGGCCTTTAGGTGCTTTGGAAAATGGCTTGACCCCTTCCTCTGTGTGGCAGCCCCTCAAATATTGGAAGACTGCTATCATGTCTCTCCAGGCCCTTCTCTTCACTAGACCAGCCATGCCCAGTTCCTGTAACTGTTCTTCATATGTTTTAACCTTCAGTCTCCTCATCATCCTGGTTGCTCTTCTCTGCACTTTTTCTCAAGTGTCTCAACATATTTTTATAGGGTGGTGACCAAAACTGGATTAAGTACTCTAGGTGTGGTCTTACTAAGGCTTTATAGAGTGAAATTAGTACCTCGCTTGATCTTGATTGTGTCTCTTTGTTAATGCAACTTAGGATGCAACTAGTTTAAATGACTATGAAGGTTCTCAATCATCCAGGTCATGGTTGTCCCAAAGCTGCTTTTTCCCCCAAAAGACACACGGCCTTTCTTATTATTTTTTTCTTTGAAATTGTTTTGTTTCTCAAAACTGAAGTTTCTTGGGTGAAAACTAACAAAGTCCGGTTGCCTTTTGGGGAAAAAAAATCCTGTAGGATGACCTACTTTAAACTAACTGTACAGTAATACATTTGTTCCCTAAAGCCAACCTACTATAGTTAATACAGATGACTGAGGTCCGCCAATAATCTTAGCTTGAATTTATTATCAGGGCAAGATGGAGATGAAAAATCAAATGGCAGGAAAATAGGATTTCTATGAGCTTAAGTCTTCTTGCTCCTTGGTATGCTAGCCATAGCTGCCCTGAAGAATGCACCTTATCCTAACATCAAATCTTTTCAAAGCTTAACTCAACATGCAGTTACTAGAGGAATATATTCTTGGAGTTTACTTAGTTTTGTTATATTTCTTTCACGCTTCCAATTGCTTTACTTTTATTTTTTCTGTAAAAATCTCATTAAGTTTTTTTTTTAATCTTTCTTACTCTTAGAACCTCTGAGATTTGTGCTACTTTGTGTAATATTTATTTATTTGTCAAAAGCTTACAAAACAACAGAAACAAGAATAAACAAATTTAAATATAAGAAATAGGAACTAATAATTGGGGACAATAGGACAGGGATGGTAGGCATGATTGTGCGCTTATGAATGCCCCTTAGACACCTCTTAGGAATGGGGTGAGGTCAATAGAGGTTAGTTTGAGGGTAAAGGAGTGGGGGTTTGAGCAGGTGACAACAGAATCAGGTAATGAGTTCCAGACATTGACCACTGTGTTGCTGAAATCATACTTCCTGCAATTGAGTTTGGAGTGGTTTACATTGAGTTTAAATCTGTTGTGTGCTCTTGTGTTGTTGTGGTTGAAACTGAAATGTTCATTAATTGGTAAGACGTTGTTACGTATGATTTTATATGCTATACTTAAATCCAATCTTTGTCAGCATAGTTCAAGGTTGTCTAAGCCTAGAATCTAATTACTTCAGGACCAAAAGTCAGACTTAAGGGAAGAGAGGTTTAGCAGGGAAGATGGGAAATTTAGAAATTTGGGGAGAATCCTTCTTAAATTCATCCAACAGAACTAATATCTCAGCAGGAGGAAGGTGGTTTGTGGATCAGGATAACATCTATGTGAAAAGAAGCTGAACATTTGGCTGAAATACAGACAAAACTCAAAAGCGGTTTTGTTTTTTCATATTTTAGAAAGATGGGGTTCTAAGTATAAAACTCATACAATTTCAGTTCATATATTAGTCCTAATTTCCTTTAAAATGCTCCTTTGTATCCCTAGGTCTTAATGTGTTAGAGTTTGCAGCATAAATTCAAGTCCAGAAAACATACAGATGACTGATTCAGCAGGATCATTAACTTCTTTATAAACATAATAATATGAAGTAAAGTTTACAATACTATTTGTAGATTCTTTCAATGTAACATAAGCAAAAACACAAGCAGCAGCAGCTCAGAGCAGATATGAGTTTCAGCAAGCAAGCAAATTAGTTTAACTTTCAATTCTCAGCAAAGCACACAGAGCCAAACCACAACCAGGTTTGTCAGCTCCCATTGGCTGGTCTGTTGCCATGCTTTCTCACTTGCTGACTTTATTAACCATGTCTCTACCAGTTAATGAATATACTCTGACATAATGTCACTGGTTCCCATAATTATGGGGACAAACATTTATTAATCTGTTTATTCAGCCTCATCTAACCTCTTGACCAAGTGCTCTAAAGGGGGGATTTCAAAACAGACCCTCAGCACCTTAAAAAAGATAGGCAGGGCTGCAGACACCTAAATCTTGTGGAAAATTATATTCCATAGGACAGACGCCGAGTAAGAGAAGAGGCTGAGTCAAGAGAGTAATCAGCCTAGAATCATTATGTGTCCACAAACATCCCAAGCCTAGCCTCCCTTGAATTTTGCTGACTCTTATCTTGGTGATGACCATTAATTGACTAAATTCTTGTGAATAAGCATGAACAATAAATAATTTTAACTGGAACTTCATATGCATTCCCCATTCTTTGTGCCTAACACACAGTAATAGAAGAGGTACATCTCACACCAATACCAACTAGAAATATCTTCTAGAACAGGAGTGTCAAACACAAGGCCGGCAGGCCAGATCTGGCCCATGATGTAGTCAGATCCAGCCAATGGGGTCAAATGAATCACAAATTCATTCAGAGATCTATCTATCTGCCATCTGAGCCTGCACTAAATAATAGAAACTTCAGTCGTAAGGAAAATTCGGCTCTGCTTAAAAGCAGAGCTGAAGATCTAAAGATTAGCTGGAAAATGTAAGGAGATGGCCCACATTGCTTTGGCCTGGTTTACCCAATGTGAAGAGGAAACATCGGGCCAGTGTGTCTTCAGCCCAGTCTACCCAATGCAAAGAAAAAAATATTTGCCCAGCATGGCTTCAGCCCACTCTATCCAATATGAAGAAGAAACATCAGGCCAGCGTGTCTTCGGCCTGGTCTACCCAGTGTGAAGAGGAAACATGCCAGCAGTTTGAGGAGTGGTGACAAACTGACTATGCCCACCCAGTTGGCCATGTCCACCCAGTCAGCCACATCAAGCGAGTGGCATCAAGCTGGCCACACCCATCCAGTCAGTCCCACCCCACTTCCAGATCAACCAAAGCTCTAATGTGGCTATCAATGAAATTGAGTTTGACACCCCTGATCTAGAGTTTAGAAGAAGGAAGAGAGCCACCCCAATGCTTAAGAGCCATATCCCACTCGTAACTTGATCCAAAAAGATACCATAATGGTATCAAAGACCACTGAAAAATCAAGGAAGACATGGTTCAGTGCAACATCACTATCTTGGCTCCACCAAAGATTATCCACAAGTGTCTTCAGGTCTTATTTCAGTGCTAAACCCAGGTGTGAAACCTGACTTAGCAGGTTTAACCTGACTTCCTCTAGCTCTTTTGTTATCCTGGGCAAATTCACTAACTAGCACAACAGATAACACAATAGTGACATTCTTCTCACTCATGTCATTATCATTAGATGCCACACACAAGATCTCAGTTTGCCTTAGAAACACAAAACTAGAGACACTGTATATTTCCAAGTCTTTGTGCACATTTACACACAACGTGCACGATGTCTGACAAAGGTATGGTAAGAAACACAGAATACAAACAAAATAAATTAATCCTTCAGAGATTGGATGCAGTTTGCCCAAGTGAGAATGTCAAAGGGAAATGGATAAGGAAAGAAATGTTTATAAAAAGACTCTTTATGCACTTGAAAAAAAAAAGAGAGAGAGAAGGAGGGAGGGACACAAAGCAGATGAGTCATTGAAAAAAGCAGCACTATCACACTTTATAAAGTGTCACATCCCTGGGAAAGGATAGAAGTGAAAGCCTACTCTCTTATAAAGCTGCATGACAAAGCCAGAAAGACTGAAGAGGTCACACAACAATTATTTGTCTTGTGCATTTTAAGTGGTGAAGAACACTTAACACGCATTATCAAAGCCCTGTTTAGAAGAGCGAAGGAGATTCATGTTACTTTAAAGATGCAGTCAGGGACACACTGAAGTGAGGCTAAGAGCACAATGGCTGAGCAACCATTGCTTCATTGGGAGTGAGGGGAAGGGGTTGGAACACTTGCAGTATGATGATATTAATTATTATTATTATTATCAGTCCCAGGAAGGAAGATCAAAATAAAACAGCAATGAAATCAAGGTAAGTAACCAACGTTTGCATATTAGTATAACTTGTTTTTGAAATTCTGATATGCCTTATAATGTTGTGAAGATGCAAATCTATTCAATAAGTATTGTAGGTAGGTAGGTAGATATATACATACATTGCAATATGTATACATAGCATACATACATAAGATAGATAGATAGATAGATAGATAGATAGATAGATAGATAGATAGA
>BLBF01000039.1:26678538-26707816 GCA_015471245.1 Laticauda colubrina
AGATAGATAGATAGATAGATAGATAGATAGATAGATAGATAGATAGATAGATAGATAATACATAGAAGATAGCTAGAGATAGATAATGATGATGATATGGATGGATGATAGATGTATGTATGTATCTATGTATGATACATACATAGAGGATATAGATGGATAGATAGATAGATAGATAGATAGATAGATAGATAGATAGATAGATAGATATAGATAGATACATAGGTAGGTAGGTAGGTAGGTAGGTAGATATGATATATACATAGATGATACATAGAAGATAGAGATAGATAGATAGAGATAGAGATAGAGATAGAGATAGAGATAGAGATAGAGATAGAGATAGAGAGATAGAGAGATAGAGAGATAGAGAGAGAGATAGAGATAGAGATAGAGATAGAGATAGATAGATAGATAGATAGATAGATAGATAGATAGATAGAGAGAGAGAGAGAGAGAGAGAGAGAGAGAGAGAGAGAGAGAGAGAGAGAGATTTAATATAATCCTATGCATGCTTTTTGGGTAGTACACCCGAATGACTTCAGCAGGAGTTTAATTAGAGATATAATTAATTCTCTGGAAGAATGACTGAAAGTAATAGACAAATTTGAGAAAAGTCTTGCTGCTAGGGAAAGCAGTTCTATTTTTGTATGCCAGGCTTTTTCCTCCTTATGTTGCCAACCTACAAGTAGTCTTCAATTTATAACTGTTTATTTAGTGACCGTTCAAAGTTTCAACGACATTGACAAAAAGTGACTGATGACCATTTTTCACATTTACGACTGTTGCACCAATATCACATGATGAAAATGCAGATTCTTGGCAACTGACTCCTATTTATGATGGGTTGTAATGTCCTGATATCATGATCCCCTTTTGTGACCTTCTGACCAGCAAAGTCAGATTCACTTAATGACCATGTTACGAATTTAACAACTGCAGTGCTGCCGTGATTTCCTTAACAACTATAGCAAGAAAGATGATAAAATGGAGCAAACCTCACTTTAACCATTGTTCTCACCTAACAACAGAAATTTTGGGCTCAATTATGGTCATAAGTCAAGGACTACCTGTATTACTTTTCATGATATGAAATACTCTCTGGAAGACAATGAAGCTCTAAACTGGAAGCAATGGCAGATCTTCAGATAAGAAAGAAAATGATGGGGGACATGTGGGTCAGTGGCTAAGATGCTAAAGGCCTGGTCCCACTGGCCAACGGATGCAAAACGTATGCATAAAGGACACAGCGGACGAGCAAAATTTCGGGGGTGGCTCCATCCATTGTCATCTGCTCCAAAAAGTGGTGAAAACTTGCATAAACAGAACGGAAAAGTACAGAAAAGAATGGACGTGGGTAGTATGTAGCGGGGATGTTAAACGGATGTTCATAGGAAGCCTAGTGGATGGAAGCGGATGACACCTCCGAAGGGGTTCCGGGGGATAATTTCGAAGCAGACGCATAGCAGATGAAGCGGATGCATCACGTACACCTAAAGGAAAGAAAGGGGATGCCGCGCAGATGTATATCAGATGCAAACCATTCACTGAGCATCCTTTCTATTTCCATGCTACTAACACTGTGTAGACATTCCATGTACCTTTTGTTTCCTCCCTCTTTCCGTTTTCAGCTGCAGAAGATGTGAGTTGCGAGGATGCCCAGAGGATGCAGAGAGGATACAGCGGATGTTTAACGGATGATAAACAGACATAGAATGTTTGTTGCTCATATGTCGCAGATTTACATCATACACGGCGGAAAATTCATCTGTTCACAAAGTTTTGTGCAGTTCAAAACTTCTTGCGCGGATGAAATCACAGTGGATGGATGCCCGATGGATAGAGCGTATGAAACACTTATGCAATGAGTACACAACGGATGCATAGCGTTTTCCAACGGATGGCAAGCTTTTTTTAACATTTTACATACTCTTTGCATCCGTAAGTGCAGTGGGACAGGGCCTGAAGCTTGTTGATCAGAAAGTTCAGCAGTTCGGTGGTTTGAATCCCTAGTGCTGAATAATGGAGTGAGCTCCTGTTACTTGCCCCAGCTTCTACCAACTTAGCAGTTTGAAAGTGCATAAAAAATGCAAGTAGAAAAATAGGAACCACTTTGGTGGGAAGGTAACAGCATTCTGTGTACCTTATCTGTGTTTTGTCCTGCTGGCCACATGACCACAAAGACATCTTGGGACAGCGCTGGCTCTTCAGCTTAGAAACAAAGATAAGTACCACCCCCTAAGTCGGGAATGACCAGCATATATGTGCAAGGGGAACCTTTATCTATACCTTTAAAGATAAGCGATGTTTTACGGATCAAACAATTATGGAGGTCAAACTTATAATAATAGGAAATTGAAGAGAATTTGAACAGCTGAAGTGATAGATGGACTTAAAAACCTGTCTTTACCAGACCAGACCAAGAGAGCTTTGAGGGGTGGGTAATGTATTGAATATAAGCAGTGGTGGGATTCAGCCGGTTCGAACCGGTTCAGGTGAATCAGTAGTTCTGGCAACCAGTTGGTCCCGTCCACCCACCCGTGTCCTATATTTCTCTGTTTTGCAGCCCAGCTGATTCAGGAGGTTTTACTCACTGGGGCTGCAGCAGAAAGTAAGTTTTAGAGCTGAAAATGGGCAGTTTTCAAACACAGTGTGCGCTCACTAAACCAGTTGTTACATTGGTTGAATCCCATCACTGGATATAAGACATGTGAAAGCTATTATAATTTGGCTGAATTAGACTATTTAACAAGAGACAATGTAGCAGAATTCACCAATAATTGCATCTTACTGGCAGATTTTAAAGAGCTACGGGCATTGCACACAACATGGATTGACATACACATCCAGATCTATCAGACAACTCTTCCTGGATGGATGGATGGATGGATGGATGGTGGGAAAGTGAGAAAGAGAAGAAGAAAGACAGCAAAAAAAGAGAGAAAAATAGAAAATAAAAGAGAAAGAGAAGAAAGAAAGAAAAAAAGTGCAAAATGTAATCACCAAAACGGTAGTAACGCTGGTTGAATCCCACCCCTGATTTCCAATTTTTTTTTTTTACCTCTACCTCTCTGCTGAATCAATTCCCTTTCAGCATAATAATTTAGTCTCATCCTGAGCCGTGGCCTGTAGCTGGAAGAAGAGGACAAATGACAAACAAGCTTAATGTAGGCAACATGTCCTGCTCTAGAATGGAGTTGTGCATTCTCCATTCAATGAAAGTAACAGAGATGAGCCAGGTGAAGCAGTTCCAGGTTGCTTTAAAGAGCTCCTCTCCCTTGGCAAAATCAGGCATTGAAAGACATCCTCACTAGGCAGGTGGTCAAACATGGACCAAACCATTAAGAAGGAGATAACGTGTTGGACAGATGCCGACACCTTCCCTATTTACAGCATTATTTTTGAAACCTTATGTTCCAGGAATTGGGAGGAAGGGAGGCCTTTAATGCATGTTTCTCCATTGAGGCTGTGCAAGTGTGAAAAAGGAGAAGAATGAAATTACTCACCTGGTTCCATCACGTTGAAAGTGCTAGTGCAAAACGCTCGTTATATGACTGGCTGCCTTATTAGCAGTGCAACTCTACCATAGCTGCTGGTCACCTTTTTAATACTGTTGAGGACATGATTAAACAACCTCTTCCATAACACTGCTTAGTCCCTGCTTTTCTCAGGGGAGAGAGTCCAATGACTTCCATTGAAGTGAAAAGGTTTAGAAAAGCAAATTTCTAATTTGTAAAAGGTGGGAAGCCCTATGAGCTTTCAGCAACTTTCTAAATAATTTCCTTTTCTGATTTCCTGTTAAGGAACTGCATGAGAAAAACAAAACAGCCTACATGAGATAGAGAGCCACCTTAGAAGTAAGGAGAATTAATAGATTAGCTTGCTTCCAGAAGTTGTGGTGCTTCACCACTGGAGGTTTTCAAGAAAAGATTGGACAACCATTTGTCTGGAATGGTATAGGATCTCCTGCTTGAACAGAGGTTTAGACTAGAAGATCTCCAAGGCCCCTTTCATCCTGTTATCATCTGTTCTAAATATTCAGGTTCACTCTTGGAGTACTGAGCCACAAGGTTCTGTGGAGCTTCATGTTTCCCATGAAACCCATCCTAACTCGGACGTACAGTATTAATGGTGTTCTTCTTTTAATTGCTTTACAAATTCATCCTGTGTTTCTGGCAACTATTCCTCTCAGTGAGAAAAAAATAATCAATGGAATAACTTGCCTTACAGAATTGTGGGAGTTATCTCCATCGCTGGAGGTTTTCAAGGAAAGATTGGACAGCCATACATCTAGTAGAATATAAGGTCTTCTGTGTTGATCGGGAAATTGGATAGAAGATCTTTCCAGCTCTACAATCCTATGATTTCTCACAAAATTCCATCCTGCTAATTCTATCTTGAGATAGAGCTAGACAACCATGTCCCTACTTTAGCCATAGCCCATAAATTGGGTTCAGTATTTCCAAAACAATTTCCCCCACAAAGCCAATGTTAGCCCAATATAATGACACGGGGTGTGAAATTTACTTTTGGAATTTTCCTGAGTTTCCACAATCTTGGAAACCTTGGACTCCAGATTTCCATTAAGGTAGAAGAAAGCACATGTATACTTTTTGTTTAAGAAAGAAGGATTATGTCATAGCTCTTCTGCTTTCATAGTGCTCTTAAATATATTTTTCCTATTAGCTGCTATAGCATTTTTCCCTCGCAGTGCCCATAAAATGACAAGGGATGCGTAAATGTCAGTTTCTCTGACATTTTCTTTATCCCTTCTCTCTTCCTTCATGCATTTGTTTTGCCATTTGATCCTCCTTGCTTCTCTCTATATAATCAAACCATCTTCCTGTCTTTCTCCCATACTGGTTGCTCAGTTTTCTATTCAGTCCACGTTCATTCGGCTTCCATTCATTCTTGACCTTATCTCTTCTTATTTTACTACACACATTTCTTAAATATCCAATTCCCATTGCAATCAACTTCTCAATCAACTGCGACTCAACTTCTGTAAAGAATCCAATCACTGTCTTTTTCTTGCTAGACCCTTTCCTTAAACAAAATGCCAGAATGAAATCTGAATGAACTTATCTTCTATTCTTCTGTAGTTTAATCTTATTTTAAGCAGCCCTTGTGTTAGCTCCCTTGGAATAAATCTGTCTGATTAATTTATCAGAATGAAATAATAAAAGAGTTGGAAGGTGCCTTCTAATCCAACCCCCTGCTTGAGCAGGAAACCCTATACCCTTCCAGACAAATGGACAATCTGGAACTTTGCCACCTGCGGTCCAATCTAAACATAGTTCACAAAATTGTCTGCAATAACATCTTGCCCATCAATGATTTCTTCCGCTTCAACCACAGTAACACACAGGCAAACAACTGATACAAACTCAAGCTAAACCACTTCAAATTTGATTGCAGAAAATATGACTTCAGCAACAGAGTGGTCAATACCAGGAATGCCCTACCTGACTCCATTGTTACAGCCTCAAACCCTCACAGCTTCAACCTCAAACTGTCTACCATGGACCTCACCCCATTCCTAAGAGGTCCATAAAGGGGGTGCCCAAAGTTGGAAACAGCCATATATACCTGCAGAGAAACTGGTTATACAAAAAGTTATGAACTGTGCTGAAATGGATAAATTAACGCTAAAGATAAAGAAGCTTCAATATTTTATAAGGTGTGGGAACAATGGTATAGCTGGGTAGATTGGAGATAGATTAAAGATAGGTAATTATTAAATATAAGTAATGGATAGAAGAAGAATGTAATTACGCATAATTTAATACCTGTAAATAATGCACAATTTTTTGTCATATGATAAGCACTACAAATAGCTGTTATTGAGTGATATATTTCTTATGTTTTTAATGTAATAAAAGTTCAATAAAGTCTATTTTTTAAAAAAGGGGGTCTGTGCATAAGCACACCAGCGTGCCTACTGTCCCTGTCTTCCTGTCCCCATTTATCTGAATTTACTCCCTTTGTTCCTGTTTATGTTCATACCTATACTTGTTATCTTGTACATGTTTGACTAAAAAAAAAAAAAAATGGCCATCCAATCTCTTCTTAAAAATCCTCCAGTGATGGAGCCTCCACAACTTCTGAATGCAAGCTGTTCCACTTCTTGGATCTATAAAAAGCACTAGGGGTCCTTGGTGCTCTCTGAGCTTGCTGGATTTCTTGCAGTCGTTTCATTATCCTAACAAGATAATTTCATCAGTGTTAGTAAGGAGTGCTGTTTGCTGTCAGTTCTATATTCTGGTGACTTGCCTGTCTGTGTGGGTGGATGAAGTCTTAAGGATTCTTTGACTGGGTTGTTTGCTGTTGGCTCTTTGACAGTTTCTTGATTGGGGTGTTGTTTACTTGATTGTTGAAGTTAACTTTGGAGTTAATCTATGCTGATCTGGGTGCTGAGAACAAAAAGATTCCAACACTTGTCCACTAGTAATCAGCACGCAGATCAGCATAGATTAACACCATGGTTAACTACAGACCAACGATCAAATAAGCAACACCCCAATCAAGAAGCTGCTAAAGCCCCTGTCACATTGCACCAACGGATGGAAAGAGGATGTAAAACGGAGAAAAACACTTGCTATCCATTGGTTAACGCGATACTTCCGTTCTGTACTCACTGCCTCCGTTTTGCTTCCTCTCTATCCGTCTAGCATCCGTCTATTGACATTTCATCCGCTCAGAAGGTTTTGAGCTGCTCAAAACTTTTGAGCGGAAAATGTGTCCAATGCATCCGTTCTGCATCCTCTAGGCATATGGGGGACATCCGTTCTGCATCCATTATGCATCTGCTATATCCGCTAGGCATCTGCGCAACTCAAATCCATTACAGTGGTAAACGGACGCAGGGAGGAAGCGGAACAGACGCGCAGCGTTAGTAGCACGGACGGAGAAAGGATGAAAGCAGATGCAGCTACGCATCCGCGTCATCTGCTACGCATCCGCTTTGCATCCGCTCTGCATCCTCTACGCATCCGCTCTGCATCCGCTTCCATCTGCTAGGCTTCCGTTCCGCATCCGCTTTCCATCCGCTCTACGTCCTCCCCCCGTCCGTTCCTTTCCATGTTATCCGCTCTGGTTATGCAAATTTTCACCCCTTTTGAGAGTGGATAACAATGGATGGAACATTTTTCTCATCCGCTGTGTCCTTTTTACAAATGTTTTGCATCCGTTGGGCAGTGTGACAGGGCCTTTAAGAGTCATCAGTAAATAACCCAGCCAAAGAATCTCTAAGGCTATCCTCACATACACAAACGGGCAAGGCAACAGAATATAAACTGACAGCAAACAGCACTCCTTACTAGCAATGATGATGTTATTTAGTTAGGGTAATGAAACATCTGCAAGAAAACAAGCAGAGCTCAGAGAGAACCAAGGACCCCTCATGTCAACCCTGAGCTACTACAAATATTGATAAAAAGCATTGGTTGGCTGAAAGTTCCCTTTATGTTCAGGCAGGCTGAATTTTTGTGAAGTTGCTAGGAAGCACAACTGGAAATACACCAAAACATTAGCAAATACCTGGCATGTCTACAATAAAGTTGCTAATACAGAAAATGTGGTCAATAAGGCCTAAACTGCTGAAAAAAGATTGAGGAATGATGCTGTGATGTCTTTGTTCTTTTAAAAAAAAATAACAAAAAGGAAAGATCACTATCTTTAGCTACTATTTTTGGAGACCCATGCAAAATATATATGTCTGAGAAGTTAGGTGGCACACTTTAAAAAAATTCATCCATTTACTCTGAGCACAACTCTCTTTATCCTCACTTCCTGTAGCCTTGAGGTCTCCTAGCTCTCATCTGCCTAGGAAATTTGGATTTTCAAATCCATATATTTCCATTTGTCATTATTTCCATAACCACCTTGAAATTTACACCTTATGCACTACTACAAGAGTTGTCTATGGAGATTCTCAGTTATCCAGGTCATGGTTATTCCCAAAGTGCTTTTTAAAGAGGCAACCAGTCAGAGCTGAAGAAGCTTCTTGGATGAGAAGTGAAACGACTTCAAAGAAAAACCAGGAAGTCCAGTTGCCTCTTGAAAAAGCACCTTTGGTGCTACAAGAGTTGTGTGGTAAATGTGGTAACTTCAGCTTCCATTAAAATTGCCTAGCAATCATATCAGATCACCCAAGACGATAATCCAGAACAAAAAGCTCAGAAAATTAAGATTTACTTGCCCCCAGCAAGCTCCTTATTGTTATTGAACATTATTAATAGATAATGACTATTATTAAGTGTTGTACCTTATGATTCTTGACTCTTGACAAATGTATCTTTTCTTT
The DNA here is from genome assembly GCA_015471245.1 of Laticauda colubrina. NCBI lineage: Eukaryota > Metazoa > Chordata > Lepidosauria > Squamata > Elapidae > Laticauda > Laticauda colubrina. Next base: position 26,686,844 of record BLBF01000039.1, read on the forward strand.
TATGTACATTGAGAGCATTTTCACCAAGACAAATTTCTTGTGTGTCCAATCAGTATGATTTGATTGCTTATTGTACCCTATGACTATTATTAAGTGCTGTGCCTTATGCTTCTTGACTCTTGACGAATGTATCCTTTATTTTATGTATACTGAGAGCATTTGCACCAAGTGAAATTCCTTGTGTGTCCAATCACTTTTGGCCAATAAAGAATTCTGTTCTATTCTATTCTAAAGCAAGCATGCAGCTGGGGATATTTTTCTCAAGTGGCCAAATATCATTGCCACCACCAATTCCAACAGACGCTAAACTATCCCAAACATTAATAAGAGTTCTGATCTTCAGGCAGGGACCCTGCATGGCATGGATTTCACATTGCCATCTGCTAATTGCTGCAGACCAAACAGAACTTAAATGGGAGTACTTCCCTTTTTGCACCTTTGGCCATGTCTACTCCATCTGTGCAAGTTTCATGCTTCGCATCCAATGCTTCTGCTTACAGTCTGATGCCAAGTTTTCTTTTTTAATAGCCCTGACAGAGAGAACAGCCGGAGTCTGCCCATTGGCTTCCTACCCATCCATTTCAATTCCTCAGATAATGACTGCCCATGGATCAAAACAGCAAGATTAGAATACTGCTCTTAAACAGGACTGGAACAAAAGCAGGGCAGCAGGGCAGGTATAGTCGGATGTTTGACAGCAAAAATCCAGCTGAATTATTCTGTACAATTTGCTTGTTTCTGGCAAATGGACTCTTTCACAGCAGAAATGCATAGCCATTCATAATTTGACTCCAAAATGAATTCCAAGAAGAGAGGTAGATCTGGGAGTGGGTCCAAAACCTATACAACTCCTTGCTGTACTGCGACCCTCAGAAATTAATATCACAGCCTTTCTTTTGCCTCATCAGAGTTCCATATACAGTATTTAACAGATTAGCACTGTGTTGAAAAGAAAACACATTGTTGGGATGTCACATATATTCTGGCCTACCCTTGGAAAAGGGTAAGCAACAGCATGTTTGCAAGTGGGAAAAATAAAAAGAGGAACAACCATGACCTGTATAACTGAAAATCTCCATTTAGCTGGACTTTGAACTTTAGAATGAACACCATTTGAATGGTGCAGGATTTCCAGAAAAAAAATTGCAAACTACAGGAACCGTTGGTGCTTCAATTTGAGATGCAGACAACACAGACTCATCCCCAACCGCCTGTGCCTGGGTTCAACAGGAAAAGGACACAGGGCAGAAAACATCCTGCAGAAAGCATAGATCCAACTTCTTGACAAAAGCAAAATTATTATCTTTATCGTCAGAGTACAACATGTGTACAATGAGATTGGCTGAGCCTCCCTTTGTGCACCCACCCATAGGCTCCAGAAGGCCAGAAATGAGAGAGGCTCTGGAGCCCGGGGAGGGCAAGAACACTAGCTGAGGTTCAGGAAGCTAACTAGGCCATGCCCACCCAGCAACCAGGCAGAGAACCAGTTGCTAATTTTTTTGAAGCCCACCCCTGGATAGAAGGGCAGTTTGATTCCCTCTACCAGTCCCCTGAAAAATTCTCTACAAAAGCAGAATAAATGCAAAATAGAAACCAAAATGGTGGCAGAAGAAGGAATGGTCATCTCATTTGGACAGAGTAATAATTGGTAGAGGTCATTTAGTTAGTAGAGCTTTGCAAAGACTACCTGATACACATAAGCATGGAATCTAATACTTGCTTATGTGTATCAGGTAGTCTTGGATATATATGGAAGGATATATGATTTACCCTGTGTTGTCACTGGAGTAGTTAAATCCAACTCTTTCAAATTCTGAAGCTGGATTGAGGGTCTCCCAGCCTCCCATTCTCTAACAATAATTTGTTATTTCCTTTTATCAAACTGGGCTAACATTTGCAAGGAAATCTATTGCCTAAAGGACACAAGCCAAATTCAATTGATCAGTGCAGATGGTGCTTTTGAGCCAAGTGCCAGTGAACTGTGTGGAATTTTATCTAAAGTTGCTGCAAAGATGAATGCAGAATATCCATGACCAACTTTAAGCAGATGCACAAATGGAACAGCCATTAGGGATAGGTCACAGATATAAATGGACACTTCATAAAGCCTTTTAGCACAAACTAAACACATGAGAGTGCCATGGTGATGCAGTGGTTAGAATGCAGTATTGCAGGTTAATTCTGCTGACTGCCAGCAGTTCAGCAGCATGATTCTCATCGACTCAAGATTGACTCAGCCTTCCATCCTTCTGAGGTTAGTAAAATGAGGACCCAGATTGTTGGGGGCAATAGGCTGACTCTATAAACTACTTAGAGAGAGCTGTAAAATGCTATGAAGCCGTACATGAGTCTAAGTGCTATTGCTATGACGGTTCCATGGTGCTCTTTGAGCTTGGTAGTTTTCTTGCAAATGTTTCATTACACAAACTAGGTAGCTAGTGATCACTGATAATGTTGCCTAATTTGGATAATGAAACATCTTCAAGAAAACAACCAAACTCAGAGAGCACCAAAGGACTCCTCGTTTCAAGCTTGAGCTACAGAAATGTATTGAAACTAAACGCAATTCAAAACATGAAGAAATTTTGTCCTTCAGAAAGTTGAGTGTGGTTGCTTAAAGGGTTTTCTCAGGGTGATTAAGTCTCCATGTGCATCCAAAGATCTCACTTCCATTGACAATATTAGTGAAATTAATGTGCATGTATGAATACACATGGCAAGATCTCAGAAATCCAGGAAACAGTTTCACTAAATCTTCTGAAGAATTTAGCAACTTCAATGCATCAATAAGTGATTCTTTGCATGGTCCCAGGAATTACATCCATTCAATGAATGGTTTCAGCCCAGGCCAGGATAAAAATTCATACTGGGTTGGTCAAGGAAGAGTCTGATAGTACTTCTTCTATATAGCAAATGTTATTAAAAGGCACAAGCTTTCATGAGCTACATCTCACTTCATCAGATGTACAGTGTGTCTAAAGTGTTTTTTGGTGGAAGCTCAGGGTATATAGCTGATTAGCACTGTATTGTAGCAAAAAAAGTAAATAAATTGGATAGATATAAAAGAAGCATCAAAAATATTCTAATTTCCTGAGAAGGCAAACATATATATTCCCAAGTAGAATGAATTATCCTTCTTTGATTAAGGAAAAGGGCCGCTGTTGAAAACATGCAGGGAAAAGAAGAGGAGGTACAATAAAGGAGAAAGGATAGATGAGCCATGGTGGCTCAATGGATAGAGTGCAGTACTACAGGCTACTTCTGCTGACTGCCGGCTGACTGCAATTTGGCAGTTTGAATCCCACCAGGCTCAAGGTTGACTACCCATCCTTCCGAGGTGGGTAAAATGAGAACCCAGATTGTTGGGGGCAATACGCTGACTCTGTAAACCACTTAGAGAGGGCTATAAAGCAATGTGAAGTGTCTAAGTGTCTCACTTATAAGTCTAAGTGCTATTGCTATAGATAAATGCAGAGTTTTGTAACTGGTGAAATGTAGCTCACACAAACATGTATGTATGTATGTATGTATGTATGTATGTATGTATGTATGTATTTGAACATAAAAGTACTACAGCACAAAAGAAGCGAGCACTCCACAAAGCCAGGATTGCAAATGCTGCAACAATGGTGCCCACACATGTCTGTCCAACATGTGGCAGAACATTCTGTGTCCATATAGGCCACCTGTGGACATACTGTAGACAGCCCACAACTCATTAGATGTCAAATTCCTCTTCGATGGACGAACATTATGTATGAGAAGAGTAGGCAGAGCTGGGGGTAGGAGTTAAGTATGTCATCAGCTTAGAGTGATTATGTTGTCACAATCAATCCAGGTTCAATCCCTCTTTATTTCCTTTAATTCTTATTTGGCACCAATTTAGACCTAAACTTTAGTTGACTAGGATCTCTTTGGCTGCTTTGATCAAAGAACAAAATACAAATACCTTTATTTCAACTTGGAAATCACTTCTGGACTTTGTGCTTGAGGTGGAAAAAAAATGAAACATTGATTTTGGGTTTCACTGATTAGATAGATTTGTCGTTATAGAAATGGCTATTTTTAAACTATGCTGTAAAAGGAAAAAGTTGAGGTCTATTGCACCGAAGGGAGTCAGAAGTCAATACCTTTTCTTTCTTTTTCCCCTTCTTTATCTCACTTTTCCCTTCCCTTCCCCTATTCTTCCTACTATTTGCTTTTTTATTTTCTGTATGTTGTAACATAATCTAATAAAACTGTTAAATGAGACTAGGATCCAACTTAGGTTGGTCACTGGGATGAGAGATTTTGTCTTCCAAGCTTTTGGAACGTCACTCCTCCATTCACAATAGAATTCTGTGATGACCGGAGTATAACACAAATGTAACAAAATTAAAAACATAAATAAATGTCCTTTAATACCTCCAATTTGGCCCCACTGTTCAATAATTCTCAGCTGGAGATTAAACTTATTCAAAAATAGTCTTCAAAAGAAAGCAATACAGTCTGAACTCAATGAACAGATAAAGGTGAAATAAAAAACCAAAACAAACTACAATGAAGGAACCTCCACAATGGACCAGGATAAGTAATTACCAACTTCAAGGAAATAACAAGGCACAGTCTATTGGGAGGACGCCAACCAAGATAACTTCAGCCCAAAATAAAACATGCTTTGCTTCTGGCAACACTGTTTTAACTGTCTCTCTTATACACTATTTTCATGGCCCCTTCCTCTTTTGTAAGCCAAGTTGTTTCCTTCTCCGTTCCTCCCTGCGTGTCCTAGGATACAGAGGGGATGGGCCTAGTTCTTCCTCTGACTGCCCAGCTGGCCTCTGCCCTTCCCCAGCCTCCTCCACAACCTCTGGAGTCACACTTCCACTCCCTGACGGCTGTTCCTCCTCTCCCTCAGAGTCCAACTCTAACAAGAGCATGACAAAATTCCCTATGCCTCCAGGCTCGAACTTCTGGGCTTGGACAATCTGGAACTTTGCCACCTGTGGTCCAATCTAAGCATAGTTCACAAAATTGTCTGCTACAACATCTTACCTGTCAAAGACTTCTTCAGCCTCAATCACAATAATGCACAGGCAAACAACTGACACAAACTCAAAGTAAACAGCTCCAAACTCGATTGCAGAAAATACAACTTCAGCAACAGAGTGGTCAACGCCTGGAACACCTTACCCCATTCCGTTGTTACAGCCTCAACCCCCTCACAGCTTCAACCTCAATATGTCTACCATGAACCTAACCCCATTCCTAAGAGGTCCTTAAAGGGAGCCTGCATTAGTGCACCGGTGTGCCTACCGTCCCTGTCTTACTGTCCACATGTATCTGTATTTACTTCCCTTGTTCCTGTTTATGTTCATACTTATACTTGTTATCTTGTACATTTTTGACAAACAAATAAATAAACTTCTCTCTAACCTGATTGAATTCTGCATGATCCTGGGACATGTATATTTTGCCTTCATTCAGATGGTTGTCTAGCTTCTTGTCTGTATAGGCTTGAACAATAAATCTGAATTGCAACTTAAACATATAGTCCCAATTCTCTGAATACGACAATATATTCTCTTCAGTAAAAAATGTCAGTTGCAAAATATGTTACCAGATTCTTGATTTGTGACTATTGTGGATGAACTCAGCTTTCCTACAGCATCAATAAAGAAGAATATTTGTAACTCAGGGTTGAAATGAGGGGTTCTTGGTATTCCCAAGGTATGGTTATTTTCTGGAGGATGTTTCATTATCCAAACTAGGTGATATCATCAATGATAATGAAATATCTGCAAGAAAGTAACCAAGGTCAGAGATCACCAAGGATCGTTCATTTCCTACATTTGCATGGATCAGGTTTTTTGGGGTTTTTTTTTGCATAGCCTCTACCCCAAAGTAGTATATGGTTCCAATCATTAAGTTGTTTACACATCCCTCCCAATGTGAAATGGAAAGTGCTTGAATTTCCTTCCTTTATTTCCACACTTTCATGGGTGGGAAGAAACCATTGCTATTTTCATGGTCTTCAGTGAAGGACCAGAGTTTTGAAGGAATGATGCCTGTTAGGCCTGGGTTCCCCAACCAGGGTTAGGTAGACAAGCTAAACAGAATGTGCAGCGTTAGTCAGATAGGCACACAGATAAATGAGTGAGCTAAGTTTGTATATTTATTAACATACAGTAAAAATAACAGATACGCTTATGCTATCAAGAATATATTTTATTCCAGTATAAGTTTATGGCATAGTCAAATAACAGTCCAATATTCATTTACCATGTAGTCAGTCCATTCAGGGGTATTCATTTAGCAAAGTCCATGTAGAATATCCTATGTCAGTTCACTTACAAAATCAGTCCTTTGTTGTCTCTCCCGTTCGAGCAATGCAGTCTTGATTCCAAGCAGTAATCAGGGATCATCAAAGCCAGAGAGAGAGAGAGCAAGCCGTAGTCTTGCTACTTTTATATTGTTTTCTTAACCATTCCTTTAATTGCTATTTCCCAGTTAAAGCTGTATACACTCTAACATACACTAACTATGATTCATAGTTATTATTTCACCTAAACCAGTTAGGGTGAACAATGTTATCCCTAACAATGCCATTCACTTCCTGATTCTGGAACCAACTGTCCATTGTCACAGAGAGAGGGAGGGAGGGAGAGGGAGGAAGAGGAGAGAGAGAAGAGAAAAAGAATGGAGAGAAAGAGAGAGAGGAGAGAGGAGGAAGGGGGAGAGTGAGAGAAGGAGAGAAAGAGGTAAGAAAGGGGAGAAAGAGAGAGGTGTAAAAGAGGATAAAAGAGAAGGTAGAGGGAGAAAGAGAGAATGGGGAGGAAGAGCAAGAGAGGAGAAAGAGAGGAGAGAGGGGTAGAGAGAAGGGGAGAAAAAAGAGTGAGAGAAGGAGAGAGAGAGAAGGAGAGAGAAGGGGAAAGAGAGAGAGAGAGAGAGAGAGATATGCAACCCAGTTTCTCTAGTAAGGGGTTAATGCTAAAAAAGAGGGAGGAAAAAACCATTAGCTCCCACACAGATGTCTGCTGGAAATCTCCCAGGTTGCCAGGGTAGCACAGTGCACAGAGAATGAGTTTGCTCTTCTCAGGAACATGGAGTTTGATTGTAAGGTGTTCAAACAGAGGGACCACTGTAAGCCGCAGCGTGGCATGTCACAAAACAGCTCCTTTGCCCAATTCAAGAGAAGCCAACCCTCCGAAGCCCATTTTCTGCATCCCCCACACGCCCTGCCAAAGGAGAAGACTATCTGCCTCAGCCTGGCCTGTTTTCAAGCTGTCCGTGAATGCCCATTTAAGGGTTTCCCCCCCAAAAAAAAATATCTTTACAGCCAGAGGATTTCTATCTTGCAAAATAAAGCCCAGGCCTGAATAGCAGAACTCAAAAATTTCTCCTCCCCGCTCCCAGAAGGAAAGAACCAGCAATCAAAAGAGTGAGCTGGTTCATGCCATTCACCACCAATTTAGATGTTAATGAGACTTCTTCTTTCATCCTGCGGAACCAAGGGATGGTGAAGATGATGAGTGATTCTCATCTTTTCAGCTCCATCATCCCATTAATAAATACTGCTTTGTGTGAGAAGTTTTTTTTTTTTCACCTTCCTCCCCTTCAGTGGCAGGGAGAAATCTTTTCTCAGCCTCTCCATTTTTTTTTTCCTTATGGATATATGGCTCCTCATAGTGAGTAAACCTTACTATTTATATGCCACTCATCTCATGGTGCCAGGGGACCCTGAGCGGATCACAACAAAATAATATGTTGTTGTCTATTCATTTGGGTCAATTATTCACTCAATTCTAGAAAGAAGACAATGTCAATGTCAAGCCTGAAGCTGGCCTGGCCGAAGCCATCTTGGAGCTCCAGTGCTGCCACAGTGGAGCCAGGGCTGGGCTGCTGGGGGTTTGCAGAGGTTTGGGGAAGCCCCCTAGCTAAGATTCTGTGCAGTTTGGAGGACCCCTAAATCCCATTCCTGGCTGGCTCTGCCCACCCCTCCCCTCCCAGGAGTCCCCACATGGCCCGTTTTGGATGTAGGTAAGTGCAGAGTGGGCATGGGGGCTGAGGGAGAGTGAAAAATAGGCCTCCTGGAAGTTCAGGAAAGCAGGAAATGGGCCTGTTTCCAGCTTCCAGAGATCCTCCAAAGCCCTGGGAGACCATTTTTGCCCTCCCAGAGGCTCGAGGAAAGCTTCCGAACTCCCCCTCCCATTGTGGTGCAGGAGGCCGACTAGGCCACACCCACCATGACCACACCCACCCAGCAACCAGGCAGAGAACCAGTTGCTAAAATTTTTGAAGCCGACTCCTGCCTCTCTTGGAAAAGAAATGTTGAGGCAAATGGACATTAAGACAAGGAACTGGCTGGATGTCACCAGCAGATGGACGCATGAAATGTTTCCCCTGATCCAAGGTTATCTCACTCCCTTCCACCAGGCTAATCTTCTGCTCTGCTTTTGTTAGCTGTAGTAGTAATAGAAGTTCTTTATTGTCACTGCACCTTGTACAATTAAATTAAATGCCATCTTCAGTGTACATTATGACTATGAAAATAAACACAAACATACATCCTTCACATTCTATACAATTGAATTGAAAACCCTTGAGATTGCATGAATATTGCACAATACAGTAGAATTCAATAGAGTTACTGCTCTGGGATAGAAGCTGTTTTTCAGCCTATTAGTCCTTGTTTTTATTATTATTCTGTATCATCTGTCAGACGGTAATAGTTCAAAAAAAGGGTGCCCAGGATGAGATGGATCTTTGAATATTTGAGAATATTTTGAACTTTCTTAAGGTAGCGGGAGCTATAAAGCTCTTCCAAAGAGAGGAGAGGGCAACCCATGATCCTCTGGGCAATGGCGTGAACCCTCTGGAGTGCTTTCCTACCTGCCACTGTGCAATTGGCAAACTATACAGAGGTGCAGTAAGTTAAGATACTCTCTATGGTGCAGAAGTAGAAGGTCACCAGCAGTTTTTCATTCAGTTGTTGTTTTCTGAGAAGCCTCAGGTAGTATAATCTTTGCTGGGCCCTTTTGACCAGTGCTGCAATGTGACCACCCCAGGTCAGGTCCTCTTTTATAGTAACGCCCAGAAACTAAAACTGGCCACTTGATCCATTCGGTCTCCATTGATAAGCAAGGGCTGTTCCTTCTATAGTCCACTATAAGCTCCTTGGTCTTATTGGGGTAAAGGACCAAGTTACTGTTTCCACACCACAAAAGCAATCGGTCCACCTCATCTTGGAAGGCAGACTCATCCACCCCCAGATATGAGTCCCATCATTGTAAACCTTGGTGGTAACTTCTTCCAAGTTTCCTGTTACGGATGCAGGCCAAGCACAAGATATTTTATTGTTTGGGCTTTGAGGTATTTCAGAATATAAGTAGCCTTTGACTTACAACCACACTTGTGCTCAAAATTGAGCCCTGTTGCAAAGCGGGAATATCGCTAAGTGAGTTTTGACCTGCTTTATGACCTTGTTTTTCCACAGCTGCTAAATAATTCATGCAGCCATTAAGTGGACTTTGGCTTCTCCCAAAGACTTCACTTGTCGGAAACCAGCTGGGAAGGTTACAAATAGTAATCACACTACAGCTGTTATAAATACAGGACAATTGCCAAGTGCCCAAATTTTGATCATGTGACCTTGAGAATGCTGCAATGGGCATGTAAAAAAACTGTTGTAAGTCACTTTTTTTCAGTTCTGTTGTAATTTCAAATGGTCAAATGGTTGTAAGTTGATGATTACCCATATGTATTTATCTACAAGATTTATAGATCCTAACCTTTTAAACTTCTGGGGAGCACTCAAGAGCTAACCTTTCCCAGGAACTAAATTCAGAAAACGATGAGAGCTAGATGAAACATGTGACTACAGCCCTGAGTTTTTCTGTTTTTCAGTTCTACTGCCTTTTGTTTGTAGCTGTATTCGTTGCCATTACGGTTGGGATGGAAGCCATCAAAATTTTGGGGTAGGCTATACAAAGGTTTTAAATAAATAAATATAGAGATCAACTGACTCCAAAACTACACATGCACAAAATGAAAAAGAATATAAGGAAAAATTGTGCGGTTGCCATCTCCCTTCTCTAGATTTTTTTTTTTTTTTAATTTTCATTTTTAGAGTGTAGCCTATAGATATCAGATTGCCCAGTGCTCTGTTCAATCAGAATAGAGCTGGAAGGGACCATAGAGGTCTTCTAGTCTTCTCTACCATTTTAGACAAGTGGCTGACCAGTCTTTTCTTAAAAACCTCCAGTGATGAAGCACCCATAACTTCTGAAGAAAAGCTGTTCAACTGGTTACGCCATGCCCTGTTGGAGTCTGACTCTGAGGGAGAGGAACAGCCAACAGGGAGTAGGAGTGTGGCTCTGAAGGTTGTGGAAAAAACTGGGGAAGGGCATAGGCTAGCTGGGCAGTCAGAGGAAGACCCAGGCCCATCTTCATCCTAGGCATGCAGAGAGGAGAAGATAAGGGAGAAACGTGAATGGCATGGTCTACGGGGGAGGAAAGGGCCCTGATCCCCTTCATGGGCTGCAGTTGTGAGGACTATTTAAAAAGACAAACTGCGCATGGCCCAGTGTTGGAAGCAAAGCATGGAAATATTTCTAGTCTTTCAATTTTTATCTGAGATCTGGTGTCCTTCCCAGTGTGTATAATTCGATATCCCTTATCCTGCCTTGTCTCATTAATTGCTTCAGTGTGATTTGTGTTGTTTTTTTTCTATTTATAATTTATATGTATTTTGAATTTGAACAACATTTCTTCCTTTTCACAACTGTTTGTGGAGGAGTTTTTTCTCCAGTCAATGATAATTGGACCTTTGAAACCAAGCTGAAGGAATTAAAGGGACTTCACCTGCTTTTGTGACTTTGTTGCTTTTGTATCCCACCCTGGGTCATCACAGGTTAATTGTCCTCACTGTTAGAAAGTTTATTCTTAATTCTTGGTTGCTTTTCTCCTTGATGAGTCTCCATCCATTGTTTCTTGTTTTGTTTTCTGGTACTTTGGAAAACAAGTTGATCCCCACTCCTTTGTGACAACCCCTCAAATACTGGAATACTGCTATCATGTCACCCCAGCCTTTTTCTCTGGACTAACCATACCCAATTCCTGCAACTGTTCTTCATAAGTTTTTGTCTCCAGGCCCTTAGTCATCTTAGTTGTTCTTCTTTGCACTTTTTCTAAAACCTCAACATTTTTTTTGATGTGGTAATGTGGTGACCAAAACTGGATGCAGCATTCCAGGTATGGTCTTACTAAAGATCTGTAAAGTGATACTAATGCTTCACATGATTTTGATTAATGCTCTCCCATCCACATCCTTAGCAGATCTGACCCTGCTTGGTTTCCAAGTCAAGTAGACCACTCAGATGCCACATATCTTACATATTTTATTTCTACTGGGTTTTTTAAGGTCTCCTTCATGCCCAGGTCTGAGCCTGAATTATTATTTTTTAAGAACTAGGTGCTGCCAATTAATTGGGAATATAAGTAAGATTTTTGCTTACTTCATTCTCATTTACTAACAATCCCATGTCTGTTTTCAGAATAACTAGCTCATAGAATCTTTTGTATATTTCTGGTCTACTTCAAAAAGGAGAGGTGAGAGTTTGGAAAATTGAGACAAGGAAATCCTTTGGTACAGAACATAAATCCTTCTCATATCCCATGCATTTTAAAATACCAAGTGTCGGGCTTGTTTTATTGCTTGGTATTTTTGCTTATACTTTAGACTTAAGATACTCTGAAGAAATATCCTCACACCTATACCTAAATGGAGAGAAGGTTAGAAAGATTTATTACATTGCCAAAGCTGTTGTGTAGGTCACTAGGAAGAAATGTTTCTTTATCATAAGGGTGTTCCCCAACCAGGAACCCAGATGAAACCTAGCTTCCTAATAAATGATAGCCGTCCATTTACTCAGAGCCAAGCTGCACTAAAAGCCTCCAATACAGGAACACAATGTTGCCAGCCAATCAAAGCAAAAAAAGTCACAAAACAGACAGAAGATATTAGAAACACCAATCAAGCAGAACACAGCAAATTTCAAGACCAATAAACACAGACCAAGACTCCCAACCAATCAGGATGAAGGAAAAAACATTCTGACATAACAGTAGACTAGCCCCAAATTTAAAACTGAAAGGGCTGTGAAAGTCTGACTCACAGACGAACACAATACAGAAGCCTGATGATGGCAGGTGAGATTCTGCCGAAACGTTGCTACAACTTTAAAAGCACAACTACAATGATGTGGGAAAATACCTAAACAAAGCTTACCATCCATTTAAGTACCTGCGAAAACTTAAGAAAATATATATACACATATATATATACATATACGTGTGTATATATGTATGTACATATCTGTGCGTGTGTGTATATCTGTGTGTATAATGTGTTTCTCCAAAAATAAGACCCAGTCTTATTTTTGCCACCAAAAAAGATACCAGGTCTTATTTTTGAGGGATGTGTTTTACGGACAACCTTTTCATGGCAGCATCAACAACAGCCTCACCCAGCAGAAGTCTACTTGCACGCATCACCCCCAGCCTCCATTTCGCCATCAGAGACCTTCAGGAAAGGCCTCTGCAGAGGAGAAACAGGCTCCAGATTGATGTGTGCATTGCCCCTGGCCTCTATTTTGCCGTCAGAGGCCTGCAGAAAAGGCCTCTGCAGCCAATAACAGAGCTCTGAATTGACGTACCTGGCTGCAACTATCCAAAGGTAAATAGTAGGGCAGTTCCACCAATCCCCACCCTAGCTTAATTTTTACACATAAGGTACTCCCCTTACCCCATGCACCCCAGAGTGGATCTTAATTAGGGCTTATTTTGGAGGGGATAGGGCTTGGGTACACATGTAAAAAATCAAGCTAGGATTTACTTTCACGATAGGTCTTATTTTCAGGAACACACTGTGTGTGTGTGTGTGTGTGTGTGTGTGTGTGTATTTAAAGGCAAAGTGTAACAAAAAAGCAAAGCTGGCCATTTCATGCTTGTACAGTCAGCTGAAAATTAGAATTCAATCACTGGAGTTTTGACTCAATAGCTATAAACCAGTACAGCAAAACATGCAATTAAACAAAAACAAAACAAGCAACAATTTCTACCGAGGCAAATCAGTGACTACCCTTTAATTCCTTCTAATAGCCCTCGACTTATGACCACAATTGAGCCCAGAATTGCTGTTGTCAAGTAAGACATGTGTTCTGTGAGCTTTGCCCCATTGTATGACCTTTCTTGCCACATTTGTTAAGTGAATCACTGCAGGTGTTAACCTAGTAAAGATGACTGTTAAGGGAATCTGGCTTCTGCATTGACTGCTTGTCAGAAGGCCACAAAAGATGGTCACATGACTAGTTTGAAAAAAATTCCAGTCATAAGTCAGCCACATAAGGAGACAGAATTATGTGAAAAACCTATCAAGATTCTAGGCCTTTCTTTTTATTTGTCCTTGGTAATTATCTGCAGAGAAGAATGAATGAATTTTGCCAGGAATACAAAACATTCATGGATGACACCATGATACTAAAGTAACTTCAAGCATTCCTGTATATTTTAATTTTATATTTTAGAATTTAATACTGTATTTAGTACTAATCGGAAGTGACAATAAGTAAGTTCCATTGCCATTACTTCACACAGGTAATCCTCAACTTACAACAGTTCATTTATGACCGTGCCTGTGTCCCTAGGTCATGTGATTGTTTTTTGTGACCTTTTGACAATAGGGAAGCCAGACTCACTTAACAACTGGGTTACTAACTTATCTTACTAACTTGCAGTGATATACTTATCAAGTGGGTCAAGAAAGGTCATAGAATGGAACAAAAGTCACTCAACAAGTATACAAAGGAAGATCTAGAATTATCACTCTATTTTTTAACCAAATGATGAAGAATTGAATGCAATGTGTGGAAGTATTCAACAACTATGCACTACAAATCCAGAAGAATTTCCTCACTTGTTCATTCTTCAATGAACCATACTAGGTAGCTAAGCTAAACCTTGCTAACTAGCTCAGAAAATCAGTTAGATAATAATTAACAGAATTATCTGTTTCCCCTGGTTAAAATCTGGAATAATTTTAACCATATTGTAGTCTTGATGGATCATGTCCAATAATATCCAGTTGGGATCTTCCAATTGCAAAAACATGAGACAAAATTCTGCAAGTATTTAAGTTTTAATTCTGGAATGTACTACTTTTTTTCATTTTCTTTTATTGCTGAATTTACGTTGTCTTTTGTAGCAGGATCTACTATAGAAAAGGCTGGAGAATTCACCACACTTGTAAGAAACCATTTCAGCTTTTTCCTTTATATTTTTAGGTAAAAGAAGATACAGCAGAAGAAAGGCATTTAAAAAAAAAGTTTTCTTCCAACTTTAGATTTCATAATTTTTATCACTACTTCTTGACACAAGTGGAAACAACAGCTTTTCTATCAAGTGGTGAGATGTATTCTTGGTAACAGGAATCTCTCAGCACAACTATGTTGGGATTCTGTGCTATGAAGGATCTATCCTCTCATCACTCCTTATCGCCCATTCCCTCCCACTTGTGACTGTATGACTGTAAATTTGTCGCTTGTATCCTTACTATTTTTATTGACTGTTTCCTAGTATGATTCAATTACTTATTGTTCCTTATGACTATCATTAAGTGTTGTACCTTATGATTCTTGACTCTTGATGAATGTATCTTTTCACTGAGAGCATATGTAACAGGACAAATTCCTTATGTGTCCAGTCACACTTGGCCAATAAAGAATTCTATTCTATTCTATCAGTTTCCTTGGCAGGAAATAATTAGAAAATTTGCATTGCTGTCCTTAGTAACTACCAAGTAACTACCGAGCTCCATTTTCATCTGTGATGGCCTCCTGCAACCCTCCGTCAGTGAAAACAGAGCTCGAGAGGGCTGCACACATCTCTCCCGAGCTCCATTTTCACTATCAGAGGCACTGTGGGCTGGTCCTTCACTGTTTCCAGGGTCACCCTGTGGGCCAGATCTTAGCACCAAATGGGCCAGTTCTGGTCCATGGGCCTTGACTGTTCTAGACTGTTGCAAAATACAGTTTGTTCAAGGCAGATAGTATAATCCCCCTATGGAGTGATATAGCTGCAAATCAATACCCATAAAGTGAATTCAGAATTATGATTATTATAATATATATATTATCCACCTCAATCTATCTATCTAATCTGTCCACCGATAGATATGCCCTGTTTCTCCAACAATACGGCCTCCCCAATAGGAAGTCCCAGCATGTTTTATAGGCATGAAATGAAATTAAGCCCCTCCCCCCCAAATTAAGGCCTATATTAAAACATGCAAAATGGGGGGGAATGGTGGGGGGGCCTTGCTGTTAGGAAGTACTGTTGTTGCACACCCAGATATGGTGCTGCCGGCGTTGACCCCAATACGAAGTGCCCGACCAACGCCGAGGTCAACATCCAAGCCATCGCCGCCTGCCCGCCCGAAGATGCAAGGGGGGGAAATTAAGTCACCCCCGAAAAGACAGCCTAACCATTTTAGGGGAACTAAAAAAAAAAAAAAGACCCGGCCTTATTATATGAGAAACACAGTAGATAGATAGATAGATAGATAGATAGATAGATAGATAGATAGATAGATAGATAGATAGATAGATAGATAGATATAGAGACAGAGCAAGTGAGAGTGAACAAGAGTGAGATAGATAAAAAGAGATAGATAGATAGATAGATAGATAGATAGATAGATAGATAGATAGATAGATAGATAGATAGATAGATAGATGGGTAGATGTATAAATGGATGGATGGATGGATGGGTGGGTGGGTGGGTGGATGGGGTGGATGGATGGATGGATGGATGGATGGATGGATGGATGAATATAAATACTCTTCGTTCCCAAAGACCGACCCAAAATCACAGTCTTTTTCCTATTATTGGAAGACAAAGAAACAAAACAAAAATTTCAAGCCAGAACCATCATCATTCAAGAATTCCATCCTTCCATTTCTCTACCACCATAGATAGTCACTGATGTGCTAGGAGTAAGCTTGAGACCAATATGTTTTGATCGGCTTTCATCTTGCAAACAAAAACTGTGATGCTACTTTAGATATTCTTATCATTTTGGACTCACTCATGTAGCTCAAAACAAAAACAAGGTTTTGTATTCAGGATCTACTAGAGTTCATAACATATTAATTGTATTTTACTGCAGCAATCACCAACCTTTGTAAATCAGAGGCAGGGGGAAGAGGGGATGATTCTGCACAAACAATGGGCAAGCGTGGATCTCTATATATATAAGTGACGGTCACATATACCTGCCATTCACACAAACAGAACTGTGCACTCACGCTCACCTGCCACTTCTGTGGCCTGGTTTCAAAAGGGCTGCATCCCAGTACTGGGCCATGGGCTGTGGCCTGGGGAGCCCTACTTTCCTGTACAAACTGATCTCTATCCTTTCATAGAGCCTCCAAATAAAGCAATTGTCAACTTCAAACCGAACCTGGCAGAAGCCATGTTGTTGTTCCTCAGTTGCCACACACAGTGTGTGTGTGTGTGTGTGTGTGTGTTGGGGGAGGAGACTGGACTGCTTTGCTAGATGCAACACAGAACTCTCTCTTGAGAACCAAGGTCATCCTCACAGACATTGGTTGAAGAGGAGTGCCTAAGAAGCTCACCAATTAACCTAATTGGATAATGTGACATATGATACTTAGGGAAGGGGTCATTTCCTATTTTAATTATACTGAAATGGCAGGGAATATTTTGAGTTGGTTTTACATTTAATTGTGCTGACATGAGGTATCCAATAAAGAAGTCCTTTGAGGAAGATTCCAGGCTCAGAGTTCTGATTTGCTTGGATTTGTTCATCATTAAGTTAACCTTGAGAGTGGTTTTGTCTCTTATTAGTGACATGTGCCTATGACAATCATTTTAAAATAAGACATTCAACAGATTTCTACCACCTTCAACTCTTCTTATAATATGAAGCTTGTTTTCTTCACTCCAGACGTAAATAACACAAAGATATATACCAATCGAGACAAACACCTAGACATATGTGCACATATACAATCTCTCCCCTTCTCCCACAGAAGGACTAATGAGGCCAGGAATAGTACAGAGGCATCTGGTTATGCTGTGACAACATCACCTGAGCCATAATATCACTCCAACGATGCAGACTGCATCTATAACCTGCCCTGTGCAATACCCCCCTCGCTGGTTTGGAAGTAAAAGTGGTAAGGGAGATAGTAGGAACATAGAATTCCTTGTGTGTCCAATCATACTTGGCCAATAAAGTATTATATTCTATTTTATCCCTTTATTCTATTCTATTCTATTCTATTCTATTCTATTCTATTCTATTCTATTCGGATGCTAGATAAATGGTGACCCACTGGGTCATGGTTACCTAAACCGAATGACTAAGGGCAAAATAACAGTGCACCTGGGAAAAACTTCCTGCCACCTTGACCATGACTAACTACCCTCTGAAAGTCAAGAGTGAGAGCAGTCTACCCAGGGATGGGCTTCTGGGGGTTCGCAGGAGTTCAGGAGAGCCCCTAGCTAAGATTCTGTGCAGTTCAGAAAAACTCCAAATCCCACTCCTGGCTGGCTCCTCCCCCCTCCCCTCCCCCGAGTCCCCACACAGCCCATTTTGGATGCAGGTAAGTGCAGGGCACACAGAGCCACTTGGGGAGGGTGAAAAATGGGCCTCCAGGAAGTTTGGGAAGGCCAAAACATGCCCGTTTCTGGCTTGAGAGCCTCCAGAGACCGGGGAGGCTGTTTTCACCCACCTGGAGTCTCAAGGAAAGCCTTCAGAGACCGGGGAGGACAAAATACTCCCCCCACCGTGGTGCAGGAGGCCAACTAGGTCACACCCATTATGGTCTTGCCTACCCAGCTACCAGGCAGAGAACCTTTTGTTAACATTTTTGAAGCCCAACCCTGGGTCTACCCTACCTCTGGTGGGCTAGGAGATATCTCCTAACCCTCCAAAATTGAAGAGTTTTAAAAATCGTATTTTAGGAGAAGACCTCAATGAAGACCTCTTGAACTTTTGGTTCAAGAACTTTTACTCTTGAACTCTTGAATTTTTAGTTCAAAAAGGTAACTATAGCACTTAGACTTATGTACTGTTTCAGACTCGAATATTCTGTGTTTGAATTCCAATATTTCCGACACATAGTTTACATTTTAAGGGAAGGAAATGTCCTTTCCACCACAGTACATTTTCCATCTGCCTGGTAATTTGTAGATGAAAATGGCAATAAGAACTTCACCATATTAATTATTTCTCTAAACTTGCACCAACAGCTGTCATCTGCATGCTTCTAAAAATAGGAAAAATAATAGAGTTTTTAAATTATACATTACTGGGAGTAGAGTCACAGTTCAGCATTTCCGGAAATATGCAATTTGGAAAACATCATTTACATGGAAATACAATACCAAATGTTTGCTTTAAAATTCCCTTCCCAACAATGCTTCAGTCTACACCGGGGGGGGGGGGGGAATTCTACCAGTTCTGCCTGGCTCTGTTGAACTGGTAGCTCCAAAGAACAGCTGAGACCAAACTGGTTTGCTGCGACAATCTTTGAGTCTTCTTTTTTTGTGTGTGTGTAATTTGATTTGTAAGCAGTGTGCACTGAACCAGTTGTTATGCCAGTAGGATCCCACCCCTTGTCTCCATACCCAATGACAATTGTCCAGAGGTTGAATATATTTTAGCCTGCCTTCAAGATCAAACTTCCTACCTCCAGAAACTCAGTATGGAATAATCTATATTTTATTTTAGGTTAAAGTAGTCCCCAACTCATTCTGCACAAATTAAACATTTCTACTTTGATTTGAAAAAACAACAACTACTAATGACTGGTTACAAATAATCACTTGTTAATAATTCAAGGTCAGAAATGCCTAGTCTAAAGGGATATATTTCCTGTTCACATTCCAAGAATGATCTAGTAGGTTACCCTAAGAACTGCAATACTATCTCCTATTAAGACTTGATTAAAATAGGATGAAGTTACTCCTAATGTTGCAAACTCGACAAAACTCATCTGAATGAAAAACAGTTGTATGAAAGACCTGGCATAATGCCCAGTTGCCTTAATTCCAAGTCTCCTTGAAACAATTCCAAGCAGTAAATTAAGTATTAAAACACTGTCTATGGAAAAGCCAGTCTGTTTTTAAAACAATTTATGAGACTCTATTGTTACTCACTACATGGATCTTATTGTCTAATTAATAAATTGCACGCAAATGTGTGTGTTTTATATAAAATACACACAGACACACACAAACACATGCATAGATATACTGACTCTTGGATAATGATTGTGTAGTTGGTAGACTGCAGACCAATAAAAGCAAATCAAATACCTTCTGGTTTCCTAAGTAACATGAAATCAGGTTTAGCTCCACCTATAGGTTATTGCCCATAGCTTAATACCATCATGCTAAGACAAAATGAACCAAACCATGTCTAATTTAACACATTGCAGTGGTTAAGTTAGTAACACGGTTATTAAGTGAATCTAGCTTCCCTATTGCTTGACCTGGGACAGTGCAACCATCATGAATATGAACCAGTTGCCCAGCATCTGAATTTGAATCAGGTGATCATGGGGATGCTACAACAGTTGTAAGGGTGAAAAACGGCCATAAGTCGCTTCTTTCAGTGCCACTGTAATTTTGAACAGTCATTATTAAATGAATGGTTGCAAATCCAGGGCTACAATTTGTTCTTTATTCTTAATACTTTTTGTTCCTTTCTTTGGTGGGTTTAGTTTGGATATCCTTCCATGGATTTACCAGTTGCAATGTATGGCTGTGAAAGTTGGACCATAAGTAAGGCTGAGCGCCAAAGAATTGAGGCCTTTGAACTATAGTGCTAGGGAAGACTCCTGTGAGTCCCTTGGACTGCAAGGCAATCAAACCGGTCAGTCCTAGAGATCAACCCTGACTGCTCCGTAGAAGGCCAGATCCCAAAGATGAAACTCAAATACTTTGGCCACCTCACGAGAAGGAAAGATTCACTGGAGAAGAGCCTTATGCTGGGAACGATTGAGGGCAAAAGAAGAAGAGGATGACAGAGAAGGAGGTGGCTGGATGGAATCACTGAAGCAGTAGGCATGAGCTTAAATGGACTCCAGAAGATGATAGAGGACAGGAAGGCCTGGAGGAAAGTTGTCCATGGAGTCACAACGGGAATGACTTCGCAACTGACAATAACAGCAGTCCTTATCCTTCCTTGCTGAAAGAGGTGAAGCAAAGAGGCTAATACCTTAGAAGAGAGAAAACTAAGCACAGTGGTAAAATTAAAAGGACCCACATTAAGAAGCAGACAGTGGGGGGGGGGGGGAGAATGAAAGGCAGAAAGATTTTACAGTACTGCATATTTAAAAAATTAATTGGTGAGTGTCGCAGTTTGATGCCACCCTGGGAAAACTTGCTTTTAAAGAGGCTATGTTTTTTTTTTAAATAAGCTTTTTTTTATTAAAAGTTTTATTTGGGTTTTCACAAAACATACAAGTACAAATAAAATATCTTTTTTTTGAGAACAGCATGCTCCCGGATTATCACTTCTCCATACAGACATAAACTCAATTACATTTTCATCTTATGTATTCTAGTCCATATCTTATAACTATTTTTGCAATTTTCTCAATAGTTTTTCTCTTTCCTTGCCTTCTGTAAGGTTATTTTTAATTATCTCATTCCTTTCTAAGTTCAATTACACATCTTTTTCTAATTTTCAGTATCTTTCTAATTAATATTTTTATACTTTTGTCTGTCCTGTTTACAATTTCATATTTTCTTTTCTCATAAAACAAATTTTCCCCTGCAGTTACTAAACTGGAGTGTAACACCTGTGTATCTTTTAATTATTATCCATTCAAATCTTGTTTAAAGTTTAATTTATGCCTTTACAGTTGTAACATTCATTTTCTAACTTCTATTTTATAACACAT
>BLBF01000039.1:26708798-26749562 GCA_015471245.1 Laticauda colubrina
TAATCATTCATTCAAAAAAAAATACTTTACTTGTAATCAATGGTACCAGCAAGGCAGACTTTGGGAAACTAATCAAATTCCATCCAGCACTACTCCAAAGACCTGGTTTACTTTGTTACATCACAGGAAAGTAAACCATATCCCCCCCCCCAATTGTTTACATTGGATTTTAAGGATGTAAAAAGTTATCACCCAACCTTCTCCTAGAAGAATGAAATATTCTAGGAAATATTTAAAAAGGCAGAATATTATACCTCCCTGGATGAGAAAAGGAGAAACCTGCTCTTGGAAAGCTGCCCCCACCTTTGTTAATAGCCTCAGAAAGACAAAAGACATCTTATCTACAACACAAAAGACCTTCAGCTCCAGCCTGATGGGATTAAGACATGGCCCTCGGGACATGATAGGATTAGTCCTCTACCCATCTCACCACATGGCACCTGGGAAGATTACATCACCCAGCAAGATTCAACCAAGCTTGGGACTCAAGACAACCTACAAAGTTACCCCCACATGGCCCATGGGAGTATGACAACCAATCAGGAGACATTTCTTGCCGTAGGAACAGGAAGCAAGTTCAAATCCCAACTGAGGTTATAAATCTTCTCCCTCTCTCATCCATGTGCTCTTTTTTTGCCCAGGACCTCAAAGTGGTCTTGTCCATCATTAAATCATGCTTCCAAGCAGTCGCCACGTTTCCAGTGTCTTCCTTCCCACTTGGAACTGAACTCAGGTGGGCATTTCTTTCGAACAAGAGTCTTTGAAGATAGAGAC
The DNA here is from genome assembly GCA_015471245.1 of Laticauda colubrina. Lineage (NCBI taxonomy): Eukaryota > Metazoa > Chordata > Lepidosauria > Squamata > Elapidae > Laticauda > Laticauda colubrina. The sequence goes on from BLBF01000039.1 coordinate 26,709,573, forward strand.
AAATATTGATATCAAATGGTATCCACCTCAAAATAAAATACTGATTTGGTTCTATAGTAAACCTTCACTTCCTTAATCATGGATTATTGTGAATAAATCACAATTGTTTCTGTTTCACAAATACTAAGCAAAAAATGAAGGAACTCAGCTAATTTGTCATATGAACCACTATCACTGATAAACCATAATTGACAGCTATGCTGAAACAGTGAGCCAGATCACAAACTGGTATCATGAGTTAATCTAAATATTAATCTACCCTAATGTACTTGGTTAAAAATCATGATCTACCCTAGAGTTTTAGACTAATGCACTATGGGTAATCCTTGACTTACGACCACAATCAAGACCAGAATTTACATTGCTAAGTGAGACATTTGTTAAGTTTGCCCTGTTTTATGACTTTTCTTGCCACATTTGTTAAGTGAATCACTGCAGTTCAATGAATAATAGCGTTGTTTAGTGAATCTTGCTCCCCCATTGCTTTTGCTTGTCAGAAAGACACAAAAGACAATCACATCACCTTGGGGCATTGCAAACATCATAAATATGAACGAGTTTGGCAAAGATATTTAAAGACAAATCAGCAAAATGTTGGAAATGTCACCAGGCATCTGGAACATACTACCATATGTGGTGGACATGTACAGAAGCTAAAAGATATTGGACAAAAATTCACACATGGCTGGAAAAGATGATACAACAACATATAGATTTAAAACCTGAGATAGCTTTATTGGGGATTTTACCCGAAAACTATGGTAAAGAAAAAACATACTTCATCATACATATATTAACAGCAGCTAGGTGTCAACTCATAAAATATTTATATGGTCTTTTTAGAGTTGCCAATAGAAAAGGAGGGGGAAGCAGTGCAGAAGCTTGCAAACCGAAAGTGCATTCTATAAATGTTTTCAAAGATAGTAACTAAGTGATTGAAGTTTCTGCCACTCAAAATTCTAACTGGAGAGCATGATTGATGACTCTTGGCTATGGATGTGTCCCATTGGAGAATATGAATTATGATATACCCGGGGGTGGAGGGAAAACCAGGGTCAAGGATGACAATGAATGATGTTTCTCAGAGTTGGCTACACCCAGGCAGTGCTGGACCTTTTAACTCCCAATACATCCTTTTGAAGTTTTAGAAGTTTGGCTTCTAAAATCATAAGACTCATGATTTAAATGGGGTTAAGTGCCAGAATCCTGACACTAGAATTATATTTGCTCAAAATTGGAAAAACGACAGAGAAAGAGGTGATTATGAAAATATTGGAATGTGCAAAAATGAATAGATTAACATTGGCAATTAAAGAACAAGAAGAAGCGGAATACAGTATGATATGGGATTTATTTTATAAATGGTTGGAAAATAAAGTAAAAAGTTAAATGAATATTGTTATAATGATAAGATATATAAGGTTGAGTAGGTTGCAACATGAATGTAATCCAAATAAGAAATGTATACAAAATATAAATATTTGTGTCAGCTTTGGAAGCCATATTGAGATTTGATGTTCCCACGCTACCACAATAGAGCCTGAGAAAGTGGGAGGGAGGAATTAATTTGAGTATATCTAGTTGGACAAAATAAAATTATTTTGTTGGTTCAAGGTCACTGAGTTTGGCGCATAATGAAATGGGAATATTACTTTAGGATGGATGGTGATTGGACTATGTGATGTGGTGATGGCTAAGGGGGGATGGATTTGTAGTTTTGATTTTTGCAAGGAAGCCCAAAACTTTTAGATTCGGGATTCCACAGATGTGCCAGTTACTAACCAAATAAGGGTACCTTTAAGATATGTCTGTATTGGAGTTATTGATTGGAATGGAGGGTTGCTGGAATGCTTACAATTTGCACAAGATATATGTGCCCAATCAACACACTAAAAGATGGATTTGTTTTAAAATAAAAATATTTTTTTAAATAAAAAAATAAATAAATATGAACCAGTTGACATGCATCCAAATGTAAAATCATGTCATCATGGGGATGTTTCAAAGGTCATGTGACAAAAGGACCTAAGTCACTTTTTTTTCCCCCAGTGCTATTGTAGCTTTGTTCATTAAATGAATAGTTGCAAGCTGAGGACTCTCTATGCTTTTTAAAGTAATACTTTATTTCTTTCACCTGGATTCCTGAAGCATTTTTTTTTTAATCCAGGCTAAGCCAGTAGGCCACTTGATATTTTGAAGAAGCAACAGAAGACCCATCAAGAGTCAAGTCATCTCATGCAGCTTTATTATTTATGCAAGCTTGTTATAACAGAAAAACATGGTTCATGGTCATAGTACTGCAATGGAAGGAAATCACGGCCTGCAATTATTAGACCCCCATGCCAATGTTTAAAAAATTATCAAGTTTAATTTAAGACTTGCCACTTCCATAATATTGGACATTCATGCTTGTCCGCTTGCAGTAAGAAGTCCTATTTTGGAAGAAAAAAATTGCTTGCAAAACATGGGAGTGTTATAATTGCATAGAATCATTCAATGCCAGGTGCATTCAGGAACTATTTCATGTCATAATTGGAACAGCTGGCTTTAGAGAAACAATGGAAACTTATCAACATTCCTAACCCAGTTGCATCTTGATTGAGCAGACAGATGGTTCTATCTATCGATAATTCTACTCTTCACAATGAAGATCTCACAAAACAACACACTGTAGCTTTCCCACCCATGATAGCTAACTACAAGAGCAAAATATTCATATGCATCCTGAACTCATTAAGTCTGCAGTCATGCAACTCAGTCCGACAGAATCATAACTGCAAAAGAAACCCTAAACCTAATGTCTGATTAATTACATTTTAAAATATACTGGAAGCCACAGATGGATACATCCTTAGCGTTCATGAAAACTAAACTTCAGTCAAAGACACAGATTGTTCTTTTGGTGTTTGCACTATTTGTAACATTACCCCAATCTGTGAAAAGAAAGAATTGTAGTTCCATGATAATACACATGTGTTCAGTACAGAAACACTTACTTCCTAGCTTATTTTGTTAATATCAAAGCAGGAGACAACCTACATAAAAGACAATTAAAGGACACACTATTTTACGTGTTCCAAGTCATAATTAGTAGAATCAGAAACTTGACATTTGAACCAAACCAGTTTATTTCAAAATGTAAGTGTATTTTTAAGTAAGTGGATTTGTAAACAAGATATTAACACTATTAAAAGTTAAAATTGCAGCTCTACACCATATAAAATGCAGCCATGTATCAATACTTTATCAACAAATGGATTCAGAACCGATGTTCAGAATCAGTTTCTAGTTTAAACAAGGATTCAGTCAAAACACAAAATTAACCGAAATGCAAAATTTGACTATATATAACATGCTTACTAGGCATTAATGTTAATCAACAGTTCTACTTTTTACTAAATTCTTAGTTGACTCGTATTTTTTTCTAAGCATGGTAAAATTTCACACAATAAAGACAGCTAAATCTCAGCAATCGATATACCCCTAGCTAAAATCCAAATTCAATGACATGTATCTGAAATAACAAAATGCAATAGGATTTACAACATTGATAAACCACAAGCCAAACCTCACAGATTAAAAAAAACTGAAATAGAAATGTTTTACATAAATGCCTGTTTTTTTTCCAAATCCTTTAATGCTACCATGGGAGCAGAAAAATTGAGAGATTGACCAGGACAAGAATTCCAGAAGACATATTTAAAGGCCCTGTCACATTGGCCGACGGATGCAAAATGTTTGTAAAAAGGACACAGCGGACGAGAAAATGTTCCATCCGTTGTTATCCACTCTCAAAAGTGCCCCAAATTTGCATAACGAGAGCGGACAACAATGGAAAGGAACAGACGGGGGGAGGACGTAGCCAGGATGGAAAGCAGATGCTCCACAGAAGCCTAGCGGATGGAAGTGGATGGGAGTGGATGGCACATCCGAAGGGCTTCCGGGGAGCACAGCGAAGCGGACGCGCAGCAGAAAGAGCGGATGCAGAGCGGATGCCTAGTGGATGAAGCGGATGCAGAGCGGAAGCTGAGTGGAAGCTTAGCGGATGCACAGCGTTCACTGCGCATGCGGGGAGGATGCATTGAGTCAGCCCCGCAGATATAAAGGGAAGCAGCTCACAAGCAGGTCACCATTCAGAGGAAAGACCTGCTTCCAGACACAGCTCTCCAGCCAGCCAGCCAACCAACCAGCAAGCCAACAATCCAACAACCATGGGGAAGAAGAGAAAGCCTCAGCCATCTGCTGCCAGCCCTGGCGAGAGGAACAGGGCCACCATCCTACCCTGTGGCCCTGACTCTGCTTCTGCTGAGGCTTCTGCTGCTCGGGCTCGCTCTTCTGGTGCTGGAGCTTCTGCTTGTGCTGCTCCTGGTGCTGGTGCTTCTGCTGGTGCTTACTCTGCTGGTGCTGCTCCTGGTGCTGGGGCTTCTGCTGGTGCTTACTCTGCTGCTGCTGCTCCTGGTCCTGCTGGTGCTGATGGTCCTGCTGGTCCTGCTGGTGCTCCTGGTCCTGCTGGTGCTGCTGGTGCTACTGGTGCTGCTGGTGCTCCTGGTACTGCTGGTCCTGCTTTTGCTGCTACTGTTGTTGTTGCTGCTGCTGGTGGTGGTGGTGTGGAGGAGAAGCCCCTACAACCTCGAAACCCCTCTGATGAGGGCCAATATGGCCCTGCCAGAGGGAGGAAGAGGCAGACGTGTGAAGGGGAGAGGAGGCAATACACCATAGAAGAGGAACTTGAGGAGGAGGTGCTGGAGTGGCTGAGGGAGAATGAATATCTTTGGTGGAAGGGACACAGGCTCTATCGAGACACCAAGAGGAAGCAGGCTGCTTGGAGAGAGAAGGCAGAGAGCCTGGGTGCTCATCGGCTGGTGCAAGCACATGGACACCTGGTACGGGAAGCTGCACCTCAAGAAATCTGGCCAGGCCGCGGTCAAGCTGACGGACAGAGAGACCTATGTGATGGCCAAGTGCAGCGCCTTGGAGGGTGAGGTCCGCCACTGAGGAGCAGCCCCTCTCACAACCCTTTCTCTCAGGCAGCCTGCTGAGAGCCAGTCCTCTTCTGGCAAAGAGTCAACTCCTGTGTCCAGGCAGGTATCTGTGGAGCGTGCCACGATGGAGACCCCCCTGACAGCTGTACTACCTGTGGCAGAGCACATGGAGGACCCCCTAACGCAGTGGGAGCAAGGAGAGGGCACTTTCACCACAGGCCAACTTGCATCCACCCCCAGCTCCACCTCCACCAAAAGGCAGAGAGGCAGACCGGAGGGGAAGAGCCACACTGTCCTGCAGGAGATCAGGGACACCATCAGAAGCAGTGTAGATCTCCTCTCTCAGCTGGTACACACTGACATCCCATCCTCCAACTGCAAGCCCTTCCTCACCTACGACAACCAGACCGATCTTCTTCATAACCCTGCAGACCAAGCTGAACCTGCTCCCACCCAGTCCAGGCCTGCTCTTCCACCCCAGGTGATGTCACTGCCCTTCCAAGGCTGTCCACAGGCCCTCACCTACCAAGGCTATGGCTACCAGGAGGTCCAGCAGCACAGGCAGCCCTTCTCAGTCCAGGCACAGGTACATCGGATGCCACCGGTGCCACTGATGCCACCGATGCCACCCACGCGACCGATGCCACCCATGCCACAGATGCCACCGATGCCAGTCCTCACCCAGCTGCAGACCAGACAGCCCCACTACACTGCTCCTTCCTCCACCCCACAGCCAAGCCCGGCCTCAGAACATCTGTCATTGGTCTTGGGGCTGACACCCCATGTCATGGAGGAAGGGGCTCTCAACATCATGGGACTGAGCCAGCTGTCTGAGAGCTTCCTCCACACACCGTCCCCTGTTGTCCTCTCGGGGCCAGGCACCCCAATGGTGCCTCAGACTAGCACTCTAGCAGCAGCCACCTCCACAGCACCTGGACCCTTAACCCCTGAGCCTGGGCACACCTCAGAGTGACCAAGAAGAGTGCCAGAGACTGGGTGGCTACCTGTTGACTTTATTTTTGCTTTGGACACTTGACTTGGGTCATTTTGCTTTTAAAGCTTGTTATTAATAAAGATTATCTTTGCTTCACACATTTGCTTCATTTATTTTTGTAAATAAAGTCTTGGTGGAAACTTTTAGAAATGGTTTAAGCCTTTGTATGCTTGTGGGATGGGTTAAGATAGCAGTGGGATGGGCAGGGATACCTTTGGTATGGGTAATAGCTGTGGGATTGGGCAGGGATACCTTTGGGATGGGTAATAGCTGTGGGATGGGTTAGGATACCTGGGGGATGGGTAATAGCTGTGGGATAGATAAACCTCCAGTGCAAGCATAATGGGACTGTATGGTCCACCCTCCCAGGTGCCACACCTTTGGCCCTTCATTATCAATAACAATGTAATCATTGATCCACACATTTCAACATAAACACAACTCTTTATTAAATGCCCTGTTCATTGTAGGCCCACCCAACATACATGGCCCAATCTCATCAGTGTGATGAGACAGGCTGAAGGAAGCATCCATTAATCATCTATCATCCTGTCTTACCCCTCCACTTCTCCAGCTGGGGAGTTGCACCAGTGTCTCAGGAGGTTGCGCTGCTTCTTCCCTTCACGTGAGGCTCTGTTGGGGCCTTGCACATCCAGAGTGTCTATCAGGTTTTGCCCTTGCCTCCATTCCCCAGGCTCTATGTCCCCATTGCCTTGTTGGAGGTCCACGAGCCTGTTCTGTAAAACTGGGTAGCGGGTGCGCATGAGATTGTGCAGGATGCAGCAAGCTTCCACGATCCTCCTCATGGTCTCTGGGCGATGCTGCATGGTGGTGAGAAGTACCTGGAACCTGTTGGCCAGGATGCCAAAGGCATTCTCCACCACCCGCCTTGCCCTGGACAGTCTGTAGTTGAAGATCCTCTCTTCATGGGTGAGGCATCTGGAAGTGTAGGGCTTCATGAGGTAGCTTCTGAGGGAGAAGGCGTCATCACCCATGATGAAGTAGGGCACATCTTGTGTGTCGTTGGGCAGGGGGTCTGGATCTGGGAAGCCCATGATGAGGTTGCGTTCCAGCCCCTCCTTGATGTGACTGGTGTTGTATACCTGGGCATCTGAAGATGACCCGTTGCCTGAAGCATCGATGTACATGAACTTGTAGTCAGCATCGATGCTGAAGAAGCCCTTGCAGTTGAAATAAGTGGACCCTGACTTGGCTGGAGCTTTGCAGGCCATGTGCTTGCCATCTATGGCTCCAATGATGTGGGGGAAGTTCCACTTCTGATACCACTGCTCTGCAACTTTCTTCCAGCCTTCTTCAGTGGAGGGGCACTGGAGGAGCTCCTCCAGGTATTCTTCAATGATGGCCTGCACCACTTCTCTGACCACAATACTATGGTGTTGTGTGGCACCCTCTAGCCGTACTGCATGCTCCTGTACGTGGTCCCTGAGGCCAGGTGGCGCAGAATCAGTGCCACCTTGAGCCCAGGGTCCACGCTGGGCCAGAAGTTGGTGCTCTGCTTGGTCAACCTGGGTCTCAGCCGCTCCACAACTTCGTCAAACATGGCTGGAGGCATCCTCATGAAGTTCTGGAATGCACGAGGGTCTTCGTTCCTCAGCTCCACCATCAGCTTGTTGTACAGTCCATACTCTGCTATTCTCCCAATCCATCTTCAAACCCAGACACTTCTTGGACACCTCCTTTTCTTCCCGTAGAACAGGTGAAAGAGCCTGTAGATGGCTTCGCACTGTTGCAGAACAATGGTGGCTACCAAAAGGAGTGTGTTACGATCCATGGTGGAGATGACTGGATGCTGTGGAAGAGCAATAGCAAGATGAAGGCTGAAGAGGTCTGCCCGCAGGGCTGCTGGACTGAAAGTGAGATCCAGGTGAGTTCCTCCCCCTTTTTATGGGAAATATCGTCTTTTCGCTCGGTGTCCTTTTGCATCCTCTAGGCATCCTGCAGACATCCTAAATATCCGAGATAGGTCCCCTCTGCGAACGTTTTTTCCATTTTAATGCTTTGTATGCGAGCTGCATCCGCTTTCATCCTTTCTTCATCCGTGCTACTAACGCTTTGTGTCCATTCCGCATCCGTTTCACTTTCTCCCTGTGTCCGTTTTCCGCTGGAGCGGATTTGAGTTGCGTGGATGCACAGCGGATGCCGAGCGGATATAGCGGACGTGTAACGGATGACGACAGATGTAGAACGGATGTTCCCCATATGCATTGCAGATGCAGAACAGATGAGTTGGATACATTTTCCGCTCAAAAAGTTTTGAGCAGCTCAAAACTTTTTGAGCAGATGGAACCTCAGTCGACGGATGCTGGATGGATAGAGAGGATGAAAAACGGAGGCAGTGAGTACAGAACGGAAGCATCATGTTAACCAATGGATGGCAAGTGTTTCTCTCCGTTTTACATCCTCTTTCCATCCATTGGTGCAGTGTGACATGGGCTTAAACAATTAGTAGAAACTCACTGAACATTTTGTTAGTGACGGAGATCACAGACTATGTGAAGCTACACAGGTCAAAGATAATCTTCTCATGTAGGCCAGAAGTGAACATATTGACACACCAATTGTTACAATTAACAAGAACTATAATACCAAGTGGTTTATTGGTGGTGAGGAAGGAAAGTTGTACACAATCAAGTACTAAAAATGAAAGGACAATTCTTGAACAATGACTTAGATCTTTTCCTAAAATGTCAAATCATATGAAGGATTGCTATAATTAGTAAGGTTGTAATGTTGCTTTTGTTCACTGCCTTGAATTCCACAGCACCTACCAGGTAATGATTTCTGATTATCCAATTAGAAGAAATAACAAGCTGCAGCACAAGAAACCATACTATATGGGTAAATCCCTATGAAGCCAATGCCTTGATGATACATGGATAAAACCCTAATAGCCAATAATTAGGTTAGATATTTCATTCTCTAATCCCAACACACTTTATAGCAATCTTACTTCAACTGCATGGCTCCTACATACTATTACACAGTAGCAACAGATTACTGTTTCTGTATTTTGCCAGTACTTTAGTAGCCATCTACTACATGGTAGTGGCATGGGGAGTACAGTGTGGAGTTTTGCCATACTAATAGGACAGTCCAACAAATGATGTTCTGAGCTTGGAAGTTGAATTTGATTATGTATCAAAGGATTTAACTTTTCTGGAAATATCAAATTGGTAACTAGGGCAAAACCTTTGTAAGACCAATACTCAAATACAGCTCGTCTGTCTGGAATCTGCAATCTATACTGGACATTAATACAATTGAGCGAGTCCAGACTCCAAAAGTATTTCATGAGAAGAGTACTACACTCCTCTGCTCACAGCAGAATACCCTATATCACCAGGCTTGAAATTTTGGGCTTGGAAAACCAAGAACTATGCCGCCTACAGTTGGACTTCAGCGTAGTACACAAAATTATCTGCCATAATGTCCTACCAGTCAACGACTACTCCAGCTTCAACCGCAACAATATAAGAGCACACAACAGATACAAACTCAATGTTAACTGTTCCAAACTTGATTGCAGAGAGTACGACTTCAGCAACAGAGTGGTCAATGCCTGGAATGCACTACCTGACTCTGTTGCTTAATCCTCTAACCCCCACTCCTTTAACCTTAAACTATCCACTGTTGACCTCACCCCATTCCTAAGAGGTTTGTAAGGGGCGTGCATAAGCACACCATCATGCCCATCATCCCTGTCCTACTGTCCCCATTTATTTGCACCTATTTCCTGTATTCTTACTCATGTTTATACTTATACCTATTATCTTGTAAGCAGTTGAGAAATCAAATAAATAAATAAATATTTGGGATGGGTAAAATTTCCCCTAAACCTTTATGCATTGAACTGCTGGATTTCATATTACACCAGGCTTATTTTGAAATCTATCGTTCAATTCTAAGTTTACATATCATACTAAGCGATGGTTGATCCAAAGCTAGGTTTGTTGAATGAATCAAAATGTCAAGATTCACACAATATATACTAAGCCCAAACTAAACATGAAAAGGGGAAAAATAGATGTCTATGATTACCTTTGAATCTCTCTTTACTTCCTATAGCTGTAGTCTTTTAGTCAGGAAGCCACGGGCCATGTTCTCCTTCCTCGGACCATTTGAGAGCCTCTGCTCCTAAGGACTATCAGCTTAAATGTTGTACAGTGCTGGGGAATCTCAATTACTCTACCCCATAGGTGAGGAACTATGGCCCCTTTATGACTTGTGGACTTCAACTCCCTTTGGCTCAGGGATTCTGGGAACTGAAGTCCACAAGTCACAAAAGGGCCACCATTTCCCACACCTGCTCTACCAGGAAGGAAGAACAATTTTAAATCAAAGTTCTTCTGCACTGTATGGATATCAATAACTTTATTTGCTCATCAAAGTACAATATTTAGTTGGGACTATATCCATACAGAAGCGTGCACATGCTTTGGGGATTTGGTGCACATGCTGTCTAGCCAAAAGGCCTAATAGTTTAAAAGTAGTACATAAGCCAATATGCACTACCATTGTCCTCTGATATAACATCTAACCAAACTTGACTATCCTCAAAAAGTCAACCAGGAAAATATTGCATTATTTAACATTAAACCTGGTTAAGCTTTGATGAGAAATGTCCAGCCAGCCTGAGGCCTGCAGGTGGACAAAATATATGATTGATGACAACATGAAATCACTAGATGGCTGGAACTTACTGTTTATGTTAGTGGGTGGATGAGAATTTAATGTTAATTAAAGTTTAATGTTAAAAAGTAGAACAAATAAGTGTTTAGGAAGAAGATACACAGTAGATCAGAGGTGTCAAATTGGTGGCCTGAGGGCCCCATGCACAGGCTATGCCCACCCTGGCGCAGTGAATGGGGGAAACATCTCAAAACTTCATTTGACGGCAACATGACATGGCAAGTTTGACTCCCATGAAGTAGAGGATTCCAAACATCCATTACTACTTAGGGTTTTTGTTTTGTTTTGTTTTATCTTGAGGCCATCAATTCTAGTTTATCAGTTAGATAAGCCATGGTTTGTGATTGCTAGGAGTCAATAGTAACACAAATCAAATAATAGTTTTACAAGATATGTGTGAATCTAATCAAGGCATGTCAGTAGACCGCAGTTTAAAGGAACTGCAGTCTCTTGAGTCTAGTGAGGTATACTACAACCCATCTCATTACTTAACAGTTTCAAATGTGTGCGTATCTCCATACACACAATGTACTCCTTGATTAGTAATGAAAGCATCATAAATGACATCCCTGTAGATTCTACCAAATATAATTAGTGATCAGCATTTTAATTTGGTTGTTCACAAAGTAGGCATACTTGGATTTCATTTTGTTTTCTATTCTAGAAAAGTGAAATCCTGTTTGCAGAAATCCTGCATGCTAACCAGTGGTGGGATTCAATTTTTTTTTTACTACTGGTTCTGTGGGTGTGGCTTGGTGAGCGTGGCAGGGGAAGGATACTGCAAAATCCCATTTCCTCCCCATCCCACTAACCTGCTTTCCAGCTCCATTCTCCTGTGCAGGGCAACCAAAGAAGACCCAGCGATTAGCTGGGACTCAGAGGCAGAGGCAGAGAATAGATGAGGTGGGGCCAGTCAGAGGTAGTATTTGCCAGTTCTCCGAACTACTAAAAATTTTCACTGTCAGTTCTCCAGAACTGGTCAGAATCGGCTGAATCCTACCTCTGATGTTTACATGAGTTACCTGCTGGATTATTGCTTATATCTCAGTTTATATGTAGTCACTGAAGATTGGAAGAGATTTTTTCCCCTGAAATAAATAAAACACCCACACAAAACATGCATTTTGAAGCTAGCTTCAGGCAAAAGGGAAAAGGTTTAATCGTGTACAAATAAATGGCCCACATTTCTTGCTCAGTTAAGTGGTTAATGCAGAAACCTAGTGTGAGTTGTCTACAGAGCGTCCCAAAGGGGAGGTTTGTTCTCTGTTGCACTATGAATAGCCTTTGTGTATTTTCATGCTAAATAGAGTGTCCTGACACCATTTGAAGAGAAGCAGCAGCATAACATGTAGACAATTGAGTTACTATGTTGAATATTTAATACACATGCAGAATAAGACAATGCACAAATCTGGAATGGTTAGCTTACGAATGATCATATCTTGAGCTACAACATTGAGGGCAACCATTTTTTATAAGCTCTGAAAATGATCAACCATCATTTGGATGTTATCCATATATAGCAATAGCAATAGCACTTAGACTTATATACCACTTTATAGTGTTTTACAGCCCTCTCTAAGCAGTTTACAGAGTCAGATTATTGCCCCCAACAATTTGGATCCTCATTTTACCTACCTCAGAAGGATGGAAGGCTGACTCAACCTTGAGCCTGGTGAAATTTGAACTGCCAAATTGTGGGCAGCTGGCTACAGAAGTAGCTTGCAATATTGCACTCTAATATTTTATTTATTCATTTGATTTGCCAATTGCTTACAAAATAATAGGTATGAGTATAAACATGAGTAAGAATACAGGAAATAGATACAAATAAATGGGGACAATAGGACAGGGATGGGAGGCATGATGGTGCACTTATGCACACCCCTTACAGACCTCTTAGGAATGGGGTGAGGTCAATAGTGGATAGCTTGAGATTAAAGGAGTGGGGGTTAGAGGATGCAACTACAGAGTCAGGTAATGCATTCCAGGCATTGACCACTCTGTTGCTGAAGTTGTACTTTCTGCAATCAAGATTAGAGTGGTTTACATTGAGTTTGTATCTGTTGTGTGCTCTTGTATTATTGTGGTTGAAGCTGAAGTAGTCATTGACTGGTAGGACATTGTGGCAGATAATTTTGTGTACTTGTGTAAATTTGTGTATATGCTAGGAATAATAACAAGTCATAGTCCTCTGAGATGTCACAGCAGGTAGTCACACTTAACCAAACTTGACTAACCCTCCAAAAGCCAAGCAGGGAAATATTACATTATTTAGCATTAACCCTGTTTCACCTTTGATGAGCAATGATTAAGCAATCCTAATGTTGGAAGCTAGAGTGGGAGTGAAGAAGGAATCCTATAGAAAGGCCCTTTCAACTTTGCTGTCAAGAATACTTCATGAAGATGTGGCCATCAGAAGTCAAACTCAGCTGGAAGAAACTCCAGGACCTCCAAGGTCCCTTCCAAACAGTGGTAGGATTCATTTTTTTTTTTAATACTGGTCCTGTAGATGTGGCTTGGTGGGCATGGCAGGGGAAGGATACTGTAAAATCTCCAGTCAAAGGCGGGATTTGCTGGCTCTCTGAACTACTCAGAATTCCTGCTACCAGTTCTCCAGAACTGGTCAGAACCTGCTGAATACCACCTCTGTTTCCAAATCTGTTATTCTGTTATAGTAGTAGTGAGAGATCAAATGAATCCAGATTTATGCCTTCAAAAGTAGAAATTTGGTTTACCCATGTCTCTCACATCAACATTGGTCATACTTTAGCTAGTGCTCCATGACAAATCAACAAGAGTGATTTTATTTATTTGTTTGTTTCTTTATATCATTTGTCTAGCTTCCGGCCTTAAAACCAAACTCTGGCTGGCTTATGGCCCTACCATAAAAACAAAATATATTCAGCTAAAGCAAAAAACTCAACACAATACAACCCAAAATAGGAAAAAACAGAACAACAGATGGAATTATTTCCATTGTCAAACCTTCTTAGGATATGGTTCTCCTACTTCGAGAAGGATTTATTGTGCTGCAACATAATAACAGCCTTGGCAGTGCTCATTTAAGCTTTGCTGAAATTTCTGAATGTAAGTTTTGATGACCACCTGCTGGTACAACTGGTGTATGTGCTGAGATGCTTACATCTATGAAGGCACTCTCTGTTTTTTTAGCCTATCTTCCTCTAAAGGGTTTATGATAGCAGAGATGTTATGCAGTTACCTTCTCTTCACACAGGTGGGACAAGACGCTTGATTTTATTTCTAATTGGATGGGAAATCCATTCTTGTGCAGTCTCTTCTATTTCAGTGGATTGCTTTCTATACAAAAAAGCCCCCTCCAGTTTCAAACCTTGCTCTGTTTAATTTTGCTTCGAATATCTGATCTACTCTGCCTTTAACTTCATATTTATTATTGGGACACAATAGCAACAGGCTACTTCTGGAGACTGAAGCATAAAACAAGGATGGCTGCAGGATTTTGAGTTTGGTTAATCTAGAGAAAAGAAGAATTAGGTGAGACATGATAGCAGTATTCCAGGATTTGAAGGGCTGACTCAACGAAGAGAGGGTCAAATTATTCTCCAAAGCACTAGAAGGCAGGACAAGAAACAATGGTTGGAAACTAATCAAAGAGAGATGCAATCTGGAATTGAAGAGAAACTTCCTTACAATGAGGATAATTAATCAGTCAAATAGCTTGCCTTCAGAAGTTGTGGGTCACTGGAAGTTTTTAAGAAAAGACTGGACAGTCACTTCTCCTGCTTGAGCATGGAGCTGGATTAGAAGGCTTCCAAGTCAAGATCCCTTCCAGCTCTGTTTTATTCTATTCTGCTGCACAGATCAAAATCATCATTAGATGGCAGGAAAGAGTCAATTCTCTGTGTCACTTTGCTGCCCTCTAATGGTTGCTCTCAGGTTTGCATCCTAAGTAGCTTACTTCTAATAACTCACCTGCAAATAGAAAGCTGTTTTTTTCCCCCCTCTGTTATGCTGAGCAGCTGACTTCTGGATAACCTTCTCTGAACTGAACGTTATGCAAAAGAGACCTCATCAAGATTTGGATTGGGAAACTGACAGAAAAATCCCACAACTATACTTTTGTTGCCAATAAAACTATATAGGCATATCAAAGGAGCATCAAGGAGTCAAGCTGGGTTAGAAGGAAATCTTTTTACTGGACATTTGAATGTTTGATGTCATGGCATTCTTCTTGCCTTTTCTGAGTTAGATATTTTAATCAAAATTACTAAACATAGGAATTTGCATTCAAAGTAGATATGGTCAGCAATGGCTTCTGCTTCTTAGGCATGTGAAAATGATGGTTTTTTTCAGGCATTTCTTGGTATCTTCTCAAAATGACTTAATTTTAGGAACTGGGCTAACTTTGGTAAGCTGTAAAACTCATGTAGTTATTTGGTTCATTCATCATACCCTATATTGCAATGGCAGTCATGTTTATGGGCTTTTTAATGCTTTTCAAGTTATCTTTAGAATTCAGCTTTGCATAGAACTGGCAAATAATTATTCTCTAAGGGGGAAAGAGTTATTCCGTTTGGATGCTATATCAGAACATATTTCCGAGTCTGCAGTTTTCATATACTTCAAAGCATTGGAAGCAACGATAAACATACAGCTTCAAAACTTATTTTGTTTGCGAAAATGCTGAACAAACACCTCTAATAGATCTCCAGGCATTAAAAAAAATAATCCTTCAATTAATTTGGGAAAATCAGATGACTATCTCAGTGTCAAATTTCTCATATGATATTATGAGTTGTAACTACTAACCAATTTCGACAGCTTTGCTACCATTTTATTCAGCCATAGCAGTATGTAAGTATAGTATATAGTATACCTAGGAAGCTGTTTAAAATCTTTTAAGAATGGGTTGTATAAATAATTATTCAGGATAAGCTCAGCAGTATTTAGGGGAGTTAAAAATCACAAGTAGAAGTAGAACTACACTTAGCATTTCAAATGAGTTCTCTCCCAACTTTAAGCATTAAAATAGAGGCTTTAAAAAAAATAGATTAAAAGGATAATAGCGAGAAAAAAAATCAATCCAAGAAGAAAATATCAGAGACAAATCATGTTTTAATATATTCCTGTCTGTCTGATCTACCTGTCAATGTTAAATATCCTTCTCAAAAGGGCAGCTGACCCTATCTCAAACTGCTTCTTATTTGATGAAATCATTAAATCTCATTCAGAGGTAAGTCTGGGATGCCACATAAGCTTCTTGAACAAGCGTATCAGATTTTATGAGATGCACATATAATTTCGCCTTTCTCACCAAAAATGTCTTCAGATTTTGTGAACTCATGAAAAATGTTTTTTTTTTTTCCCCCCAGGACTTTGGATTATCTTGGATCTACCTAAAAACTATTTTGTAGGTCTTCACAAGTGTTGAGGGATATCATAGAAAAGTTCCTAATCTTAAGTTAATGACCAAGTGACCAACCTTTCCCAATACAGTTTAAAGGTTTTTCTTCTTCCTTCAAAGAATTGATTGATACACACAAGCTAGTCTTAAGATAATGGACTGGAAGCAGGAAGTCCCAGTTTCTAATAGTCCCTTAGCAGTGGTGGGATTCAAACATTTTTACTACTGGTTCTGTGGGTGTGGCTTGGTGGGTGCAGCATGGCTTGGTGGGCATGGCAGGGGGAAAATATTGTAAAATCTCCATTCCCACCCCACTCCAGGAGAAGGATACTGTAAAACCCCATTCCCTCCTCGCCCCACTAACCTGCTTTCCAGTTCTGTTCTCCTGTGCAGGGGAGCTAAAGGAAACCCAGCCGATCAGCTGGGACTCGGGAGGCAGAGAATAGATGGTGACGGGGCCAGTCAGAGGTGGCATTTGCTGGTTCCCCAAACTTCTCAACATTTCCACTACTGGTTCTCCAGAACTGCTCAGAACCTGCTGAATACCACCTCTGCATATGAGGAGGCTGCAGTGCACGCACATGCACACAGCTCAACCTGCACAAGTCCAGCTGCACAATCATGCATATATATGCCAGCCTACTACTCATACAAGTCAAGGTGTGTGTGTGTGTGTGTGTGTGTGTGTGTGTGTGTGTGTATGGTTGTGTGTGCAAACCGATCTACCCATAACACAGCCTGGCTCCCCTCTCCCCATCACAGCCAGGCCACCAAGTCACAAAGGTTGGGGACTGCTCAGTGGTGGGATTCAAAATTTTTTACTCCCAGTTCTGTGGATGTGGCTTGGTGGCTGTGGTAGGGGAAGGATACTGCAAAATCTCCATTCTCTCCCCACCCCACTAACCTGATTTCCAGCTCTGTTTTCCTGTCCAGGGCAACAAGAAGACCCAGCCAATCAGCTGAGACTTGAGAGGCAGAAAATAGATGGGAACAGGGCCAGTCAGAGGTGGTATTCTGAACGACTCAGAATTTCCACTACCGGTTCTCCAGAATTGATAGCAACCTGCTGAATATCACCTTTGGGACCACTGTTTTATGTCAACAAATGGCAAACAAGAGCTTCCCAGTCTATACATTGAGGGCCACAGCAGGGTTATGTTTGACCTTGGGGGACTGGAAGGGACATGGCCAGGGTGGGTGTGGCCAATGTGACATCACTCATGTGATCAAATGCCACTTTTGCTCGTAATTTGTTTTGCTAGCCCTCTGCCAGCAAAAACAGAGCTCATGAGAGCCATGTGTGGCTTTCCCAGGCTTCATTTTCAGCTGTGATAGCCTCCTGCAGCCCTCTGCCAGTGAAAATAGAGCCAGTGAGGGTTGTGTGGCCTTCATGGGCTTCATTTTTACTGGCAGAGGCACAGCAGGCCAGTCCTTCACTGTTTCCATGGCAGCACTGTGGGCCAGATTTAAGTATCCCGTGGGCCTGATCTGACGCACGGGCCTTGAGTTTGACACATCTGCTAAACAATGTTGCTATAATAAAATACAGAGTTTCCAAAGTTCTTTTTACTTGATGGGGAATCAGGGCTTATGTAGTACTCTTCCAAACATACAGTCTTGGAAACTACAGGGCTAATTTCCATATTTCATGTTTATGAAAAACAGAAGAATAAAGGAGAATATTTGTAGCTCAGGGTTGTTCTCTGAGCTTGGCGGTTTCATTTCCCAAACTAGTGTGGGAAGTATACCCCAAAAGGACAGTGCCAGAAACCTCACAGCACCAGAAACCTCAGAAAACAGTGACAAGAGACTCAAGCCAGCCCTTCCCCCTTTGAGACAACCAAGAAGCACCAGCTGAAAGGAAAACTCAGAGCAGCCCTGCTAACAGAGCTGACAACAGAAACACTTAAGTAGTGCCATTAAGATAAGGGGAATCAGGCTAAAAATAACTGACCAAGGTAAAAGCAGAACTCCCTTTTTTCCTACTCCTGACAGGATCAAACCCTTGAGGACAGGAAAAACAAAAGATCTGGGATCAAGATTAAACCAAGATTAAACAAAACCGAGAGCAATCAGAAACACATCAAAACCCATCAAGCTGCAGGAGCTTCAAAGTGGAATTAAGCATAAAAGTCTCAGATTCAGACTTCCAAGCTGCTTACAAGCCAGGAATGCTCGAGTTGTGTCACTTTTTGCTTCTTGCCTTCCTATATTAAAAGAATTCCACTTTCTGGCAGCTGGCTTCTGCATCCATTTCTTCTCAGCATCTGTGATGTTTCCCAGCTGGGAACAAACCGTGGAAATTTCTCCCAACACTAGGTATCATCACCAGTGTTATTTGACTGATGATGTTACCTAGTTTAGGTCATGAAAGATGTGCAAGAAAATAACCAAGCTCAGAAGAAAAGATGTTTGTTGAAACTTCGTTTTTGTTGTAATAGGATAATTAAGTATCCAAGTTAAATGTTAATTGCACCAACATTTTATAAGCACATTAAAAAGAAATGTAAGTAACAGCTTGTGAGAAGAGTGATAATGATTGGAATCACAGCAAGAAGAAGAGGAAATCAAACACTTGCACACAAATACAGTTGTGATGATAATAATTCCTTTGAAACCTCTATTTGCTTTGCAAAATCACCCATGCAAAATAATGCAAATATTGGTGATAGAGCCCAGCAAATATTTTATCAGCAGAAGAATGGGATAAATTAATTTCTTGTATGGCTAGTAATGATTACACACATTGTATCACTTCATTGCCTGATATGTCTGGATTTAAATATACATTCCTTAATGTCATTCCATTTTGGACATGAGTAATGGGAAAGAGGATTTCAGACTATGGCCAAAACAAAAAGAAGTTTATTTCAAGGGAAATGTTCTCAAGAAATTGAAAAAGTCTATTTTATTTAATATTAAAGTATAATTTTATTTTATTATTACAGTATTACATCATAATGAAAGGAAGAGTACATTATGAAAGTGATATACTTTTCACTTGAAATATTGTGCAGGCACAATTTGTTTTTTTAATCCTTACCTATGAAAAAGCTCTTGTTTTATAAATAAAGGATTTAACCTTTCCTGTAGATTGGGTGGAAAAATTACAGATTCTAAATCAGGCTCTATAGATTATGCAAATGGCCATTCAACAGCCTCCAGTCTCCCTGAGTAAGAAAGTCCCAAATTTGAACTCCTTTTGCTTTTGGGAAGATGAGCAAAATAGGATCCTTGAACCTTGAGGGGTTCTTAAAAACTAACTTTACACACTAAAAATCCTGATTCTCTTCTATCTCCATAAATCAGACTCCTGGCAGCTGATTCAATCTCTTGTTTCTCATAGCAGTAATATGATTTATTAAGATAAATATGATACGACCACAAGTATTTTATCATCTGATCTACTTCCAGTTCAGGACCAATTTATCACATGAAGGTGATTACTTTTTTAGTTTCTTTCCTTAGTTTTCTTCATTCTTAGACAGTGAATTATTTTTCACAGATAATAGAAGAGTTTCCACGTGGCTTTTCACAAAACCACCTGTTAAATTCTCATCAGTTGGTGAACCAACCACTAAATCTTCCTGCATGCATGTCCTGCTTACTTTTCCTTCCTTGTTGGAAATACTTAATCCAAATAAAACAGTTTTCTCCATTGAGATACCCAACTTGAAAGCATTTACAATTTTATTCATGCCCCAACTTGTAGTTATGAAATTTTAACAGCAGAAATTCTGCATGGATTTTGCAAATTAGGTATCAAAAAGTTATAGCTTTTATTGTTCTAGCTGCATGTTCATTTCATTTTATGTAGCATTTTTAATTGTATTGTTTGTTGCTCTAGAATCTGAAATGAGGAAGGCTAGTCTACAAATGCTTCACATAAAAGAGAAATGTACCCTTGTTTGATCAGCAGGGTTTCTAGAAATTATTTCATCCAAGCTGTATTATCTGGATAACTATAGACTTCAAAGCATCCAAAACTGTTCAATTATAGAACAAAAAAAATTATATCAGTCTGATCTACAGGCAGACTGGGCAAAACAAAAAAAGTCAAAATATTGTGAAGCAACACATACATATATATGCTGTTCAGCTTTGTTCAGGTATTATCTCACGTCATTGTAGTTGTGCTTTTAAAGTTGTAGCAACTTTTCAGCAGAATCTCATCTGCCATCATCAGGCTTCTGTATTGTGTTCATCTGTGATTCAGGCTATCATAGCCATTTCAGTTTTAAATTTGAGGCTAGCCTATGCTGTGCCAGAATGGTTTTTTTCTTCATCCTGATTGGTTGGGAGTCTTGGTCTGTGTTTATTGGTCTTGGAGTTTGCTGTGTTCTGCTTGATTGGTGTTTCTAATTTCTTCTGTCTGTTTTGTGGCTTTGATTGGCTGGCAACATTGTGTTCCTGTATTGGAGGCTTTTAGGGCAGCTTGGCTCTGAGTAAAAAGATGGCTAACATTTGTTAGGAAGCTAGGTTTCATCTGAGTGCCTGGTTGGGGTGTGTTTGAGCTGGAGGTATCAGGGGGAGTCTGTTTGTGCCCAGGCAAACAAGCTAGGCAAACACCTGGGCACAAAAAGACTCCCCACGATACCTCCAGCTCAAACACACCCCAAACAGGCACCCAGATGAAACCTAGCTTCCTAACAAATGATCGCCATCCTTTTACTCGGAGCCAAGCTGCACTAAAAACCTCCAATACAGGAACACAATGTTGCCAATCAAGACACCAAAAAAGCCACAAAACAGACAGAAGATATTAGAAACACCAATCAAGCAGAACACAGCAAATTCCAAGACCAATAAACACAGACCAAGACTCACCACGAATCAGGATGAAGAAAAAAAACCATCCTGGCACAGCGTAGGCTAGCCTCAAATTTAAACTGAAATGGCTGTGTTCACAGCTGAACTCAATACAGAAGCCTGATGATGGCAGATGAGATTCTGCCAAAACGTTGCTACAACTTTAAAAGCACAACTACAATGACATGGGATAATACCCGAAGGATACACGTGGAACAAGAAGATCTGCTTGTAAGTTTCAACGTGGTTTCACTATTCACTCAAGTCCCAATAAAAGAAACTGCTTAACCAACACATATTTCATGTACAAAGGACAAAGATACAAGAAAATTGAAGGAGCCCCTAGGGGATCACCACTGTCACCCATCATTGCAAACCTGTTCATTGAAGAATTTGAATCCAGAGCCCTGGCTAATGCCACCCACAAACCCAAACTATGGCTAAGATACATCGATGACACATTTGTGATTTGGCCCCATGGAAAAGAAAACCTAAACAATTTCCTAACACACCTAAACAACACACACCCCAAAATCAAGTTCACCATGGAAACGGAAATAAACAAACAACTACCATTCCTAGATGTACTAATCTACAAAAGAACAGATGGCACACTGGGACACACCATATACCAAAAGAAAACACACACCAACCGCTACCTCAACGCCCAATCCCACCACCACCCAGCACAGATAAATTCCGGAGCGAAAACACTAATTACCAGAACCAAATGCCTGGCAGATAAGACACATATAAAGACTGAACTATGCACCCTGACTGAAGTATTGACAGCCAATGGCTTCCACAAAAAAAAAAATCAACAGCTTGATCCACAAAAACACACTAAGACATAATAGAGACCTAGAAGATCAACAGAGCTATGGAACAGCTGTCCTGCCCAACATAAGAGGTACTACAGACAAAATCAGTAAGATACTACACAGGCATCACATCAAGACTGCCTTCAAAACAGACAAAAAAATAGCAGCCATCCTTAGAAACCCCAAAGACAAAATTGACCTGGAAAAACAAGGCATATACGAAGTTCCCTGTGCATCATGTCCCACCACATACATTGGACAGACCAATAGAAGAATAAGTACCCACCTGGATGAACACAAAAATGCAGTAAAAAAGCTGGAACACACCTCCTCACTAGTCCAACACATGAAAGCCACAGGTCATAACATCAACTTCAATGGCACCAAAGCCCTAGCCACTATAGAAAACCCCAGCCACAGAATCATCAGAGAAGCCATAGAGATTGAGAAAGACCTGAAAGCATGAATAGAAGAGATGATTCCACCAGACTATCAATAATTTGGAAGCCTGCACTCTCAAATAGAAAGATCTCCACACCACAAGCCAGGCAAACACCTGGGTACAAACATACTCCCCCTGATACCTCCAGCTCAAACACACCCCAACCAGGCACCCAGATGAAACCTAGCTTCCTAATAGATAACAGCTGTCCTTTTACGCGAAGCCAAGCTGCACTGAAAGCCTCCAATATAGGAACACAGTGTTGCCAGCCAATCAAAGCCACAAAACAGACAGAAGAAACCAGAAACTCCAATCAAACAAACTCCAAGAACAATAAACACAGACCAAGACTCCCAACCAATCAGGATGTAAAAAAAACCATCCTGCCACAATAATAGGCTAGCCTCAAATTTAAAACTAATGGCTGTGACATACGAATTCAATACAGAAGCCTGATGATGGCAGATGAGATTCTGCTGAAACGTTGCTACAACTTTAAAAGCACTACAATGACATGGGATAATACCCGAAGGAAGCTGAACAGCACACACACACACACACACACACACAGATTATATATATATATATATATATATATATATATATATATATATATATATATATACATACATACATACATACACACACACACACACACACACACACACACACACACACACACACATTTTCTATCCAACAATAGCCCAGAAAATTAGAATTCCACTAGTCGTACAGGCAAGCTTTTGCTTGTTCCCATCACACAGAGAAAAGTAGACATTATCTAACAATCAGCTGACAGTAGGAGGCAAAGAGGAAAGGGTCTCATGTTAAAGAGGAAAAAGAAAATATCTTCCCTTTTCTGTTGTAAATTGCAACATTCAGTGTCCTGAAAGCACTGGGAAGAATACACAGTTGTTCATTTGATCTCCTACTGTTTTGTTGACCTTTCCTATTGGGATGGTAGGAGATAAAAAGGAATTTTATTCTTCATGAGATAGTTATCTGCTAAACACAGCGAACATGCCAAAAGTAGCACTTAGGCATTAACCCTTCAAGATGCCACCGTTAAGGACCAAATTTTGTGAAGGAAAAGGGAAAGGAAAAGGTTCAGAGGTGCTATTCAGCAGGTTCTGACTAGTTCTGGAGAACCAGTAGCAGAAATTTTGAATAGTTCAGAGAACTAGCAAATTCCACCTCTGACCGGCCCTGCCAACCTCATCTATTCTCTTCCTCGTGAGTACCAGCTGATCGGCTGGGTTTTCTTTGGTTGCCCTGCACAGGAGAACGGAGCTGGAAAGCAGGTTAGTGGGGTGGGGAGGGAATGGGATTTTGCAGTAACCTTTCCCCAGGAGTGGGGATTTTGCAGTATCCTTCCCCTGGAGTGGGGTGTGAATGGAAATTTTACAGTATCCTTCCCCTGCCATACCCACCAAGCCACACCTACCAAGCCACACTCACCAAGCCATGCCATGCCTATCAAGGCATGCCCACAGAACCAGTAGTAAAATAATTGAATGCCACCACTTGCACGGTGGTTAGGAATACTGCATAAATCAAAGGATTGCTGATGTTAATACCCATGAATAGCAATTCTGGATTGGGAATGAAATGAAAGCATTTGACTGTATGTTCTGCCAACATGTCAGCTTCAGACCTCAAAGTACTTTGAATGGGAAGTTTTAGAAATGAAAGAGAAGAGAAACACACAGATCAAAATTAGTAAACTTTCCACCATGGATCTTCCATGGACCTGATTAAATTGTCTACTCTACTTGCAAGAGAGCCTCCAGAATTCATTCTATCTTTATCTGGTCAGAAACACATTTTAGCAATTGAAATGACATTTCTTCCCAGGTAAATCTGTTTGGGCAGAAACAGGCTGTAACTTGGCAGTCCATTGAAATCCATTGAATCTGAGTTCTTCTTTGTTGTGTTTTGATCATTATCACTAATGTCAATGCATGAATCCCCATATATCGAATGCTACAGGATGCTACGTTCAAACATTATCAGAATTTCTGCCAAGTGTAATTTATTTTACTGGACTTTGATTGCTGGGTTGTTAAAAATCATTATTCCATCAGGCTGCAGTGGAAGCAAGGACTCTGAATTCTGCTGAAAAGCCATGTTCCTTAAACTTTTATTTCCACTGCAAATATGATGACTAAAGTTATAGTGTACAAGTAAAAGGCTTCTACAGCCAATTCAGAGTTACACTGGCATAACACTCTTCTTATGCATGATTTAAATATACACCTACAAATAATAAACAAATGAAATTATTGTAAAAGATGAGATTGATGGATAAGCATGTGTAAATTAGGTCTACTTTTAAGGTTAGTATGCACATAGTAAAATCACAAAACCTTCTGAATTGGAGAACTGTGTTACAACTGCCATTTTGGTCACAATAAGCAAAATTTGTTGGATGAGTTCCTTTTTGCTTATCCACGAATAAGAATAGTCATTTTCATGGACAACCAAAAAGAAAAGAAAATTATTTGATTGACTGATTTTAGAAATGAATAAGAGTCTAAGTGGTGAACAGTATAATCACATAATTGTGCAATTAAGCAAACACTCAGATGTCACAAGCAAGCAATTATTAATCAAAGTCAAACATAAGACCCAACAAGGTCTGGGAAAGAGTTCTTTTGAACATGGGCAAAGTACAGTTAAAAAAACCTTGGAGGTGGGTAGAATGATGATAATAGTTATTTGGTTCAACAGAGAATGCACACATTTTAGATCCATTGGGTGTTATTGCTTGATGGATGGAATTATTAAGTTGCATCAATCAACTTTGGTTTTATAACTTGAGATTTAGGGGTGGAATTAAGAACTCATGTTGAATAAATCCAAGCTATTAGAGGTGAATGAAAGTATCATCTTAAAGTGTCAAAGGAATAGGGCTGATTTATTCTTAATGACCAAACTCAAGTCAAGATTAAAAACTCTGTCTAAGTTTTCCTGAAAATATATAGTTGAGGAAGGCTTCAGATGAGTCCTGCAGAAAACTGATCACCATTCATTTCTTCACATCTTTATATAACATATCCAAGCTATCTTGATTTCAGGACATATAAAAACCCAATAGTTTGGAATACTTAGGCTCATAGAGTCTTAGACGTAGAGACTTAGAGACATACACTCAATCTTGAATGTTATTCCCAGGCTGAAAAGCTAGACCAGGGGTCTTCAAACTTGACAGCTTTAAGACATGTGGACTTCACCTCCCAGAATTCCTCTTCCAGTCATGTTAGTTCAGGGACTCTGGGAGTTGAAGTCCACACATCTTAAACTTGCCAAGTTTGAAGATCCTTGAACTAGACTGACAAGTGGGGGAAAAAAAATATCTTGGAAGAATTCAACTGAAAATTAATGCTAAAAACATCATGAGAATACAGCCACTAGACATCTGTTTCAGTTTAAAGTATGTTTTTATCATTTATATTGTTTACAGCAGAGGTGTATTAAGGCCTGCAGGCCAGATTTGGCCTGCAAGGTGGTTAAATCTGGACCACAGGGGCTCCCTAGAAGCAGTGAAGGAGCCTTCTGCAACACCTCAGCCTGATCCTTAGAGGCTAGTCCTCTAAACAACAGATGGAGGCAGAGGCATGGGGGAGGAGGCACATGATCCAGCCCATTGGAAGTGCTGGATGACCGCACATCCACACACATGCTGTGCCCCACCATCTGTCTTTGTTGCCCAAGGCCATGGCCATTGGCGGAAGGGAGCATTGGGCTTGCTGAAGGACATGTTTTAATGGTGGGGGCTAAGAGTGTAGGGGCCACAGCGTGGCAGTGATGTTGACCAGCTGGGCTCCTTCTATCTTTATTCCTCTGGTGGATCAGGCCATGAAACTCATCCTGGTCCCACCCCCTTCTGCTGGAGACCCTCAGTCCTGCATCCCCCAACATGAGCAACTTTTAAGCTGGCCATGCCCACCCATTGGACTGTGCCTATCTGCCTCCTCCCCCAAGGGCAACCACAATGCTGATGAGGCCCTCAATGAAATTGAGTTTGACATCCCTGGTTTACAGTGTCATTTTCTTTTTTTTACTAGAGAGATGCATACTATTAAGAACTGTGCACTGGACATTATTTGGATGTGCAATATGAAAACTATTTATAGCATCACGGCAAGGAAGTTTTGTCTTGTCTTTGGGACAGTGTTGATTCTATGCAGCTGCCTGGATAAAGTCCTTGCAGTTTTCTTGGTAAGATTTATGGAAGTGGTTTGCCCCATCTCAAGGTCACCCCTCTGGCTTTGGACCTAAAGCAGGAGTAGAACTCACACTTTCCTGGTTTGTAGCCTGTTGCCTTAACCACTACACCAAACTGCCTTTCAATGGCAAATGTAAGAAAATGGAAAACACTGATTGGATGAAAACAATCCAGAATGCTTCCATTTGTCCCTGAAACAAAAACATGCGTATGTCAAAACATGCCTAACTCAAAACATGCTACACTTCATTTGTAAGAATGAATGGAGTATATGGGTAATAAAAGTCTTGTGAGTCTATTCATTTCCATTGTTCTGTTTCCATTCATTTGTTCTGTTATTTATTCATTATGCTTACACTTGTTTCATTATGCATTCATTTGAGTTCATTTGTTTACTGGAACTGGTTTTTTTCCTTTTCTTTTTGTTTCTTGTCATGCACCAGAAAACATTCTCTTTGGAAGCTGTTGGAGATGTGCACAATTCACTATTCTGAGATAGAATTGCACCAGGGACATCATGAATCACTGTATTTTTCAGTAAATTACTGGATTTCCTCAGGAACAACCAGATTGGCATAATCTGGAGGGGGAGGGGGGGAAGGAAAGGATTGTTTTGGTGTTTTCTGGAACAGTACATTTTGTACCCATCTTGAGCTCAAAATTCTGTCTTCCAGGCTGCTTTAGAGTAGACCATGTTCTAGTGACATTCTATTTAGATAATCTGTTCTTCCCTGATCGCACCATAAGCATTTGGCTTGAAAGAAATAGCAGCTAGGGGGGAAAAAAACCAACCTCCAAACTCAGTTTCTATAATCTCATCATCCTCACAATAATGTGAGTTTTTTTTTTTAAAAAGAACACCTAAAAATATGAAATTCCCCAAAGAGGAGGCATTATTTTTAGTATAAATGAATAAGATATTGGATGGACTTCACTGGAATTCATTTTCTTTCTTTCTTTTTTTTTCTTTTTTTGCAAAATTAATTCACATCCCTTTCTGTGAACTCTATTATAAGATGACCTCAAAAGAGCTTCTGCTAGCAGACAAAATGGTAATATATGGAAACCAAGACCTGTTTGCATGTCCTCCCTCTTATTTTGCCTCTCTTTTCACCTCAATTATTTTCTCTTGAATTAGATAAATGAAAAATCGGGTGGCTTAGTAAGCAATATCGAAAGTCTTCATGCAGTGGTGAGATTCAACTGGTGTGGTGAGCAGGCACTTCACATGCATGTGTGCCAAATGTCCACTCTGCACATACCTAGTTTTTTAAAAAGCCCATTTTCAGCTATAAAACTTACCTACGACTGCAGCCCTGGTGAGAAAAACAGCGTGGAAATCAGCTGAGCTCAAAAACAAGGAAATAAACACAGGAAAGGGCAGGGATGGGTGGAGGGGGCCAAATGATCAACCAGAACTACCGGTTCGCTCAAACTGGTCCAAACCAGTAGAATCCCACCCCTGCCTTCATATCTTACCAATCCTGATGCATCCCGAAAACTTTTTCAAGGTAATGTGAGGGACATATGAACAGAAAACCCTGAAACAGCTTAAAATAAATTATAATAATAAAAATGAAGAAGTCAATGTTTAAAACATTTAATGTTACTTATTGATTTTGTCAACAACAACAAAAAATGCAACAGAAGTATACAGACTTTGTCATTTACTAATACAATCTTAATACAATAGGGAGATTATAACCTCTACTGTATCGTCGCTCTGACACCTGAGAATGATTGTCAACAGTGGACAGATCACCTGCTTCACTTGTTTTAAATAAAGTTTGTGTGATTTAATGCAAAAGGGGGAAAATACATAACCATTAAACCAGAAGAATATGAGTCAAGCAAATATTAAGCATCTTCACAATTGTGTGTTGGAATCAGCAGGAAGAAAATATTTATCTTCAATAAAAACTGAAGCACCATCTTTAACACTGAATTTTGTGCATTAAGAAAGGCATACTGTGAAGTCAAGTGATTGTTTAAGTATACAAGGTATAAACGAATGCAAAATAATATTTTCATATAAATATAACAGATACTTAAGCATTTACTTAAATAGGGAAATTTACACTTTATGGCAGAAACTTGACAAGAAACAAATATATATATATATATTAAAAAAACTTTAAAGATGTTATAACAAATTGAATTCCCCTAGTCTCTTGTGTTGATTGCTGTTGTTTTTTTTCTCACTAGAGAAAGTAGTTTTTAGCAAAACATAATCCCTGCAATATTAAAATAATAGCTTGTTAAAATGATGACGTGCTGTCCAAGCAGGCAATCAAAATGTATTTCTCATTAGTTGAGGATGAAATTTTTTGAAAGGACTAACTGGCTGATAATACACTTATCTTCCCTCCCACCTTCTTAGGATATAGGTATTTTCCCATGATTCTATAAGTGACCGACGAACCTAGGTTGGTCGCCAGAACACTTCAACAACAGAAAAAAGGCGAAAAAATCAGCTTTATATTCTATGGTTCTACATTGGCTTAAAGGAACAAATACTGGCTGTTTTCCAAAATGCTGAATGATTTGCATGAGAATGTTCCAGTTTTGAGAACATGATAAGAGTTCTGTTGGGTGATCACAGGATAACATGGAGATGTTTAATTGATGATGTACATAGGAAAAGTAGAAAAGGGGAAGTGAAAACAGCTTCTCTCTATCGTACTGCAAAACATTAAGCTGGATCTCAGAAGTGGATCGAGAATGGAGCTGGTAGAAGTTCTCCAGAACTTCTATACCATTTTTCTTGAGCATTCGGAAAACTTGTGGAAAGAAAAAAGGATCGTGAAAATCCAAGTATGGCAAGGCTTTGATGTGGGAGAAGAAAAAGGAAAGGGCTTTTGTTGAATTTGGGGAAATCTTTCACTCTTATAGGCATGGCATAGCCCAACCTGTATGTCATTTCTTTCTTTCTTTGATTGGTGGTTGGAAAATGGAATGATTTTGCATCTTTGACCTGGCTTCAAACTCTTTTTTTTTTCCTAATGCATTCAACTTGATAGTTTTAATGCATTCCACATGTGTGTTTTATAGCTATAAATGTGTGTAAACTTAAATAGGCTATAACTGTGAGTTGGTGTGCACACACCAATGAACACACAATTCTAACCTATTAATTTAAATGAAACTAAACACATAAAGGGCTTTCAGAAAATACTTTCAATGGGGAAAGATTTTTTTAAAATCCAATCCTAATAATATTCCTAATGTTATAAAAAAATCAATGCTTAATAATAACATTTTTTTAAATACATATATTACGGGTATGTATACCACTTTGAGATATTCCAGCTTCTTGGCCAGACAATTTACATTTTGACTGCCAAAAAGTTCTCTCTTTTTTTCATGCAATGATTTAGCAAATTGACCAAGGCCAATCCATATTTTTCCATCCATAATCATAATCATGAATCAGGGTTTGTTTCTCTTTTAGAGAGAACCAGTTCTGAGGTATAGACACCATGTTCTTTGTGGATCTAGCAAACGCTTAGAGCTTTTCTTTACAATAATAATAATCTTTTCGCCTATGAGGCATACTTATTTTTTTAAAACTTTGCCAAGCATTTTGATATCACCCCCCATCCAATAAATAAAAGACATTTATTTTACTAATTAAATCTCGAAGGGAAATATTCTGTCAATGTTCCAGTCTTCTTAAGTGGACTGAAGAGGGAAATCAAGCCAGTTCTCCATTTTCTTTTTCTAGTTCTATGGAGGATGAAATATGATTTTTGCAGTGTGTTCATCCACAGCTGACCCCTTTTAATGGACAAAACCTTTCTCACATCCCTTCACTTCTCTTAAATCAGATCTTTCACTGATCACTCTATATATATATCCTTTAAAAAAATAGTAAGACTGATTCAGAAGTATTTTGGAAAAATAAGAAGCTCTTGCTTTAAATGGGTTTTCAGTTTTGCAGTGACCCCGCCTCTTGGGAATCGATTTTGTAAAGTCATTGTTGATCAGAGGTCACATCTTTCTCTCTCTCTCTCTCTCTCTCTTTTTAATGATCCAACATAGGCTAAGAGTTGGAAATTCGTTCATGAGTATTTCACTTACGAGCACATACATTCATTTTACAGGATTCCTCAATGTGGCCGGGGGATTGTGTGGTCTGCAGTGTTCCCACCTATAAAAAATACAAAAATATGTCTGCTTACCGGGATGTGAGCAGGGTTTGACTACCCTAGACCTATCACAAAATTTTATCCTTTTTTTATCCCCCAAGGAGAGATTCACTTTCTGCACCCTTAAATCCAACAATGCTCCATTAGCTTTAATTGTACACTGTCATAATATGGCAGGGAGTTCAAGTTCAAGAGTGACAATTTAAAACAGAACAGGTTTATTTAATTATAAGTGTACTGAATCTCATCTCCTTTTATTTGGGATGCTGTCCATGGGCTGTATCCAGGGGTGGGATTCAAAAATCTCAGCAACCAGTTTGTTGCCGATTTGCTGGGTGGACGTGGCCTATTGGAACTTCCAGGAGGTCCATTTTTCGCCTTCCCAAGGGTCCGGAGGCTTCTCTCGGGCCTCTGGGAGGTTGAAAATGGCCTCTCCTGGGCTCTGGAGCCCCTCCAGAAGCCAGAAGCAGGCCCATTTCCAGACTTCTGGTACTTCTGGAAAGTCTGTTTTTCTCCCTCCCAGAACCTGCACTTACCTGCATCGAAAATGGGCCATGTGGAGACTCTTGGGAGGGGGAGGGAGGGGTGGGTGGGGCCAGCCAGTCAGTTCAAATGCCCGTTTGGCAAACCAGATGCAAATTTAACATCCAGTTCTCCCAAACCGGTCCAAACCAGTGGAATCCCATCCCTGGCTGTAACTGTATGCTTTTTTGGAGTTTATTTAGTCCTTAAAATTGTAGAGTTATCATCCTGAAAGGGAAATAGAAGTTGCATTTGATTACTAAATTATCAGGGTCTAAACCAGTGAAATTTAACATGGGGATAAAGAGGCTGTAAAGAAATACATTGCTAGAGTGAACGCGCTGTTAAACATAAACAGTTTTTATCCGGTGCTAAAAAGTTAATTGCTCTCTCTCTTCCCTCTAACATCCAGAAAATCAAAAGAAATGGGGTTGCAATAAATTGGTTATACAACTTTTCTTCACATGAACCTTGACAGCTGTAATCCAGGTAATGGGAGGGGGGAAATCAAGTGACATTTCCTAGATGTTAGTGGAAGAAATGGAGATCAGACAGTTTGGGATTTCTTTTTTTTTTTTTGCAAGCCAGAAGAAGAAAAATTATAGACCCCTGTTTGGCATTATGGTTAAAGGAACCTCAAGCTAGGATGGAAGAGCCGTTGTGGCATAGTGGTTAGAATGCAATACTGCAGGCTAATTCTGCTGATTGCCAGCAGTTTGATTCTTACCAAGGTTGACTCAGCATTCTATCCTTCAGTCAAATGAGGACCCAGATTGTTGAGGGCAATATGCTGAATCTCTAAATCACTCAGGTAAAGGATCCCCTTGCCCATTCATGCTAGTTTCAGCTCTAGGGGTTGGTGGTCATCTTCATTACAAGACATCTCGATGGTCATGTGGCCAGCATGACAAAATGCCAAAGGTGCGCAGAATGCTGTTACCTTCCCACCAAATTGGTCCCATTTTTTTACTTGCATTTTCACATGCTTTCGAACTGCTAGGTTGGCAGAAGCTGGGACAAGTAATGAAAGCTCGTTCCATTACACAGTGCTCGGGATTTGAATCACCAAACTGCCAACTGAAAAAAAACATGAAGCAGTAGCAATAGCAATAGACTTATATACCGCTTCACAGTATTTTACAGCCCTAAGAAGTTTACAGAGTCAATGTATTGCCCCCCTAAATCCGATTCCTCATCCTTATATACCTTATATACTATAAGAACTATTGCTATTTAAGGCACCAGCCAAGGAACTCAGAGGGCCATGCTTATTTATGATAGGTGACTTTGGGCCAGCCAGAAGCAAGCTGGAAGCAGTTTTCAGACTACCAAAGGCTATAACTTATTATTTAAGAATTTATATGCCACTCATCTCATGGTGCCAGGGGACCCTGAACGGATCACAACAAAATAATATGTTGTTGTCTATTCATTTGGGTCAGTTATTCACTCAATTCTAGGAAGAAGACAATGTCAATGTCAACCCTGAAGCTGGCCTGGCCGAAGCCATCTTGGAGCTTCAGTGCTGCTACAGTAGAGCCAGGGGTGGGCAGCTGGGGGTTCGCAGGGATTCGGGACAGCCCCTAGCTAAGATTTTGTGCAGTTCGGAGGACCCACAAATCCCACTCCTGACTGACCCCACTCACCCTGCCCCTCCCTTCCCAGGAGTCCCCATGTGGCCCATTTTGGATGCAGGTAAGTGCAGCGTGCATGTGGAGGCTCAGGGAGGGTGACAAATGGGCCTCCTGGAAGTTCAGGAAGGCTGGAAATGGGTCCATTTCTGGCTTCCAGAGAGCCTCAGGAGCCCAAGGAGACCATTTTCACCCTCCCGGAGGCTTGAGGAAAGCCTTCGGAGCCCAGGGAGGGCAAAAAACACATTCCCACCATGGTGTAGGAGGATGACTTGGCCACACCCACTATAGCGACACCCACCCAGCAACCGGGTACAGAACTCATTGCTAGATTTTTTTGAAGCTCACCCCTGACTGGAGCTGAGGGATAAGGGGGTAGAAATTAGAGATAATTGCTGTTGTGTAGTCAAAATAAAATACTTTCTTTTGGGAACCAAGGATGTTCTCACACTTGGCCAGAAGAAGGAGGAGTGATGTCACCAGACCAGCGCCTCAATTGGACCATGTGACTGATTGTTTGGGGTCAAGGGAAAATTATTACTTTTAATTAGGTGACCACTGCAGAATTATTCAGAGTTGGTTTTCACCAGATCTGTGCCAATATGATTTTTCCAATAAAGCTAATCTTGGAGGAATCCACCTGCCTTGGAGTTTTGCTTGATATGGATCTATTACTTGGAACCCTGACAGTCAAACCAAAGACAACTGTATGGACTTCTCTAGGCAATCCTCAAATGTCAAGTACTGACTTAAAGGTGCCATAATAAAAAAATAAAACAAGAAATGGATTAATCTTCCCCATCTACTTACACGTGTTGTGAAACCACACCACCACTGTTTTCTTTATTTAATTGCCAAGATTTGTAACTTGTCTTTCTCCTTGGAATTCAAGTATACCTTCCCCCCTCCTTTAAAAAAAAACAACACATTATATAATAATGGTTGGTTGGTTACAGAATCAGTCAGATGTTCAGACTGGATTCCTATGTCCACCTAAGAATCATTCCCAAGGATCCTGGGCTAGGCAAATGATTTCTCATGGTGTTAAAAAATTGTTCCAGGATGCAAACTGTTCCAAGTTAAAGCTGATTTTTACAATCAACAGTGGTGGTTTTGTCAGTACTAATAGTGATCCAGACACTTTGAAATTTCACCAAGAGGCATTTTCCCATGGTTGTTCTACTACTACCACTACTACTTCTATTATTCTTATTATGAGTAATCTGCAGTTAAATTTACAACCTAGGATTGGTGAGAACTTAATCATTCAAGTCCTAACCAAGGATGTACAAATCAAGATAGTAGCTAATGACATAGGTAGTTCAAAGGCAGGTGGTTTTTGTTGTTTGGCTGTTTTAGGGTTTGTTTTTTGTAAAATTAGAATGTGTGGGTCTAATAAATTGAAAGTTTCCAACTATTGAGAGAGTCTTTTATAATTATAATTATATGCTTTTTCTCTACAATACCATGCAAAGTAAATTTAGCAATAGCAATAGCAATAGCACTTAGACTTACATAATGCTTCAAAGTGCTTTACAGCCCTCTCTAAGAGGTCGACAGAGTCAATGTAGTGCACCCAACAATCTGGGTCCTCGTTTTACTGACCTCGCAAGGATGAAAAGCTGAGTCAACCTTGAGCCAGTGAGAATCAAACTGCTGAACTGCTGGCAGTCAGCATTTAGCAGAAGTACCCTGCAGTACTGCATTCTAACCACTGCATCACCACAGCTCAAGTTTAAGTGAGATTACTAACTAAGTATACTTTGGCACGACTCAAACAGTGCACTAAATTTGATTTTGGAACTATGCCAATCATAACTTAATTTTTGGTAGACACTCAGCAAGCTTCTATGAAGCCAGTACATAGGCTACATTGCCTATTTTTGCTCATACATTGACTGATCAGCTGTTTTCTGTCTTTCTGATATTCAAGACTGCAATACATTTACATGAGCCAATTGCAAAATTAAAAAGAAATATTACAGTTAAAACCAATAGAATCTTTTTTGAAGCAAGACATTAATTTTAACCACTTTTCTTAAAAAAAAAATAAAAATTTGTACCCCAGGATAAAATTTGTACCCCAGGATAACAAAATAAAAAGCATCTTAGTTCATACCAGATAAATGAGCTTGGGAAAAGAGGACTGGATGGATGGTGGATGGATGGATGGATGGATGGATGGATGGATGGATGGATGGATGGGTAGATGAACAAATGGAGTGCCAGAAAGTTAATGTCAGCTCTTAACAAACACAATATCAAAACTGGAAGACTTCAAAAGATCTTTTCCTGCTAATCTAAGGTTCATACCAGGAGAGGCAAACCTCAAATTCAGATTATAAACTATTTTGGATTTTAAAGGTCAACATAAAAAACTTCAAGTTATCTCAGTAGGCAATTGTTATCCTATGTATATCTTTTACTACTAGGAATCATATGCTCTCAACGCCATGGAGTTTGGTCAGCAGTCTAACCACCATGTTTTCCAAGCCACTTCAATTCCTGAAAAATATTTCCATGGTGGTCTAATGTAAAAGAGGTAGAACATTTTCAAATGTGAATGACTATTGTTAAGTCTAATTTTCTCAAGAGGGATCGCAGCTGGAGAAAAAGCGATAAATATGCAAACATGCCACAACCGTCACTTCAAATCTAAGAACTCCAAACTGAAAAAAATAGCTTGTTCTCTCATATTGTGAGAATTGCAGGGAGCAATACAGCTAGGTGCAATCAGCATGCTACAAGCATCTGTTCTGGTGTTACAAAAATCCTTCTCATTTACATAGTTGTTAAAATTCATAGGGGACAATATAGTATTGTGTGGAATTTAAGTTGATGGCTTAAATATTTAACTGCAAACTTCCAGTCCTACTTTCTAAGTGCAGCCCAGAAGGAAAGACCAAATTCACTGCAAAGAAATGTCTCCAAGACCATGTTTGTAAGTCAAGGACTACCTGTATACATCCATTGTGAAAGGGATCCAGTGTCGGTTGTAGCTCTAATCATGTACAACTGTCTCATGTGGAAAGTGATCTAGTAACACTTGGTACAGGGGTGGGCTGCTAACATTTCACACCGGTTCAGGTGAACCCTTAGCTAACTGGTAGCTAATTTTATGGCTGGTTTGGCGAACCGGCAAATCCCATTCCTGGTGGGCCCGGTACATCCTGCCCCTCCCCTCCAGGAGTCTCCACATGGCCCATTTTAGATCCCAGGTAAGAACAGGGCCTGTATGGAGGCTCAGGAAGGGTGAAAAATGGCCCTCCCAGAAATTTGGGAAGGCTGGAAATGGGCCCATTTCCAGCCTCCAGAGGGCCTCTAAAACCCAGAGAGACCATTTTTGCCCTCCTGAAGGCCCAAGGAAAGCCTTTGGAGCCTGGGGAGGGTGAAAACACCCCCCTTGCCATGGTGCAGGAGGCCGACTAGACCATGCCCACCATGGCCATGCCCACCCAGCAACTGGGCAAAGGTCTGGATGCTAAAATTTTTGAAGCTCACCCCTGACTTGGTCTCAGTGACAAGAAGAAACCTCCTAAATATATTTCAGTAATAAAATACGATCCATTAGAGCAAAACATAAAATACAGTAGAGGGATTGGCATTGCTGTGAGATATGGAACATTTTAATGGGTGTAGGTGCAACAACAATTTTAAATGCTCAAATTTGATAAAGCCCTCAAACGAGCATAACACCCAAAGTTTTAGCCATACAACTACATTCTCAAAATGTTTACTTTATTGTTTGGAATCCGTGTTTGCAACAAATTGTTCCCATTCCCACATTCTCCAAAATCACAGGCTTAGTCTATATGATGTATCTGTGTGGTTTATAATATCTGTTGTGGTTAGCCAGCAGCAGCTATGGACAGCTGAGAAGAGCAAGGACTCAGATGAGGGACCAGGACCATTAGGGAGTGGACAGCTGCCTTCAGAGATTGTGGAGGCTGGCAGCAGTGATGAAGAGGTTCCCAAGGAGCCTGTGCCAAGTGCGCATGCATGCAGGATTGCTCGCAGGAAAGAGCAGCTGCAACAGCACGGGCAACTCAGGTGTAATGCTACTAGGTAATGGCCTCTCCTTCAAGAAGATAAAAGCCAGCTATGAAACAAGCGTTCTTTGCAGGAAGCAAAGATGTTTTGAAACTCAGTCTCGTGGACATTGCAGTATCTTAAGTTGGTATTTGAAGACTCTTGTGAAGTGAAATATTTCTTATCTGTTATTCTTGGTAGCCTCACACAGTTTTGGCAAGGTTTGCGCTTATCAAAGTCAATTAGTTTGCAGCAGCCTTTTAACCAGGGATTCGTAAGAATCATTGAATAGTTTCTGTTTCCTTTGGTTCGTTTGTTTTATTGGAAAAGGGGTCAGAACAGTATCTAAAGAGATAAAAAAGATATTGATATGCAGGACCTTACACGAAGGTAGGATTTGATACCCTTTTTCCTGAATAGTGAATAATTCTCTGATACTCCTCGAAGTATGACCACAATCGAGCCCAACATTTCTGTTTTTAAGTAAGACATCTGTTAAGTGACCTTTTATGACTTTTCCTGCCTGTGGTTGTTCAGTGAATCTTCAGCTGATAAGTTAGTAACACAGTTGTTAAGTAAATCAGGCTTTCCCATTGAAGTTGCTTGTGAAAACATTGCAAAAGGTGATCACGTGATCTTTGGGACACAGCAATGGTCATAAGTATGAACTCATTGCCAAGCATCTGAATTTTGATCACATGATCATGGGCAGTGGTGGGATTCCAAATTGTGCCTTACTGGTTGAGTGCGTGCAGCACTCAAAGATCGCCCTCGGTGAGGTGAGCTGTTTTTTAGCTCAGCTGAGGCGCGGCAATCTGCTTCAGTGAATCAGCTGAGCTAAAAAAATCAATGAATAAAGGACAGGAAAGTGCAGGGCAGGTGGGCAGGGCCAGCCAGAGGTGGCATTTACTGGTTCTCCAAACTAGTCAAAAATTCCACAACCGATACACATAAACCAGTCAGAACTGGCTGAATATCACCTCTGATCATGGGGCTGATACAAAGATCATGTATTAAAAATGGATGTCAGTCACTTTTTCCAATGCTGTTGTAATTTTGAATGGTCTTTAAATGTATTGTTGTAAGTCAATGACTACCTGTATTAGGAAATCTGTTTCTCCTTGCTGCTCTTCTCAAAGTAGTGCCTCAAAATCACCATAAGTGGTAAATAAATATGCCTCAAGGAAGATAGTCTCGGATGGATAGCATCTATTTGCACAACATGCTAAATAAAATGCCCAGTAAGAAAAGTCGATCCTATAAAATCAATACGATATTCTCAGAGGGAAGCCATCTAGAGCACAGTTGGAAACAGGAGGCTGGTTGTAACATAAATTCATTCCAAAATCTGAAGGGTATTCATCTCTGCAGGCCAGTAGGAAATATCTGCCATAAACTTGCTAAAGATTGTGAGATTTGAAGTCTCAACACATATGGTTTGTAGTAGGTGTAAGAAGGCGGTTGTGCAGCAAATAGTTTTCGCATGAGATAGAGAGGGGATTTAAATACTCATCCAAAGCTCTCTTTGGTAGATGAAATTAATCACATGGATTGTTGGATTTGGTGTTCTTACTTTATAATATATTGTACTGCCAAAGTCCAATGCTTGTTATTCTAGAAGGAACAACCCTGTCCACAGTAATTATCCTGCATTTTAAATAACTGACAATGAATAACATTTTAAATAACTGACAGTGACAGGATTCAAAGCAAGCTTCCACCAGTCCAATGGGAATAATTATTCCCAGAATACTTATTATTATACTGGTTGTCTTTGACTTACAACAGTTCATTCTGTGACTGTTCCAAAGCTACAATGTCCCTGGAAAAAAAAGTGACTTATGATCGTTTTTCATGCTTCCAACCATTGAAGCATCCTCCCTCGTCACATGATCAAAATGCAGAAGCTTGGCAACTGACTCCTATTTATGATGGTTGCAATCTCCCAGAGTCACATTATCCCCTTTTGCGATCTTCTGACCAGCAAAAATCAATGGGGAAGTCAGCAATAAAAAAACTGTGTGATCAACATAATAACTATTCATTTAACAACTGTGGCAAGAAAGGTTGTAAAATCAGGCAAAACTCACTCTAATAACTAATATTTCACTTTGCAAGAGAAATGTTGGTGCTCAATTGTAGCCATATGTTGGGGACTATCTAAAGCAAGGGTGTCAAACTCAATTTCACTGAGCGCTACATCAAAGCTGTGGTTGACCTCGGGGAGCTGGGCTGGCATGCCAATTGGTGGACATGGCCAGCTTGATGCTACTCACTGGGCAGGGCTGACTGAGTGGGCTTGGTCAGCTTGATGCCACTCCCTAAACTGCTGATATGTTTCATTTTTACATTGGGTAGACCAAGTCGAAGCTACACAGGGCGGCCCCTTACATTTTTCAGGATGGCCCTGTGGGCCAAATCTGACCACAGTGTGGGGTGGATCTGGCCAGCAGGCATTGTGTTTTAACACCCTGATCTATAGTCTCTCCAGGCTTTAGGAGAAAATAAGCCAACACTTGTAAGTCTTGTATAGCTAACTGATTGCATGAGGAAGGAAGGAGAGATACCGGATCTATGTGATATCAATCCTCATGAAACTAAACCATTATAAAATTTTGAAAGGAACATTTGATATCCCTTCTAGAGTAAAGCTGTAGGGTTGTTCTAGAATAAATTGCTGAACATTGATATTCCTGCAGAGCATATTTCTAATTATAATGTTCTCAAGATTTTTTTTCCTTAAAAAGAAGAGATAAGATGTTATGGTGGTCCCTACCAGAGATGAAGATCGAGGGAAAGCAATATACCATGTTTTCCTCAAAATACGACCTACCCTGAAAGTAAGTCCTAGCTTGATTTTTACACTTGCACTCAATATAAGCCCTACCTGCCAAAATAAGCCCCAATTAAGATGCCACCCATTCCAGGGTGCATGAGTAAAAATTAAGCGAGGATGAGGATGGGGGTGGAGCAGCATAAGAATCTGTACTGGAGAATATACTGGTAACTCAGGGTTGAAATGAGGATCTTTTGTGTTCTCTGAACTTGGTTGCTGTGCTGAAGATGCTATCTAGTTTGGGTAATGAAATGTTTGCAAGAAAGCAACCAAGCTCAGAGAACATCAAGGACTGCTCAATTAGTCAAGAAGAAGAAGAAGGTGGTGGTGGTGGTGGCGATGGCATGGTGTGGCATAGAGTAGAGTAGAATAGAATAGAATAGAATAGAATAGAATAGAATAGAATAGAATAGAATAGAATAGAATAGAATAGAATAGAATAGAATAGAATA
>BLBF01000039.1:26750659-26767418 GCA_015471245.1 Laticauda colubrina
AGAAGGAGAAGGAGAAGGAGAAGGAGAAGGAGAAGGAGAAGGAGAAGGAGAAGAAGAACAAGAACAAGAACAAGAACAAGAACAAGAACAAGAAGAAATAATAATAATGGACATAACTAGTAGCAAGGCACTGCCATGAGATCTCACTGGAGAGATCGGATTCCATTAAATAAATGTATTAGACTCTTCCATAGAAGGGTTTCCTGCCATTATAGAATAGATGCATTTTATTATAGCTACTTTCTTCAATTAAGATACCATCAAAGTATAATTCAACATGAGATAAAAATAAAAACAAAGCCTTTTTAAAAAAGAAAAGTTTGTTCAAAATCTAGTATCCAAATGTTGAACCAATTGTCAGATGAAGAGAAAGAAACAAACAAAGCAAAGAAAATTGGGAGGGGAGGCTCTTTTTTGTAAAGGATAAAAGGATATTTTGTAAACATGTTTGAGTTGTTCAACACTTAGGTGTATTATGCATGCATTTCCATGTATACCTGTTCCTCCTAGAATGTTTAAATATTAGGATTGGGTTAGGATGGGAAACCTGAATTCAAATCATCACTTCTAGTCGCAGCTATGAATGTTGGCAGGCTAACTTTGAGCAAACAG
Source organism: Laticauda colubrina (assembly GCA_015471245.1). NCBI lineage: Eukaryota > Metazoa > Chordata > Lepidosauria > Squamata > Elapidae > Laticauda > Laticauda colubrina. The sequence goes on from BLBF01000039.1 coordinate 26,751,272, forward strand.
TCGGTGAAAAGTAGGACAGCCTCAGTGGATCTCTTAGGCAGCAGAGATAAATACTAATAATTTCAGGAGAAATTATTAGCCTTTATTATTAGAAATTATTATTATTATCAGCTCTATCCAAGTCCTTCTTCAGATTGTCAATGTACAAACTGAATATTATGGCAGCACCAAAGACCGCATGTCCTCTTGTTTAACCCACTGACACAGGAGGACAAAAAAAAGCATTGTCCTTTCTAAATTGAAGACCAAGTTTGCCTCTCCACTACCCAGCACATCTGCACAAGACACCCATAACCCTGGGCATTTGATTTCAAGAGTTCTTCATCAACCTGCAGATCAGCCTGTGCCTTTTTCCTTTGATGTGGGGTTAGTTAGAAGCAGATGTGAGGAGAATTGGCCTCCTCTTCGGGCCTCTTTCTTTCATGAAAGCACAGGCAGAGGAAATTGAATCTTCCTTCCTCAATAAAGTGAGAGGCCCATAAATGTTCTTTGATTCCATTGGTGGGATAAGATCAGGGTGGGATTCTGACAGATCGGACCGGTTCGGGTGAACCTCTAGTTCCAAAGATCAGCTGAGAGTGAACCGATTCACTCCAATGATCATGTGGGCCCAATCAGCCACCTCTGTGCTGTACTGACCTTTCTCGTCCCAGCTGATCAGTGTGGAAGACCAGATTGCCACTCCTCAGCTTTGTTACACCCCCGAAGTAATGTAGCAGGTGAGGATTTTTTGCATTGCAGTTCATGTGCATGCAGCAGATCACTGAACCGATTATTATACCGGCAGCATTTCACCCCTGGATAAAGATCTCCATTGAAAGGTCTGGAAAGTTCTACCAGAGACTCACACACATCATGACCATCATTGGGGAAATGATGACAATTAACTCATTTCAAACCTGAGCTATAAATATTCTCCTTTATTGGTATCAAAGTACAGCATCTGCATTTTTGTGTTAGGGCATGCCACAAAGGTTGGTATATCTTGTCCTCCCTCACCCTTGTCTACTATGCCCTAAAGCTAGGTCAAACATCCTTTCTCCTTGTTTGCTGCATTCAGATAGACTTTTCTTTCTGCTCAGCCTTTAATTATTGTATGAATCAAATAATTATTCCATGTTTTGCATAAATAGTAATGTGGATGTTTAGAACTTAAGCCAAACATGCAGATGTTCCAACAGCTCTTCCTCTCTTGATTTATTACTCAATTCATAAGCTCATACTCATTTTTCAAAGAATTGTTATTATTTACTTTCCACAATATTATGGTTGGATCTGGCACAAGTGGGGACCTTGGGCACTGAATATGCATTTCCTCATTTCAGAAATGTACCACATCCTTCCAGTGGTAGGATTCAAAAAATTTTACTGCTGGTTCTGTGGCTGTGGCTTGGTGGGTGTGGCTTGGCTGGCATGGCTTGGTAAGTATGGCAGGGGAAGGATACTGCAAAATCCCATTCCCTCCCCACCCCACTAACCTGCTTTCCAGCTCCGTTCTCCTGTGCAGGGCAACAAAAGAAGACCCAGCCGATCAGCTGGGACGCGGGAGGCAGAGAAGAGATGGGGGCAGGGCTAGTCAGAGGTGGTATTTGAACTACTGAAAATGTCCACTTACCGGTTCTCCAGAACTGATTAGAACCTGCTGAATTCCACCTCTGAGTACTTCATCACATAAAGAAAGCCTACTCCAATCCCATTTCTCCAGAATATAGACAATTGGAAGGTTATTTTAAAATGGAAAAACAGCAAAAAAAACAGAAGACTGTTTTAGCTTTTGATTAAAGCCAGAAACTCCAGGAATCTAGGGGAAAAGTCCAGGCAACCTGAGGCCTAAACTTCTCTTTGTGTAGGATCAGATAACAAAATTTACTTTACATAGGGTTTTGTCATAGATTATAGATTTTATTTTCTATGGATGGTTAATTGTTGGTACATCATTAGGCAAATTATGAATTTAGGTTTTATGTCCTTTTTGAGATATAGCTTAGGCATGTGGTAGGGTATGAATTGTTTTTAATTTTTGTTGTTGCTCTTGTTCTTATTGGTGATCATTTGAATCCTGCCCAAAAAAACTTTGTAGTAGTTTTTGTTGTTGTTGTTGTTGTTGTTGTTGTTGTTGTTGGTAATAGTAGTACATTGTGGCCTAACAGGAGTAGCACATTTTCTTTTTTACAGTTTACCTTTACCCAGGAAATATATTTTTAAATAAAGTTTGATTGTCTTTATGTCTTGTAAGCTAGCTTTATCCCCCACCCCCCAATGAATGGTTAAACCCTGTAGCCACTAATGTAGACATTAATTTCTTTTTAACTTTGGTTATTAGAATGGCAGCGAAGAGTTGAAGATAGTGTGTTCTCTCTCTCTCTCTCCCTCCCTCCCTCCTTCTCTCTCTCCTTCCTCTCTCCTTCGCTTTCTCATTCACACACACACACACACACGCACGCACGCAGGCAGGCAGGCAGGCAGACAGACAGCAGGATAGAAACAATGATTCAGAAAAAGTTAACTTTTATCTTGTACAAAAATCAATATATTTGGCTCCATTTGTTTCCATAACAATTGAAAGTACAAGAGAATCTAGAAAATAGTGTAGCAAGGGGTCTGTCTTCTAAGTCAGGAGTCCCCAATCCCTAGTCCATGGACCGACACTGGTCCCTGGCATGCCAACAACCATGCTGCACAAAGAAGTGAAGGCCCATCCATGAGATTCAGGATGCACGCAGAACCCATGCCCTCTCCAATCCACGGAAAAACCTTTCTTCACGGAACTGGTTCCTAATGAGCAAAAGTTTGTGGGCCGCTCTTCTAGATCTACCCCCTGCTCAAGCAGGAGACCCTATACCCAGGGGTGGGATTCAATTTTTTTAACAACTGGTTCTGTGGGGATGGCATAGTTGGTGGGCATGGCTTGGTGGTCATGTGACTGGGTGGACGTGGCTTGGCGGTCACGTGACTGGCTGGGTGTGGCCAACTCAATATCACTCACATTGAGGCATGCATCTCCTTGCCTGGCCTCTCATGACTGTGGGGATGTTGCAACAATCGTAAGTGTGAAAATGGTCATAAGTCACTTTTTTCAGTGTCATTGTAACTTGGAATGGTCACTCCACAAGAGCAAAGTACCAGCAAAGGAGGCGAAAAAACCTCCAGAGAAGTTCCAGAGACAGGAAGTCTAGTCCTGCCAAGAATGTAATAAGGGTTAATGGAGAGGCCGTTTCTGTAAGCAACACCAGAATGTTTCCTTCCTTCCTTCCTTACAGGAATAGGGCAGTAATTTCTTCTAAACAACTGGTTCTCCGAACTGCTTGGAATGTTAACAACTGGTTCCAGCGAACAGGTGCGAATTGGTAGAATCCCACCCCTGCCTATACCATTCCAGACTGGCTATCCAATCTCTTCTTAAAAACCTCCAGGGATGGAGAATCCATGACTTCCAGAGGCAAGCATTCCCACTGTTCTTTCAGGAAAATTCTCCTTAGTTCAAGTTTAGCTCTTTCTTTAATGATCTTTCACCTGTAACTTCTTGACCTGCCTTCAGGAGCTTTGGAGAATATATTGGACCCTTCTTCTCTGTGACAGTCCCTCAAGTATAACATGCTACCCCTAGTCCTTCTCTTCTTTAGACTAAACAAGTGCCAGCTCCCTCAACCATTCATCATTTGATTAGCCTCTGCACCCTTCCTCATCTTTGTTGCTCTTCTCTGCACACTTTCATGGTCACATGATCAAAAGACACAGACTTTACAGAGAGTAAAGGACTGCAGAAAAAACAACTGCTACCAACCTGCCTTCCATCAAGGACCTGCACAAGTCAAAAAGAGGGCTGTGAAAATATTTGTGGACCCCTCACATCCTTGACATAAACTGTTTGAACTCCTACCCTCCAAACAATGTTATAGAGCACTGCACACAGAACAACTAGACACAAGGACAGGGTTTTTTTTCCAAATGCCATCACTCTGCTAAAGAAATAATTCCCTCAACACTTTCCAACTATTTACTAAATCTGCATTACTATTACTATTAATCTTCTCATCATTCCTTTCACCCATCTATTCCCACTTGTGACTGTATGACTGTTACTTTATCGCTTATATCCTTACGATTTATATTGACTGTTTACTAGTATGATTTGATTGCTTATTTGCACCTTATGACTATCATTAAGTGTTGTACCATATGATTCTTGACTCTTGACAAATGTATCTTTTCTTTTACGTATATTGAGAGCATTTGCATCCTTGTGTGTCCATTCCCACTTGGCCAATAAAGAATTCTATCTATATTCTATTCTATTTTATTTCCATTTCCTGTTCAATTCTATTTCCTATTCTATTCTAATTCTATTATATTTCCATTTCCATTTCCTGTTCTATTCTATTTCCTATTCTATTCCATTCTATTCTATTCTAAAATTCAAAGGCTTGGCAACTGACTCATGTTTATGATGGTTGAAGTGTCTGCAAGTCATATGCATCCCTTCTGACAAGTAAAATCAATGGGGAAGGCAGATTTTATTAACAACCATGTTACTAACTTAAAACGGAAATGATTCAGTTAATTGCTGTGGCAAGAAAGTTTGCAAAAACCCACTTAACAAATGTTTCATTAGTAACATAAATGTTGGGCTCAATTGAAGTTGTAACTTGAGGATAGCTGTGATTTGTTATTCAGTGTACCTGATGCCCCTCTCTTCCTTGTATAACTAGAATCTGAGCAAAGCCTTTTGAAGTAACAGCCCCAAATTACAAGTGTTGAATTACACAATGCATACAAAACTCATTTTCCCTTTCAGTAAGTGAAAAAGCACCACAGCAAGCAGAAATATTTGCAGTCAGCAAAAATGAAAATCCAGGAAGAGAATCAATATTGGAAAGAACAATAGATCTCTAAATTCCGAGCACTCGACATTGGAACTGATTTAAAGAAGAAAGTCCTAAGGGGAAACCATTGAGTTTTCTGTCATCTCAAGCCTGGTAGAGTAAATGAAAATAACTGCGGCAGAGATGGGATTTCAGCCATTACTTAGCTTACCAAATACCCCTTTCTCCTCAACAGAGAGGAGCACAATCAATAATACAGCAAATAAGGCATCTGAATGTTGAACATTTGCACCACATTTACACCAGGGATTGAGAAATACAAACAGGTTTGCTTGTGTTATCAGTGCAAGTTGGTGATTTTGCAAAAAAAAAAAAAAATGGGGGAAGGAGGAAGAGGAAGAAGAGGGAGGGAAAGGAAGAGAGGAAGGAGAAGAGAAGGAAGAGGAGGAGGAGAAGAAGGAGAAGGGGGAGAAGAAGGAGAAGGAGGAGTGGAAGGAAGAGAAGAAGGAGAGGAGGAGGAAGAGGAGGAGGACAATAAGAAGGAGGAGGAGGAGGAGGAGGAGGAGGAGGAGGAGGAGGAGGAGGAGGAGGAGGAGGAGGAGGAGGAGGAGGAGATGATGATGATGATGATGATGATGATGGCATTTTTAGCTCTCTGGAATAGAGTCGAAATTCAGTTAACATAAAAACATAAACATTGGGCTCAATTGTGGCCATAAATGAAGGACTACTGATATATGCCATGCCATCTTGCTCAGTTCCTTTGCTCTGTCTCAATGGGGCAAGCTAAGCTGTGACCGTTTTCTACTCAAGAGTCACATTTTCCCATACATCTAAGCAATGTAATGGTAAAGTTAAATGAGCAAAAGTCTAAATTGAATCGTTACTATAGGAGATCATGTCAGGGGCTGGTGAGGTCTCCTCTGAACTTCCACAGTTCATTATAAAGAGAAAGCACATGTTCAAAGACATGAGCTCAGCTCCCAGGAGACATGCTATTTATATCTCGCCCACTATTTTGTCCAACTCAGTAAAAAGCACTATATACAATGTGTGCAACTCCTATGAAACACACAAAGGCAAAGCCTCTGTGGGTAGCTTTCAATGTACGACCACAATGGAGCTCAATATGTAAGTGAGACATTGGTGAAGTTAATTTTGCCTGATTTTACAACCTTTCTTGCCACAGTTAGAATAGAATAGAATAACAGAGTTGGAAGGGAACTTGGAAGTCTTCCAGTCCAACCCCCTGCCTAGGCAGGAAACCCTACTCCACTTCAGACAAATGGTTATCCAACATCTTCTTAAAAACTTCCAGTGTTGGAGCATTTACAACTTCTGGAGGCAAGTTGTTCCACTGATTAATTGGATCCACCTGACTAATTGTTGTTCCACCTGACTAATTGTCAGGCAATTTCTCTTTAGTTCTAGGTTGCTTCTCTCCTTGATTAGTTTCCATCCAGGGCTTCTTTTCCTGCCTTCTGGTGCTTTGGAGAATAGCTTGACCCTTTCTTTTTTGTGGCAGCCTCTCAAATATTGGAACCCTGCTCTCATGTCACCCTGGTCTTTCTTTTCATCAGACGAGCTATGCCTAGTTCCTGCAACCGTTCTTCATATGTTTTAGCCTCCAGCCCCCTCATCAACTTTGATGCTCTTCTCTGCACTCTTTCCAGAGTTTCAACATCTTTTTTACATCTTGGCGACCGAAACTGGATGTAGTATTCCAAGTGTGGCCTTACTAAGGTATTATAAACTGGTATTAACACTTCACGTGACCTTGATTCTATCCCTCTGTTTATGCAGCCTAAAACTATGTTGGCTTTCTTGGCAGCTGCAGCACACTGCTGGCTTATTAAAGGAATCATTGCAGATGTTACATTATTAACCAAGTTATTAAGTTACACAGTTGTTCATTGAATCTGAATTCCTTGTTGACTTTGCTGGTCTGAAGGTCATAAAAGATGATCACGTGACCCCGGGAGACTGCAACCATCATAAATATGAGTCAGTTCCCAAGCATCTGAATTTTGATGCCGTAACCTTAGGGATGCCACAATGGTTGTAAATGTGAAAAAATGATCATAAATACTTTTTTTTCCAGTGGCGTTGTAACCTTGAATGGGCGCTCAACAAACTATTGCAAGTCAGGAACTACTTGTCAAAGGTTTATGGCATTGCCGATCATATCTGTAAATTAACTACTTCACATTTGTATGGTTGTTAGGAATGATTTCTAGAACATAAGAGCTATGGTTAGAATGCAGTATTACAGGCTAACTCTGCCCACTGCCATAAGTTCGATCCTAATGATCTCAAGGATGACTGAGATTTCCAGCCTTCTGGCATCAGTAAAATTCTCAGAGATCCATCTCATCCTGGGCACCCTTTTTTTGAACTATTACCATCTATCAGATGGTACTAGGATAATAAAAACAAGGACAAGTAGGCTGAATAACGGTTTCTATCCCAGGGCAGTAGCTCTTTTGAATTCTGCTGTATAGTGCGGTATTGGTGCAGTGTCAGAGGAGGAGGAGGAAACGTGAACTCCAGGAACTGCCACAAAAACTATTTGATAACCAACAAAGATAGTTCATCTCCTACTACTTACTTTTAATGGCTCTAAGAGGCCTACTGAGGCTGCAATTTCGGAATTGCCTCAAGGTACAATGCAACAATAAGCTGCTTCAAAACGTTCTCTGGATTTCATGGACTGATGACTTCACAACTGTTGTCTAGAAAATGGGATGCTAGCAGCATATCAAACGACATTTCTTGCACCCTACCAAGGAGTAGAAAACATACAGTAACAGCAGTGTCCTTAAATGTCATTGCAAAGAGCATTCTCTACCTTGCTCCCTTTCATAACAGCTGAGTGGGTTGTTTTCCATGCTAGGAACTGACTCATGTTTAATTTCTGCACAGCAACACCAAAAAGATTTATAGGGAGCCCTGTCTTGGACCACAGAAGAAGGTCAATGCTACAATATGGGATCCAAATGATCCTCAACTTACAACAGTTCATTTAGTGACCATTCAAAGTTACAACAGCACTGAGAAAAGTGACTTATGGCAGCATTTCCATTGTCACATGATCAAAATCCAGCCGCTTGGCAACTGACTCATATTTATGATGGTTGCTATGTCCCTGGCTCAGGTGATTTCCTTTTTATGTGACATTCTGACCAGCAAAATCAATGGGAGGAGACAGATTCACTTAACAACCATGTTACCAACTGAACAAGTGCAGGGATTCCCTTAACAAGGGCAGCAAGTAAGGTCATAAAATGGGGCAAAATTCCCTTAACAATTGGCCTACCTAAGCAACAGAAATTTTGGGCTCAATTGTATTCATAAGTCAAGGACTACCTTTATTTATCTCTGAAAGCAGATGGTCATGATGGAGGAGAAGGAGGAGGAGAGGAGGAGAAGGGGGAAAGAAGGGGAGGAGGAGAAGAAGGAAAAGAAAAAGAAGAGGAGGAGAAGGAAGGGGGGGAAGAGGAGGAGGACTATGGAATCCTTGATGCTCTCTGAGCTTGCAGACATTTTATTACATAACTAGGTGACATAAAAAGTGATAGAAGAGAATGGGGTATGGAAGAGGAGGAGGAAGAGGAGGAGGAGGGAGAGAAGAGGAGGAGGAGGAGGATCTATCAATCTACAATAGCACAGCACATGAAGCTATGGACTATCACATTGGTCCAGAACAAGTTGTAGACTACCAAGTCTACAACAGTAGCAAAGGAAGGAGTATGTATTCACACTCCAAATCAAGCATCTTAATCAGTACACCACATTATCTGCCTCTTATACAAAGACACACACACACACACACACTCACAGACAACTCCATGCAACAGTACTGTGCCATTTTCCCTTCCTTATTTTATCAACAAACCCTAAGTGACTAACCTGCTCAGAAATATATCTGATATGGTAATTTGTTGCTGTGTAAAGTCTTCAATGCATGCGTTCAAGGTCACAGGAGATTACCAGAGAAGTGATTTCTACATTTTTTCTAAGAAGCACATTATTCATGGAAATAAATGATTTGTAAATTTAAAAATAGCTGAGCAAGGATAGGCAGCAGTGAGGAGACAATAGTAAGAGCATTTATTGCTGCCAAATATTATAAAGCCTTATCCAGCTGTATTTCTGATGAACAATGATGGATGCTTATTCTATTCTTTAAGAGTATAGAAAAATGCTGGGATTTTTGAATCCCACTCCAGAACACAACCTTGCTGTGGCCCTCAATGAAATCGAGTTTGACACCCCTATCCTATGGTATACAGGATCATGCTTCAAACCATGACACGACAAGCTTAGGGGTACCCATATGCATTCTGCAAAGACAAGAGTCTACCCATTGGTTTATAGTATCCTATGCTTGAAGCACTTCTTTTCAAAGCTGACCATCCAGAATGTAACCTTTTGATCAAAGCAAGTTAAACTCTTGAGTACATTTGTCCAAAAAGTGACAAAATAATTGTGTACAATTCTCTGCAAGGCCAGTTATCAGAGGTGGTATTCAGCAGGTTCTGACCAGTTCTGGAAAACCGGCAGCGGAAATTTTGACTAGTTCGGAGAACCGGCAAATCCCACCTCTGATTGGCCTCGCCCCCATCTATTCTCCACCTCCCGAGACCCAGCTGATTGGCTGGGTCTTCTTTTGTTGCCCTGCACAGAAGAAAGGAGCTGAAAAGCAGGTTAGTGGGGTGGGGAGAGAATGGAGATTTTCAGTATCCTTCCCTTGCCATGCCTACCAAGCCATGCAATGCCCACAGAACCGATAGTAAAAAAATTTGAATCCCACCACTGGCCATGATATTGGTTGATGTTATAATAAAGGAGCTTGAACGATTCTTACATAATGCCATTAGGGGTTAGGTGTATGTGTGTATGTATATTTTCAATGAGTTTTATTCTTTTAAAGGGGAATAACTTTTATTCTCCTTTCTGTGCATTAGCTGTGAGATTGGTGGAAATAGGCTGTCGCTTTTCATTTCATTGATCAAAGAAAAATGGTCCCTCACAATCTTTTTTTAAAAAAAGAATTCCCAATATTTGATGTTTCTTTGTCTTATAATTACTGTTTGATGTACTGCTTTAATTAAAATGTTGAATTATCAGATGGCTTTTATATGTGGGGAAATAATTAGCTTTTTGTTCTCTGCAAACGCTTTACGGAAGTGATTTTATGATCCTTAATCATCATAATAATAACAATAATAATAATAAAAATTCAGAAGAAAATTTATGCTACAGAAAAAGAAGAGGAAAAAAAAGTGGTAAATATTTAGAGATCTGGGATACCTAGAATGACTTTTAAATTATGTTTAAATTATGAGCTCAATGTCATGCTTTTTCGTTGTTTGGTTTTATAAGAAGCCATTCATTTCAATGGTTTTCACCAGTGGTGGGATTCAATTTTTTTTACTATCAGTTCTGTGGGTGTAGCTTGGTGGGTGTGGCTTGGCTGGCATGGCTTGGTGGATGTGGCAGGGGAAGGACATTGTAAAATCTCCATTCCCTCCTCACCCCACTAACCTGCTTTCTAGCTTTGTTCTCCTATTCAAGGCAACAAAAGAAGACCCAGCCAATCACCTGGGACTTGATGGGAGGCAGAGAATAGATGGGGTTGGCAGGGTCAGTCAGTAGTTCTCTGAACTACTCAAAATTTCCACTACTGGTTCTCCAGAACTGGTCACAACCTGCTGAATACAACCTTTTCACGGGTTTGGGACTGGACAAGAGTGAACACATTCAAAGAGCAATGTAATGATTACTTTTAATATATTTTAAACAATTTAATCTCCTTAACAGTAGGCTGGGACAGCTTTGGTTCAACTTGTTGATGGTCTGTGGAGGAGCTGAGATTGTGGTGAATCCATCATTGTATTCCATGATCTCTCAACAACTTTCAGTAGTGTTGACTATAGTATCTTTTTGAGTCAGCTCCATAGTTTAGGGATTGAGTGGACCCATAAAACATAGCCAGTCAAGGTTCCCTCTTAGTGCCTGGAGGTTGTGTGGGTTTGGATATGTGGAGTAATCATTTTCAACTCAGTCCGAACAAAAGTGAATGGTTGTGGGTGCTGGAACCATGCATACCTGGAGATGTTCCATCTATGACCTTAAATGAGATTGCACTTCCTCTTTATAGGATGGCATACAATCAGCAAGTCTGCCTGGATTAATCACTCTTGTTTTAAAAGTAGGTGTCAGCTGTGGCTAGCAAGACTTTGGCACAACTATTCCAGGTGCAGCTGTTGTGCTTCTTAAAGGTCATCGTCCAAATCACCTTGCAGCTTGATTACTGCAATATTCTCTGCATGGGCCCACATTTGAAGACATCCAGGAGTTTCAACTGGTTCAGATTGCAGTAATGGGCATGTCTGAGTATTGCAAGCTGTACTGCTTGTCAATTTGCTTCCTGTCCTGATGTGATCTAACTGTTAGTTGCATGCATGGAAGTACGTATGTATGTATGTATGTATGTATGTATGTATGTATGTATGTATGTATGAATGAAACATATACACACAAACAAATATATCCATTTATCCAACTCTCTTACAGTTTTAAAATGAGTTTCATCTTTGAGGCCTTCAGCACAAAGATTCATGCAAGGCAGTGGTTTCTTTGATGAGCAACACATGGGTTAAATAGATGTATTTGATTCACTCAATTTGTTTTAAACCAATGAGTGAAAAAGAACCTTTGACAAAACTGTCATTTTTAAAACACAGTAATATTTCATCCCCTCCGTACTATTTAGAATGCCTAGAACTGAAATGCTTCCAGCAAGCACTGTGTCTAATTTTTCAAAACTGTCATTTCCAGCAAATCTGCTTAGGCAAAAAATTGTATGCTGTTAGGAAATAGGGAGAGAAAGAACTATATTATAGAACACATTTTTTTTTCATGTGCAGGTCAAAGTGCCATCCAAGCTTGCAAAATATCAGAAACATGGTATAATAAATTATAAAGTGACAATGACAGATTGGTTCAGGTCCATAAATCCAATGCACCAATGATTAGCCCTCAAAAATATTATTTGGCTTAGATCTACCGGTAGCTGGCTTTTCTCCTTCCCTGCACATGATAATCATATAATCAAAGTGTTATTTCCAGGAGAAATAATAAAATCCAATAAAACTGCATCTTATTGAGAAAGATACAAAAAGTGACCAATTGTTCTAATCTGATCTACTAATAAACTTCTGAGGCATGCACTGCAGCTCTAAGCATGTTGGTACAGATTAATTTTCTGGTGACACATGCACAGCTCTTTTTTTGAAACAACTTACGATCTAAAATTCAATGCAAGGAAAACATTATAAAAAAAAGTAGCAATAACATGTAGACTTATATACCACTTCACAGTGCTGTACAGCTCTCTCTAAGCAGTTTACAAAGTCAGCATATTGCCCTCATTTTACCAACCTCAGAAGGATGGAAGGTTGAACCACTCAGAATCAAACACCTGGAGTGAGCAGTGAGTTAGCCTGGAGTACTGCACTCTAACCACTATGCCACTATGACTCTTAGAGTTTAAGGTAAGCAGGAAAACAATGTGCATCAGTTGGAAGTGGTTATGTTCAATTGAATATTCTCCAACTGGATATCAATGAAGACATCACTTTCTAGAACTAGCATAACCATTGCTGAGAATTCTGAAAACTAAAATTCTCACTTAGGAAAGGCACTCACAATGGGGATCCTGCAAGAAGACCTGGAAATGTGAAGATATCTCAAATTTAGCAGAACGTAGGAGACTCAGTGTTCCCACTGAGGTCTTTGAAGAAAATCTATTCTCTCAAGCACATGAAGGAAGAACAAGAAGCAAAGGATAGAAACTAATCAAGGAGAGAAACAACCTAGAACTAAGGAGGAATTTCCTGACAGTGAAAACAATTAATCAGTGGAGCAACTTGCCTCCAGAAGTTGTGAATGGTCCAACACACTGGAGGTTTATAAGAACATATTGGACAACCGTTTGAAATGCAATAGGGTTTCCTGCTTTAAGAAGGGGTTGGGCTAGACCTGTGGCCCCCAAACTAGTCACTAAGAACCAGTTCTGTGGAGAAAAGTTTTTCCATGGTCTGAAGGGGTGTGTGGTTTTGTATGCTATCTACATCCCATTGCTTGTTTGTGTATGCCACTGACCAGTGCTAGTCCACAGACAGGGGCTGAGGATCCTGGACTAGATTACCTCCATGGTTCCTTTCAACTATGTTACTCAGTTAAAAAAAGGCTGTTGTCACATAGCTGTTCTTGGTAGCAATTCTAAACATACAAATCAGGAGAGAGAGGAGAGGAAAGGACAGGAGGTGGTTGACAAACATAAAGACCAATCCAAATTCCCAGAAAGCTCACTGAAGCAAATGTGGGAGTTTCACTATTTTTTTTTTCAATCACCTGTGAAAAATACATTATTTGTATAATGTACAAATAATGGGTGAGAGTCCCTGTAGAGTTAGAGTTGACTGTATGTATCTCTATACCCAGGGTTGGGCTACTGGGGGTTTGCAGGGGTTCAGGAGATCCTCTAAGATTCTGTGCAGTTTGGAGAACCTCCAAATCCTGGCTGTCCCCCGCCCACCACACCCCATCCCTCCAAGGAGTCCCTACATGGACTGTTATGAATGTAGGTAAGTGCAGGACACACACAGGGGCATGGGGAGGGAGAAAAACGCCCCTCCAAGAAGTTCAGGAAATGGGCCCGTTTATGGCTTCCAGAGAGCCTCTGAAGCCCAGGGAGGCCATTTTCGCCCTCCCAGAAGCTCAAGTAAAGCCTCCAGAGTCTGGGGAAGGCAAAAACACTCCCCACCGACATGGTGCAGGAGGCCAACTGGGCCATGCCCACCATGACCACGCCCGCCCAGAAACTGGGCAGAGAACCCATTGCTAAAATTTTTGAAGCCCACCCCTGTCTCCACCCTCTCAAAGATACAGGATTGCAACATCTAGTAAAAAGGAAGGCAAGAAATGAATTCTGTAGCCATAACTATGTGGTACCTGTTCTACTGTCCTCCAGGTGACAAGTTAAGATCGTTACTTCCAGGCTGAGACAGACATTTTGAAAGGGGTGGGAGAGGAGTAAGATCCCTCAGCTACAGGATAAGTTAGTGGATATGCCCATCCAGGGGTGGGATCCTACTGACATAACAACCGGTTCGGTGAGTGCACATGCTCAGTACTTGTAAATCAAGTAAATCTCCCGCAGGCAATAACCTTCTCCTGCTGACCCGCAGCATTCAGCTGTGCTATACAAGGCAACTAAGGTTGCTTTTGCAGGGAATAGCCTAGAGCCCGGGTGGGCAGGCGGGCCCAACCAAAGAAAAGAAGATCTTTGGAGCGAACCATTTCTCTGTCAGCTGCTCTTCGGAGCTACCGGTTCTATAGAACTGGACCGAACCAGTAAAATCCCACCTCTGTGCCCATCTATCATCTTTTGGTACTGAAGGATTATGGGCCATCTGTTCTGACCAAAGCTTCCTGAGACTGTCATTAATCATATGCTTAGTCCAAACAACTCTTGTTTTATTTCAATGCTGGGAATTATGTTCATTCCCAACCTGTAATGAGTCCCAAACAATCTCTCAAGATAAGCACCCACCTTTATCTCCTTTGAATTTCTGCCAAATTAACTGGAAAAAAAAACCAACCGAAGTACAAAAACCACACAGAGCTTCAAGGTTTAATCTAAACAGAGCAAACAACTTTGCTTCCTGAAAAGGTTTCTCTACCTTTGGACTTCCTTTATACCTTATGGGAGGGGAAATCACTTCCAAGTCTTATTCCCGAGTCACCCCTTTTGTCTTGCCTTCGGGCAATTCCGCAAACATGCGCACTGGGAATAGGCTCCCCTTATTCCTCTGCCTCACTGCTGCCAGACTCCAGAGGCTCCAGAGTCAGCACACAACTCTCAGATGATCCTGGCCCCATCTCTGCATCGGATACAGGACCCTCATCTGAGTCCTCCCCAGACTCCTGGACTGGTCCCCGTTCTTCCCCACTGTCTGATTCTGCTGCTGTCTGCACAGGGTCTCTGATTCAAAAAAAAACCCCAAACTTTGCATATCTATAAAAGAACCAAGGGATATTTGATTGTATGGGTGGTTGCTTTCAAAATGGCTGCCCCTTGTCACATGTAGGTAGGGCCTGCCATTCTTTCAAGCTATGAGATTCATTTGGGGCAGAGGTAAGAGGATCATCTCTGAATCTTATCTAAACTTGAATTAGTTTAATTATAACTAGGACAAGTGGTAATTGAAGACACTGGCATAATGAAACTAGATAATGTACCACTTCTGCCTTGGGTCAGTATGAAGCTAACTTGATAGCTAAGCGGAGCCGTCTTCCACGCTGTTTGCTTCAGGTCTCTTTATTAATATTTAAGAACAGTCAAATTCTAGGAATCCCAATAACCATCTTTCACCTCTGTCTTCCAGAGAAGGCACTTGTAACCATATATGCCTTCATTATACTAATTAATTAAAAACAGACACAAAAAAGAGTACTCTCTCTGGTATTACTTTGCATTTTCTGTGAGCAGTTTTTATAATGAGCTTTCTAATCTTCCATTAAAAAAAAAAAAAAAACAAGAAACAGAAACAAAACATCAAGTCTACAATGTTGAGTTTGCATTGTTGCATTGCATATTCAATGCTTTTTTAAAAAAATCACCAGGTAATATTATTTGAATGCAAATTGTCAGATCAGAAAAGTATTATATTGTATAACAGGTAATATCATACAATACATTCCGAGCCTATATACATTTTGATAAATCATTCTTAAAATACATTTGCAAAGGTCTTTCTGGGTTTTCCATTCTATACTTTTCACTTTACACCTGGATTTAATGGATTCTATTAAATATATTGTGTTTCCATATTCTGATGCCAGCAGTATAAGCAAGGAAATATTAGATTTGTTTTTGTACAACATTTCCTAAATTGAGTAGATTCCTATTAAAATGTTCAGGAGAAAATGAATAAATAAAATAGCAAGGTCTGCTTGTCCAGCAAATTCAATGTATCCTATTGAAAAGTGGATTTAACTGTTATATATTTATAACCCAACTTTTTTTAAAAAGGGAAGGGACTAGTGAATACAACACAGTTAAAATGAGCAAAAACATAGTGTGTGTATGCTGTGTACAACATCATTCTGAAACTCAGTTATCCCTTTCAGGCTTTTCTAAAAGGTAAGCCCTTTAAAAATTAGAAAGGAAGGAAGGGAGAGGAAGGAAGGAAGGAAGGAAGGAAGGAAGGAAGGAAGGAAGGAAGGAAGGAAGGAAGGAAGGAAGGAAGGAA
>BLBF01000039.1:26776547-26789693 GCA_015471245.1 Laticauda colubrina
GATAGATAGATAGATAGATAGATAGATAGATAGATAGATAGATAGATAGATAGATAGATAGATAGATAGATAGATGCATGCATACATACATACATACATTAATGCCTGTCCATTTTGAATAGCAGAAAGAGGAAACGTAAGAGTTCACAATGCTGATGCTATATGGAACAAAACTGTGATCAAATCTGGATGTTCAGCATGAAACCTCTTCCCAGAAGGTAACAAGAATAGATTGTGATGTTTTACAGGTGGCATTTTTCCCCGACAAGAATAACAAGAATGTTCAAGAGTAAATCCGAAAAATGTTGGAAATGTCATCAGATACCTGGCTCATATTACCATATGTGGTGGACTTGTGCGGAAGCTAAAAAATACTGGATTAAAATCCACACATGGTTGGAAAAAATGACAAAAAACATATGGATTTGAAACCAGAGATATTTTTATTACCTGAAATATATAGTAAAGACTTGAAATATCTGATTGTAAATGTATTAACAGTGGCTCGGATTGTATTTGCTAAAAACAGGAAAAATGAGAAAACACCATCACAGGAGGAAATCATTAAGAAAATATTGGAATGTGCTGAAATGAGTAGATTGACATTTGAAATCAGAGAACAAGATGACAAACAATTTTATAAAATTTGGGATCTATTCTATGAATGGTTAGACAATAAAATATAGCAATGAAATATGATGACTTTTTTAGAAAATAATGAATATATAAAGATGTATTCTTTTCTTATTATATCTACAGAATGATTCTATGATAGATTTGGGGTGATAATATGAACTCATAAAACAAATTAAGTAAAATATGATTATTTCATAAAACATGAATGAATAAAAGTATAGTCAGATGACTGATTAATAATGATATTAATGTATTTAATATTTGATTGAAAATACGAGATTATATACAATGTAATTGTAATTGAAGACTACGAAATAGAATCACAAAACAATTTGTAAACCAACCAGCACACTGTATGAGTGTGGAAGATGACTTGATGTTTTTATGATTTGTTTGTTTATGTTTGTTTTAAAAACCAATATTTTTTTTTTTAAAAAAAGAACAGATCGAGAACAGGATATGTACCATCCCAGACAATTGTACGGACTCTGCTCAAGCATCACTTCTATGCTATGTCTTGGATAGAAGGAAGTGAACTGCCAATAATTTTTCTGCCATCCTCACCACTCTTTGCACTGCCTTCCTGTCTGAAGCACTAAGTAATGTTTCCAAACTAGACTATAATGCAGTAAGACAGGATGCTCTTGACCTTCCCTCAATAGAAAGTGGTGAGGACAGGGGGAGGAAGATGTGTTTTTCACATGCAACTTGCAGAAAATGCAGGTCCTTCTATGCCTACTTCACTAGTGTCTCACTCTTGAGTGATCAAGCTAGCCTACTCATTAACTGAACACTCAAAAACTTTTGAAAACTTTTGATAAGGTCAACCAATGGTAAACAGGTATCAAGTTGCCAATCTGCACAGTCTATTGAAAGGTGTTATATGGGGCATTATCTCCCTCTTTTAGAGAGCATTTTTTAATCTGGATTTATCTCAGTGGAAGCAGCATTCCAGATAAGGAGTTTAATATGGTTATCAAAATGCTGCAAATGTAATTCAGCGTCATTAAAGGCAAAACGATATGAGGGCTGAAGGATCCGAGAGGGACATACGATTTAAAAAAAAAGATGTTGGCACAAAATTCTTATTCCGATCAATCTTTGCAAATACCTTACATCGTTCCATGGACAGCATTACCATGTAACCTTCATTTTTTTTCACAGACACCAAAGTACCTGGGGCTTAACAAGATTTATGGTTTCCCCACTAATAGTTCCTGCTCCTTCTGAGAATTCCATTCATATTAAAACTATTATATTTTTGGAAGCTTAATCCATAACATGCTTTCTATGCAGAGAAAAAGGGAAGTGAAATGTTTCCTTCGCTTCACATCATTCCCACTGTCAAAGCCTGATAGTGGTGTCAGAATTCTTGATGGACAGCTCTGGAATTAGCGGCATTGACAATGGGATAGAATCAAGATCACGTGAAATGATAGTACTGTTTTATCATGCCTTGGTAAGGCCAGACTTGGAATACTGCATCTAGTTTTGGTTGCCACAATATATAAAAAAATGTTGAGACTAGAAATAGTACAGAGAAGAGCAACGAAGATGATTAGGGACTGGAGGTTAAAACATATGGAGAACAGTTGCAGGAAATGGGTATATCTAGTCTGGTGAAAAGAAGGACTACGGGTGACATTATAGCATTGTCCCAATCTTTCAGGGGCTGCCAAAAAGAAGAGGGAGTCAATCTATTCTCCAAAGCGCCTGAAGTCAGGACAAGCAATGGGTGGAAACCAGTTAAAGAAAGAACCAACTAAAACTGAGGAGGAACTTCCAGACAGAACAATGAATTAGTGAAACAACTTGCCTCCAAAGATTGGGGATGCTCCAACACTGGTGGTTTTTAATAGAATGGAATGGAATGGAATGGAATGGAATGGAATGGAATGGAATGGAATGGAATGGAATGGAATAGAATAGAATAGAATAGAATAGAATAGAATAGAATAGAATAGAATAGAATAGAATAGAACAGAACAGAACAGAACAGAATAGAATTCTTTATTGGTCAAGTGTGATTGGACACACAAGGAATTTGTCTTCGTGCAGATGCTCTCAGTGTACATAAAAGAAAAGATTCATTCATCAAGAGTCAAGAACCATAAGGTACAACACTTAATTATAGTCAGATGGTATAATGGTTTTTAAGAAACCACTGGACAACCATTTGTCTGAAATGGTATAAGATTTCCTGCTTGAGTGGGAGGTTGGACTAGAAAACCTCCATGGTCTCTTATTCTGCCATGCTCAAAATCCCTTCACTGGGCTGGCAGAACACAAGGTGGGGGCATTGCTGATGAAACGTGTCCTAATTCATGCTCAAGATGAGTTCTCTCTATGTACTGAGCATTCCCAGATGCTTGAATGAATGCTTCAAAGATAAGGAGTGTGACTGCAAGAATAAGATGTTCAACCACATGCCAAGTACCAGGATTAGGCTGGGACAATAGATAGTGATATCTTGTTTTTTGCTAACTCAGTGGTCTTCCTGTTCTATTAAGGGACTGAGAGTTTTCTCTGGCATCTGCATATTGCCGCAAACTCACTTGATCAGAGATGGCCATTGAGATAAAGTAACATTTAGAGTAATATGAAGCCTCTACTCATCTATGAATGACATGACTCCTTGGCTCTCTATCTCTACAGCCTCTCTACATCCTGCTTTGAGGGTAGAGTAATAACCAGCTTCATCTTAACTCTGATTTTCTTTCTTGAGAATGTAATACACTTTCTCTCATCATATTAAAGTTCAGAATCATCTATAGGTGTTGATGTGAATCCAAAGAAAAACTGGCCTCTGAAATTAATGTAGGCCTTCTCATGAATGAGGGCATTCCCAGAGAAACCTCAAAAGTCTACACAAGGCTGGGCAGCTTCTGGAGATATCATCAAGTCTCCAAAAATGAAACTTCTGGTTTAAACACTACATCCCACAAATCAGTGGTGGGTTTCACATTTTTTTCACCATCTGTTTCTGTGGGCGTGGCTTGGTGGGCATACTTTGAACATGCTTGCCAAACATGTGCTTTGCACCTGTGCAGAGGGTTTGCTACTAAACTTTTCCTGTTCTCCCTGTGTCTTCAACACTGACATGCAGCAATCCACTTTGACGCGCGAAGCAGCTGAGCTTCAAAACCAGTAAATAATGGTCAGCATAGACAGGTGAGCAGGCACAGCAGCTGATCTTTGGAGTGAACCAGTTTGCTCACAGATGATCTTTGAGGGCAACCGGATCGGTTGACCCAGGCCGAACCAGTAGAATACCACCACTGCCACAAATGCTCTTTGTTTCACTGGCAGGTATATGCTGGCCAGGGAAAATAAAAGTTTTAAAGTAGCTTTCAGCTCTTCCCAAGTCCTGTGAGCAACCTTCAAGTGATTCTTGGAACTTACAAAGACAGCTCTGAACCTTGTTTGTGTTAAATCTAAAATTGAAGTAAGAATCAGGCTGTGTTATTCACCGTGGCAGTATTTTATCCCTCCACATGTGTCTCCTTTGAGCTTTCATGCCTGTGTTAGCACATTTTAATGATGATATCTAAGAAGCTAAGAAAAACCTCTCTCCCAAAGTTCTCACTCCTCAACTTAATGTATTTTTATCAGATTACTGCAAGGAAGAAATTTCAAAGCTCTCCTTGAGATGCAAACACAAATATTTGGGGATCTTAATTTAGATTTAGGTTTAGGCATTTGGGAGTCACCAAATATTAGTGGTGCCTGCTGATTGCCAGCAAATCATACTTTATGTTGGAACTGCAGAAAGTCCTCAACTTATGACCACATGAGTAGACTGCTCATTTAAGGGTCATTCAGTTCTTTTCTGAATGGAGAATATGTCTTCCTTCATCCCTTTAGATCACCAGTGTTTGGGCAAAGCTGGTTGTCTGACTCATGGCCACTCAGGACAAGAGCCGATGATTTCATGTGAATCACAACTGTATCACATTCATGATACAGATTCTGTAATGTGCCTCACTTGTACATTGAGGTCATTAAGGCATGCCCATGGGGCAAGGTAAAAACAAGTCTCTGGAGCTACTAAACAAACTTAACCTCAAATAGATATGACAATAAATAATTTCATCTGAAACTCCTAGCCAAAGGTGGGCGACAGAGAAATCTCTGGCAGGATGGTAGCTTATGGAGAAGGGATTCAACCTTTTCCTTCTAACCACCATCTTGCTAAAAAAAATTCCCTTCCCAAGCTGCTGTTGATCTCATAGAAGAAGCTTTTGACAACAGCCAAATGGGTGCCTGCTAAATGAGAACACCATGATACAAAATTGTTTACAAAATAAAAGTGCATATCAAGAAGCATTGGACCGATCCAGCCTAGAACTAAGGAGAAATTTCCCAACAGTGAAAACAATTTATCAGTGGAACAGCTTGCCTTCAGAAATGCTAGTTGTTTTATCACTGAAGGCTTTTAAGAAGAGATTGGGCAAACATTGGTCCAGAATAGTATATAGGGTCTCTTGCTCAAGCAGGGGATAGGCTCAGGGTGGGATTCTACCGGTTCTACCAATAGCTCTGAGGATCATCTTGAGGTTAGCTCCAAAGATCAGCTGCTGGGCCCACCCGACCGCTTACAACAGCTTTAATTTAACCTTTATTTCCTGGTTTTCAAGATCAGCTGCTTTGTGTGGCACACTTCAGCTGATGTGTGGATTGCCACACATCAGCTGTTTAACACAGAGGGAGATTGCAGGATTTCAGAAGGTCATAGCAAACCCTCTACATGCAGCGAAGTGCACAAAGCATGCGCTCACCAAACTGGTTGTTACACTGGTTGAATCACATCCCTGGGTAGACAAGAGGGCTTCCAAGAATACTGACAATTCATCCCCACTTCATGAGGATTGCCAAACCCATGACGGACCTCCTAAAGACAGGAAGTCCAATTCTGTAATTCTGTATCAGCTTGAAATTTTCATACACAAAGAAACACTAGTACAAACAGTGTGATTTTTCTTCCCAGAAAAGACACTTCAAATCAAGGCTGTTCTGAATGCCATAAATAAATATTTGTGCTGCTCTTCTTCCTTTAATCCAGGGGTCTTCAAACTTGACAGCTTTAAGACTTGTGGACTTCAACTTCCAGAATTCCTCCTCCAGTCATGATAGCTCAGGAATTCTGGGAGTTCAAGTCCACAAGTCTTAAACTTGTCATGTTTGAAGACCCTTGTTTTAATAAACCATGCTTTTAAATATCTAGATTTAGAGAAAGAGAGAGACAGAGACAGAGACAGAGAGACAGGGGAGGGGGGAGGGAGGGAGGGAGGGAGGGAGGGAGGGAGAGAGAGAGAGAGAGAGACTCTCTCTTGAGTATTTTCCTTATCCTTCATAAATTCTGCCCAAATATTCTTTAGTGGTTTAAAAATAAAAACACAATCAGACACTACTATGGTGGGTTGATTGGAAACCATTCTGCATCTCCACAAAATTCCTGAGAACGAAACAGCTCGAAAGCTAGCTATAATTCACTGAAATCCATTTCTTTCTTTGTTTTCACTGCAAAATTGTTATTTCAATAGGAAAGGTTTAGTTTTCTGTAAGAGAGGGGAGTTTTTTGAAACAACCAAATTATGCTATTTCCCTACTCCCCCCCCCCCCCCCGTCAAAGAATATCTTACACAATCTTCTCTCTCTTGAACCATGGAGGTTATGTACAGCTGGATGCCACTTAAGAAAACTCATTTACAGTCCAGCACTGTATTCAACCAAGAATGCATACAAACAACAGATTTCACCACTGCAAAATGGGAAAACGACGTCCCTATCGGACCAACCTAAGCTACAAAAAACCAATTCAATATACCTTGAAAATTTCTGTATAGACTTTGTAGTGATTGTTGGAAGATTGACAGTTCTATGTAACTCAGAGTAAAATGCCCCACACCATGCAAAGCAAGCTGAATTGACCATGATGTATTCCCTTTCCCATTTTATTTGATTCCATTTTATTTATTGATTTGTTTGTTTATCAAATGTGTGTCCTGCTGAGAATTAATTTAATTCTCTTTTTTTTAATGCTTACTCAGATCATGGCAAACATCTGCTGAGTTTATAATTTACTAGCTCTATACCTGTGCTTTGCTATGAAACTATGTGATCAGCCTTAGTTTTTTGGAAGGAAAATAAGGAGGGGGGGATTGTGCCCCTGCTTACCAGCATCCATTGATATTCATCTGGCTTGTATCCTCTCTCAATGAGTGAGAGAGTTGAGGACTGTTTGGAAAGTTAAATAGTATTTGCTGGGTGACCAAGGAGACAGGAAGGAGCCTAGGTGTGGCTTAGCTCAAGTGTTCTGTACTGCTGTGAAACTAAAATTGAAACTGAAACACCTCTCCTCTGCTTGTGTTTTGCATTTGGAGCAGATGGGGAGGGGGAGTAGAACTCCTTAGCATCAAAGCATGTTAATAATAATATATGAAATACTAATGTTCTGATGGTCATTTTGAAAAATCATTTCTTAGTGAGCACCAAGAGGAGTGAGAAGCCAAGAGGAACATACATGCCAAATTTTAAGTTTGTAGGGTGGTTGTGGAGATTTTGTGATGATGCATGAGTGGAATTTCACTTTTACACATATAGATTTATATCCTGCTTATATTATTTTTACAAATAACTCAAAGCAGCCAGTACCAATGTACTTTTCTGCTCTTATGATCCCCACAACAACAACCCTTTAAGGTAGGCTGTAATGAGAACAAGCAGTCCAAAGTTATCCAGCTGGCTTTCACAGCTAAGTCAGGATTTGAACTCGTAGCTCCCGCTTTCTAGTCTGAGGCCTTAACCACCAAACCAAACTGGCTCTAACAATGCAAGCAAAAACTTTAGTTCCTAATCCCACTATAAAGCAAAACCAATAAATCTCAAGTGATATGTTAGGAAAACAGGGCAATATTTACACAATTATGTTTTAATATCCAAGGATTTTTAGATATCAAAATGTAGTGCAAATTTGGCAGTTTTCCATTCTGTGTTTGTATTCATAGTTCATGCAACAACAACAAAAAAAGCAATTTGTCTTTTGGCTTGGTGGGTGGCCAGAGTCCAGTTCCTGTGGTTTCTGGTTTATCTTGTAGGAAATTATTCAACCACCTATAATTAAGCAAGCTGGTTTGCATCTGTGGCCCTGGATTAGAAACTGGGAGAGCAGGAGTTCTAATCCAGCCTTAAACACAGAGGTTAGCTACATCATTTTCTCTCAGCTCTAGAAAGAGGATAATTACAAACCAGTTCCAAATATCACTGTCAAGAAAATGACAGGGATTTGGCCATATTATTACCAGGAATCAGGATAGACTTGAAGACCAGCACAAAAAATTTGAAAAAAAAAAGAAGAAGAAGAAGAAGAAGTTCTCAAAAAAGGAGTTATTGGCAAACCGCTTCTGGAAAGCATTCCAAAGAAAATCTCCAAAAATTGTCCAGACAGTCGGCAAGAGTCAAAAATGGGCCTTGACACAATTCAGAGGGGGAGAGAGAGAGAGAGGGAGGGAGGGGGGGGGGGAGAGGGAGAGAGAGAGAGAGAGAGAGAGAGAGAGAGATGTGGTTAGAATGCAGTACTGCAGGCTAACTCATTGCTTACTCCAGGAGTTTGATCCTGACCGGCTCCAGGTTGACTCAGCCTTCCATCCTTCTGAGGTGGGTAAAATTAGGACCCAGTTTATTGAGGGCAATATGCTGACTCTGTAAACTGCTTAGAGAGGGCTGTAAAGCACTATAAAGTGGTATACAAGTCTAAGTGCTAAGTGATATATACATCTAATCAAACCAGAAAGCATTTTTGAAGTTTCACTTTAATCATATTCTCCTTTCTGGTGAAGGCTATCCAATTTCACAGTGATAAATGCATGTTGTCATAATCCCTCATTCTCTCTCCATCCCAGTGCCCTCACAGCACTGACTCTTGTAGAACAGGACTGCAATCACAAAGTTCAAAATTAATAGCTGTGAAATCTCAAGCATTCATAAGCATGTGTTTTTATCGCTTCTGTGCAGCATAGACTGGATGCTCTTGTTATTTATTATTTGTGACAGTCAACTCTTCCCACATTGTTTGCACTGGGCGGGAAAAGCATTGTTCATATGTAGCCAGGAGGATGCAGATTCTTTACTTTATTGAGACTGGAATATCTTTCTTCAGCAGATGTGTGGATTTCAACTCAAGAATCCCACATATGTCATGAATTCTCAGAAGTGAAAACAACAGACCCGGAGGATGTCCAGATTAGACAAGAATGGACTGGGGACTCCTATAAGAGCCCATTTTTCTTTATCTTGGATTTCCTCCAAATCATTTGCTTTCACTTCTGAGAACTGACCAGCGCTGATATAACAGAATAACAGAGTTGGAAGGGACCTTGGAAGTCTTCTAGTCTAACTCCCTGCTGATCAGAGGTGGGATTCAACAGGTTCTGACCAGTTCTGGGGAACCGGTAGCAGAAATTTTGAGTCATTTGAAGAACCGGGAAATACTCATCTCTAATGACCTAAGTGCTAGAGCCCACTGTAACTACATAGCCAAAAAGGCATTAAGAGTTGTTAACCTAATCCTACGTAGCTTTTTCTCTGGTAATATTACACTACTAATTCGAGCATATAAAACATTTGCTCGACCAATACTCGAATACAGCTCATCAGTCTGGAACCCACATTATGTACCTGATATTAACACAGTTGAGAAAGTCCAGAAATATTTCAGAAGAAGAGTTCTCCATTGCTCTACTCATTGTAGAATACCTTATGCCACCAGACCTGAAATTCTAGACCTAGAAAACCTTGAATTATGTCATCTTTGGTCTGATCTAAGTATGGTATATAAAATCATACATTGCAATGACTTACCTGTCAATGAATGTTTCAGCTACAACCATAACAAGAGCACACAATAGATACAAACTCAAGGTTAACTGCACCAAACTTGATTGCAGGAAATACGACTTCAGCAACAGAGTGGTCAACGTCTGGAATACTCTACTTGACTCTGTGGATTCTTCCCCAAACCCCAAAAACTTTAACCTTAGACTGTGTACTATTGACCTCATCCCTTTCCTAAGAAGTCTGCAGGGGGCGTGCATAAGCGCACCAATATGCTTACCATCTCTGTCCTATTGTTTCTTTTATTTTTCTTATATGCACCCATTTCATGTATTCATAACTATGTATATAGTTATACTTATTATTTTGTAAGCGATTGACAAATCAAATAAAAAAATAAGTAAAATAAACACCATCTCTGACTGGAGATTTTACAGTGTCCTTCCCCTGCCACAGCCACCAAGCCACGTCCACAGAACCAGTAGTAAAAAATTAATAATCATCCCACTACTGTTGTTGCTATTACCTGATGGGTAATGAAACATGCAAGAAACCAACCAAGTTCAGAGACCAACAAGAACCTCTCATTTCAAGCCTGAGCTACAACTATTTTTTCCCCATTGTTACACCTATATTAGTTGCATTTGTTGGCTGATATGGATTGGCTGAAAAAAGACATAGGACATTTGTTCATCTGAAAAACAATCAGCAGACAGGCTAAAGAGGTAAAATGAAAATACAGTCAGCAAAACTGAGTAAGAAATAGTGAAATAGGAGGCTTGGAAAAACTAGAAGAAAATGTAAGTTAGAAAAGAGAATGTCTGAAAAAGAAAAAATAATCAAGCTATACCATATATGACTGAAAAAATCTAGATGACCGCTAGATCGCAGCAAAATGCATTTTTTCTATAGCTCTTTCCTGTCTTCTAGTGGTTGCTCCAATTTCTGCAACTCAGATAGAGTAGTTCTCGCTCAATCTTTACAGGTGAATTTGTAATAACTTGTGAAATTATTGTGCAGACACAGAGCCCTCCAGCTATGTTGTGACAAAAACTACCAGAATCCTCAACCAGCATGATTAATGATTGCATTTGCTGGTAATTCTGTGATCATTAATGCCAAAACTTGGAAAAGTGGTTCAAATCATCATCTTCTTCTTTTAATGACCCCATAATCCCTTGTGGGATGGAATCTGGGCAACTGAATGGAGCTCAGGGTTTACTTGACAGATGCCCTTCCTGTCACCAAAGCAGAAAGGTTTTTTTGAGCAGATATAGTCTCATTGTGCCCAAAGGGAGAAACATCTGTCTCTACCTAAGATCGAATTCACAGCCTCCTGATCGTGAGGAGAGAGCTCCAGGGAATATACTGGAAAATATTTAGACTGGGTCATAACCCTGATAATGCAGCCAAGATGGAACTCTAAAGAGGTACTGCTCTCCTATTACACTTCTCCATTAATTCCTGCCTGCCACAGTCCTTTCTTGTCAAAAACCCCAAGGCCAAACACATTGCAATACGTAGTTGGTTAAACCAGATCCTTTGGGGAATGATTCTAATTAGAGGAACGTCAATTGTAGTCCCCAAACAACACTGGTGGCTGACTTTACTACTGGAAATACTGTATACAAAACCTTCCTTTCTGAAAAGTCTTTTAAGAGCTTGCTTTAAATCCACGAACGAGGAAGAGAATTTATGTCTCTGCCTCAAAGGCCTTGCTATCTAATTTAAAAGAAAACACAGTAATAAACTGTAGCAAAAACCAAAAACAAGAGAAAACAATAAAAAGGGAATAACTGTTATTTATACACATATCGTTCCTAAGAGCATTGGCGTAAACAGTTTGTTGGTTATGTTTATTTTTAATTATTGGTTACCATTTATTTATCACTCAGAGTGATCTCCTCTGAAGTTTCCCTTTAAAATTGTAATTACCTATTAGCATTTTGTTTTTCATAGCTTTGATATCTATAGACCAGAGCTGTAAACACCCATAAACACATTGACACATAGATATGCTTTATATCTGACACAGGCCTTGTATGGAGAGGAGAGGAGAGGAGAGGAGAGGAGAGGAGAGGAGAGGAGAGGAGAAGAGAAGAGAAGAGAAGAGAAGAGAAGAGAAGAGAAGAGAAGAGAAGAGAAGAGAAGAGAAGAGAAGAGAAGAGAAGAGAAGAGAAGAGAAACCTTTGTTGTCATTTTTTTTCCTGTGAACACACTGAACACATTAAAAAATGAAATTCTGATGCCCGCTATCAAAAGAAAATAAGCCAAAATATTGAAAGTCCATCCGAGCTAACAGCATTATCCAGGCGGAATGCTTTAACCAAGTTTCAGTTGCAATGATGACACAGCAGTTGCTCACCTGCTGATTTGTTATTATCTCTAGCTTCATGTAAACCATTTTCGGCTCTAAGCAGCACCTTACCAAATAGAGAATAGTAACTCTCTATATAGGTTGGCCTTTAGCCTAGTGGTTAACCCTCCACATGCTTAAATCTGGCCCACGGGACCAGCATGGAAATATAGCAAACACAGGACAATCACCACCGGAGTCAAATATTTGTGCAAACCAGATCCGGGTTAAAGAGAAAAGACATTTGTTGCTCAAAAAAAAAAAAAAAACCTATCGAGAGATTAATACCAAAAAGGACAGCATTTCATTAGCTGTATCTTTGCTTCTGTACCCTAGAATGGAATACAAAGCTATTTTTCAACCTTTGTAGCCTCTTAACTGTTCTACTTTTAAGCCTGACACTCATCACTGCTTCCCTTCTGAATCTTCACATACATACATTTTGATAAACCAATAACCTAAATTTATCAAAACTTGGTTTAACAGGCTTCAGATACAAGAGTCAAATCTTCCATCCAGAAATTACCAGAATGATAGGGAATGCCCACTGCATCAACATGGTTTGGATGCTTATCATAAATTTAATTGCCACAATTATGTAATTATGCAAAAAAAATCAATTTGCAGAAATTTACACCATTTTTAATTAGGGAAATGGCTTTGATTCCAATAACATACATTTGAATTTAATGGACATTCCACTTAAACAGAATGCTTACCTGAAAGTCCATTAAATCAAGGCCTTACAGTAAGTATAATAACTTTTAAGGCTTTTAAATTGATTCAAAAGATTAAAAAAAACCTGAGCTTTTTTTTACCCAAGAGAAACAAAATTAGGTATTTCCTACTGGCATTTCATCACTGGCATTATGGGAATGGATACTGATAACATGTAGCAATGGAAAAAAAAATAGGGCTGCCATTTTGAAAGCAAACATTCTTTCTAATCCTACTTCATCCAATCTTTTAAATCATTAGAATCTTTACAGTTTGAATTGATGTTGAATACATGTTTTGAAGGTGATCGCATCATATTTACACCCATTTTCCTGGTTTTTAAAATATATATATCAGAACTATAAAACTATAAGCTGACAGACATCCTTCAGAATGTAGAATGTACAGAAGGAAATAAAATGGTATGCTCAGAAATGTAGTTCCCAGTCATGAATCTGAGATCCAGGGCTCCAGAGCTAAAAGGAGGAGGGAGAGGAGGAGGAGGAGGAGGAGGAGGAGGAGGAGGAGGAGGAGGAGGAGGAGGAGGAGGAGGAGGAGGAGAAGAAGAAGAAGAAGAAGAAGAAGAAGAAGAAGAAGAAGAAGAA
>BLBF01000039.1:26794693-26807552 GCA_015471245.1 Laticauda colubrina
TTATATGTTTCAGTTTTGCTCTTCATTAAATAGCAAAACCCATATCTAGAATAGTGGTCCATTATACTTAGTATGTTGCGAGCTCCTCCTACACTTGGTTTTTTCGGACCTATTAAATCAGCAAATACTACTTCTAAAGGCTCTTTAGTAGTAAATCCATCAACTCTATTAGCCGGTATGACCCTGATCTTATTTTGATTACAGGCATTACATTGCAAATACTTATTGCAAGATTTCAAACTTATTCCCTTAGACAATTCAACAGTTTTCTTAAGCATTTTAAAATTTAAATGCCCTAGCCTTCGATGTAACAAGTGAATACATTCGTCATGAGGTTTCTTATTGTTATAAATTGTGTTAGCCACCTTTAAACCATCATCATTTAACACATATAATCCATCTCTTAAAGATGCAGTAATTTTCTTATCTTCTTTTTCAATGATGCAGTTATCTCCCCTAAATGTAACTACATATCCTAGTTTAACCAAAATTCTAACTGAAATTAAATTAAACTTAAGTTGTGGTACATATAACATTTTTACATTCTCTTTTATAAAAGAACAATATGCTATACCTTCACCTTTAGCTTTCAGTTTCCAGCCATTGACTAACGATATCTGCTGTGTACTCTGGGACATTTTAATAAAATTTTTGTTATCAGTTGTTATACAATGGGATGCTCCACTGTCAACCACCCATAAATTATTTTTTACAGCTCCGTTAGTATACATGGCTAACTCTAAATGTTTATGTAGTCTTTGATGATTTTTAGTATTCTGGCCAGCGTTCTGGCGCTTTGCCTTTTTACAAAATCTTGCCAAATGTCCTCTTCCTCCACAATTAAAGCACTTTTTAATTGTGTATGCAATAGGAGATTCATTATCTTCTTTTTGAGGTTGCTCCCTCCTTAATTCATCTCTTTCATGCCTTCTTCTGGCCTCTTCGATCAATCTGCCAGTTATGTCAGTTAAAGTTAAATTTTCCTTTGGCAAAATTTCAAGTGAAGTTACGTAGTTATCATAACTTTCATCAAGGGAAGATAGAATTATATAAACTTGATGTTGTTCAGAGAATATAAGCTCTTTCTCGTGTAATTCTTGGAAAATGCTTTGCATAGTTTTTAAATGACTCTGCATATCACCATTTGTTTGGAGATGTGTCCTGAAAAGCTTCCGTGTTAGATTTATGTGAGCACCAATATTATCTCGAATATAAATCCTCTTCAGCTTCTGCCAACACCCAAAAGCCGTTTTCTCTCCGTGGATATAAACAAGCTGTTGATCATTTAAGGTTAACGCAATTATGCAAATGGCTTGTTGATTTTTATGCTTAAATTCTTCTATCTTTAGTCTGTCTTCCTCATCCTCTGGATCCCATTCTTCTACGTTTGGTGGATTTTCAATTATGTTCCACAGACCTTCACTTCGTAGAAGTAGACTACATTTTGTAGACCATGATACATAGTTTGTTCCATCCAGGTTGGATATAAGGGACAAACTTTGTTGATTGACTTGTGCCATGGTTTTTCTTATATGGATATAAAAATATAATTAATAAAACACAGCTGTCTGTTTACTGTAATGTATAACAACACAAACTCTCACTTTTCACATAAATCTGTTTAACCTAGTTAAACTGACTTTGCAGCCTCTGGGCCCATAACCAGTGTTAAGCCTGGGTTCCCCAACCAGGGTTAGGTAGACAAGCTAAACAGAATGTGCAGCGTTAGTCAGATAGGCACACAGATAAATGAGTGATCTAAGCTTGTATGTTTATTAACATACAGTAAAAATAACAGATACGCTTGTGCTATCAAGAATATATTTTATTCCAGTATAAGTTTATGGCATAGTCAAATAACAGTCCAATATTCATTTACCATGTAGTCAGTCCATTCAGGGATATTCAGTTAGCAAAGTCCATGTAGAATATCCTATGTCAGTTCACTTACAAAATCAGTCCTTTGTTGTCTCTCCCGTTTGAGCAATGCAGTCTTGATTCCAAGCAGTAATCAGGGATCATCAAAGCCAGAGAGAGAGTGCAAGCCGTAGTCTTGCTACTTTTATATTGTTTTCTTAACCACTCCTTTAATTGCTATTTCACAGTTAAAGCTGTATACACTCTAACATACACTAACTATGATTCATAGTTATTATTTCACCTAAACCAGTTAGGGTGAACAATGTTATCCCTAACAGCTTCTTTCTCAGTAAAGACAGGTAGAGAAAGAGACAGAGATGGGAAGACAAAATGGGGCAGGAAATCCAGAATATTATGTAAAAATGCTTGGAAGATATCCTAGTTTTACGTCTCTGAACACTGCCAGCACTATGGAATGGAGACAAATAATCTACCTGCTACGATTGCTGAAATTCTAGACCACGTACTATCAGAATTAAGTTTCCTCCTATTTTTATTTTGCTTTATGAAAATGCAATACTTTGATAGATTAGTGTGAAACAAGGACAAAACTTGGGCATATTTTATGTATTATGTCCTACAAATAAAACTCCAGCAAATCAAAGAATGTTAAAAAATCATTCTCAGCAAGGATACAGATTGAAAATAATCACCTCCCACATGAGTTACACAAATATAAGTATGCATATAACTCATATATCTACTAAAAAGACATTGACTTGATTTCCCAAATTTTATTTCAGTGGATATTCCAAATATAAGAGAAGCTGACACATTGTGTAATGAGCAACTCAGCTTCCAAGCCACGGTTTAGTTATTGTTACAAGGAAGCTGCAAGTAGGCTTACAAAACTGCAGTGTCTATTCTAGAAATGTTGGTTAGGAAAACCAACAGTGCAGTATTGCCATTTTTATTGAAATTGTTCAACTGGCTTAACAACTTGGCCAAGTATGGGTTTAATTTAAAGTTTGAAATTAAAGTGATTTGTGGGAAACTGTATTTTCAGACACCATCCCTATTTGTTCTGGACACACTTTCGATCTTCTGGAGCCAATTTGTGATTACCCGGGGCATGGCACAAAGGCAACACAGTCAGATAATCACTAGGAGTCCCTTTATTATCTTCAACTTTGCCCCCAATGTCCTGGTTATCTTCTGGCTGGAGAAAAACTCTCCCTTTGACTGTAAAGAATCAAATCCAAGATGTGGTCAACAGAAACTATAAGTCCAATCAAGGCAAAATGAGGTCATTAGTCCAGCAGGACAGGAGCAAGAATTCCAGATGTGAAGGCATGGCAAAACTCAGCACAGTTGGGAAGACACCAGGAACACAGATAATCAAAGTCAACACAAGATAAACTCACATTTGCTCCCAGCAGCTGCCGCACTCAGAATACATCTCTTTTAAACTCTCTTCCCAGCTGTGGTTAATGAAGGGAATCAGGGCCCTTTTCTCCCCCCATAAGCCATGCAATTCACATTCTTCCCTTCTCCATTCTTCCCTGTGTGCCCTAGGATGAAGAGGGGGTGGGCCTGTGTCTTCCTTTGAATTCCCTCTTCCTTGTTCTACTTCTTCCCTTCTCTGCCCAGCTGGACTGTGCCCTTCCCCAGTTTTTTCCACAGCCAAAGGAGCCACACTCCCACTCCCTGTCAGCTATTCATCTTCCTCCTTGGATTCAGACTCCAACAGGGGCATGACACAATGGGCATGACACGATTTTTAGAAACAGTTCCAGAAGGAAACATGTACTTTCCTAAATTGTGAACCCCATTTGATTTTCCCCAAACTCTGGGTCCTTTGTTATTTATTTAATGTTGACACTGAAGGGGGAAAAAATTAAACTTTCTTGCATTTATGAGATGGACTGCCAGGATAGCATCATCCCAGCTAATCAGCTGACAGAAGTTGGTTATCTAAATGGACTCCTTATTTTCCCACAGAATATGAGAAATTCATAATACTACCTTGCAAAACTAGTGCATGTAAATCAGCAGTATCAAACTCAATTTCATTGAAGGACACATTGGGGTTGTTTTTGACCTTGGGGTGGCTGGGGTAGGCGTGGCCAGGGTGAATTTGGCCAATTCAACATCACTCATGTCAGGGGCACCCGTGGTGGCCAATTGCTAAGGCAGGACTTCCCTCAGATCCTCCCTCACTCTCATTATAATCTCCTTCCTTCCTTCCTTCCTTCCTTCCTTCCTTCCTTCCTTCCTTCCTTCTCCTTTCTTCTTCCTTTTTTCCTTATTTTTCCTTCCTTGCTCTCTTCCCATCTTCCCTTCTTTGTCTTTCCTCTTGTCCCCTTCTCCTTTCCTGTCCTTTCTTGCATGCTTAAATGCAAAAGGGGAAACATTTCTCCTTTTGTTTTTGTTTTTAATTTGTTCTGCTAGCCCTCTGCCAGTGAAAACGGAGCTCAGGAGGGCTGCACCTGTCCCTCCCAAACTCCATTTTTGGTGGCAGAGGCACTGCAGGCCAGTCCTTTGCTGTTTCCAGCACCCTGTGGGCCAGATCAGGCCCGCAGGCCTTGAATGTGACACCCCTGACGTAGATCATTAGCACATTTATTATTAAGACAGAGAGACAGTGGAGACTTCTGTTGAGATCAAATTTCCTAGGGCAATGAACTTTTAAGTCCAATTAACTGTGAGCTGAAGGAACAAGTCTCAACTGCGTTGCTAAACCTAAATCTTGGTAAGATTGCCTACCAGAGGTCTCGGTGTCATGATATTTATTTAATTTTAGACAACCGGATTAGAAGCAAATGCAATAATGCCAAAATTAATTAAAACCCAGCTCTGTTGCAGGTCCTGTTTTACTCAAAGCATGTTCAAGAGAAATTCAGAATTAGAAAGCAAAGATTGTTTCAAGGGAGGGGATGATTATCCAGTGTCCCTGTTTTCCATTTACCTGCAATCAAATGAACTTTGTGAATGGCAACAAGAAGCAATTTTGGTATCATAAAACTTAAAGCCTTTTAAAACTAGTTGATTAAAAAGAAAAAAAAATCTATAGCCCATCCCCTTATATTTGCTAGTATTATTCACCAAGAAGATTACTGTTGAGTTGGAGATTTTATATATAGTAGGTGCAAGACAAGTAAAAACTATGTTCTAAATTTAGTATGTAGTGTTCCTATAAAATACCTTGAGAAGCAATCAACCTTTTATTTCCTTTAGAATAAACTTTCTGAAACCAAATGAATTAAACTAGCTCTAACTTACTTTCATTTAAATGGATCTTCACAGGACTGGATTCCTGTGTCACATCTTAGCAAAAGTTATCTAATATGGCAGGTCAAATTTTGCTTCAAATTATTTGATTATATTTTTCACATAGCATTCAAGCAAAAGAAATATTAAGGCATAAAAGGAGAATA
This sequence comes from Laticauda colubrina, assembly GCA_015471245.1. Taxonomy (NCBI): domain Eukaryota; kingdom Metazoa; phylum Chordata; class Lepidosauria; order Squamata; family Elapidae; genus Laticauda; species Laticauda colubrina. Next base: position 26,799,991 of record BLBF01000039.1, read on the forward strand.
GGGATAAAATTATGACAAAGAAGGAAGGAGGGAGGGAGGAAGGAAGGAAGGAAGGGAGGGAGGGAGGGAGGGAGGGAGGGAGGGAGGGAGGGAGGGAGGGAGGAAGGAAGGAAGGAAGGAAGGAAGGCAAGCACAAATATATACTAAGAATGACTTCCAACGTATTTTTCCAGGGATAGAAAGAATGCTTCCTATGAACTTTTAGTTTAGGACTATAGTAAAATGTCCATTGTCCCCCACAAAAGAAAAACAGAAATTTAAAAAAATCCTCTTTTTAAATTTGGAAGGAAATAATAGCTAATAATTAACTGGACTAGATTACTTCACTGCCTCAAATCTTTGCCTTGGTTCTCACTCAGATGACTTCCTCCATTACAGGTGAGGAAAAAAAGACAGCATAAGTGCTAGAAATTGAGAAATTACAATCTTCATGAAGCACACAGGAAAATGTAGCTCCGTAATTGTTCTAATGTGATGCAGATCAGTTTCCTTAATAAACCCAGGTCAGTAACGGCATAGACAAAATGGAAAATTAGAAGGTTAAGTTCCAACTAGCCCTTCAGAACAGGAGTTGACATCCTTCCACTAATAAACATATTAGCAATCTAACCATAATAGAATTATAGTTGGATTGGATTTTGGGGGGAGGAAGGAATCATTTTCTTTTCCCTATCTTCTTAAGAATTGGTGGTGTCTCCTTTTATTTGTGTGGATTTTTAAAAGTATGGTTAGAAAGAAGACCCAGAAGGACAGAAAAGAAGGCCATAACTGGTGGGTTGTAGAAGACCTTTCTTAAAGTGGTCATCTGGAAAAAGAAATAAAGCTATAAGAAAATATTCTGTTGCTGTTGTCCCAAAGGTGCTTTTTTTTCCCCAAAAAGTCAACTGGACTTCATTTTTTCTTGAAGATGTTTGGCTTCTCATCCATTTCAGCTGTTTCAAGAAGGTTCCACGCCTGTTTGCAGAAGACCCTGAGAACGTAGATAAACCTCAACAAGTCTCAGAAAGAGTGATAACCACCAGGTGATGGCAAGGAATATACATCCCACCATCCTCCATCATTCAGAACCGAAGAAGTTACTTGGATGAAAGCGAAATTTCTTCAAAGAAAAACAAAGTTCAGTTGCTTTTGGGGAAAAAAAACCCAATCCTTTGGGATGATCATGACCTGGATGATTGAGAATCTCTTTACACATTCTGTTGTTTTTGTTCAACCCCGAAGTTGTGCCCTACTCTTCACAAGCCCATGGACCATAGCATGCCTGTCAGCTAAAAAAATACTTGTTTGGTCTTTTTAGTTGCCAGCAGAAAGAGAGGGGGGGGGGGGGAAGCAGTGCATTCCTTAAATGCCTCAGATAATTGCCTTGGCAGCCCAAAGCTGTCAGAGTGCAACAATATTAATGGAGAGCATGATTGATGACTCTTGGCTATGAATGTGTCCCATTGGAGAATATACATCCAGGAGGTGGGAGGAAGACCAGGGTCAAGGGGGAAATGAATGTATTTTAGTTGTCGGCTGCATCCAGCTAATGCCAACGTGATCCTAATAAATCATATTTTTTTTACTCTGAGATATGGATAGAGACTTATGATTTGAATGGGGGTGGAATGGCACCACTATCCTCCACTCTCCCAGAATGTGCCCAAAGTCATGTTCATGACACAATGTAACCTTCTCCCTTTGAACAGAAGAAAATGTTCTGAGGATAGCTTTAAAAATCAGCTGATCAAACCTACCAGTTATCATGCGAGACCCCAGCTGATAATTGGCTTGTCACAAGTGACTTGGGAAATGCAGAACTCTGTGCTTACAACCCAATTGTTGTCAAGGAATATGTTGGCACATGTTATTTCCAAATGAAACAAATGTTTCCAGAGAAATTCCAAATACTCTCCCTTAACAAGATTGCCATTGGACAATTATATCAACCTTTCTCATCCTGAGATTATTTTGTATATTATACAAAAATACAAGCTCAGACATATGTAGCTACCAGCTTAGGCCTATAGTCATCAAAAGAAAAATAATTGAGGTGTAATTATACTTTTAGTTTTAGTCTTGGCGTCAATGCTTAAACTAGCAACGGAGAAATTTCCTGAGCTATTAAGAAGTGGAACAGCTGGTCTCCCAGAATTGTGCATGTTCCATCATTGGAAGCTTTAAAAAAACAAAGATTGGTCAACCAACCTTCATACCAAGATGATATGAAGACTTCATACCAAGGTGATATGAAGACTTCATACCAAGGTGATATGAAGACTTCATACCAAGGTGATACGAAGACTTCATACCAAGGTGATATGAAGACTTCATACCAAGGTGATATGAAGACGGGTAGAGAGTTGGACTAGAAGATCTCCAAAATTCCTTCCAATCCTATGATTCTATAACTAAGTTGTGATGATGATATGTTGGATTGTCTCCAAAAAATATGATTAACTACCATGCAGATTAGAAGTTTGGCTTAGGGTTGTGTATGAGTCCCTCCTCTGTAGATTGTAAATCAAAACTTCTATCTCAGTATGCTGTTATATGCTAGCTAATTATGGTTAAGATTTGCTGGTCAATGGGAGAAAAACCTGACTATGGTTTATGAAATAAACTATAGTTCAACGATTCTGTATGAGCTTCCCTAATTATGACTAGGTCTGGAGCCAACACAGTGAGACTGAAAATTGTATTTTCTCCCTTATTATGTTTCCTGAAAAGGAAACCATTATGCTGATGAGAAAGCACCCATAACAAACCACAAGGAAATCAAAATGATGACACCAGGGCAATGATACAAGCCACAAATATGGCAATTACATCTTGCATCATGAGGCCTGGTGATGATCCCATGCAGGTGTTATCCCTTGACACCTTACCTGCCCACACAAGAGTTCGTGACTAATTATGCTGAAATGTGCCAAGGGGAAGGTGAATATACCATATACATTGTGATTCATCATACCATCACACACAGAGAATGACATAATTCACACAATTTCTGTGATGAGTCCTGATTTGTGAAATATCATTCTGCCTTGTCCCAGATATACATGGACCAACTTTTCACGTGTTTCCTGGGATGGTGCTAAATCCTTCACTTAATACAGTGTTTAGGTGAAGTTTCCACAAATAGTAACAATATATACCTGGATGGAAAGATTAAACACTAGGGGTAATTCTTGACTTGCAACCACTTGTACAGTGACCTTCTGAAGTTGCAACAGAAAAAAGTGACTTATGACCATTTTCATGCAATTGTTGCAACATCCCCATGGTCACATGATCAAAATTCAGACACTTGACAATTGGCATGTCTCTATGATGGTTGCAGTGTCCCAGGGTCATAAAATTACCTTTTGAGGCCTTCTGACAAATTATGTCCATGGGGAAGCTAGATTCACTTAACAACCATGTTATTATTAACTCAACAATTGCAGTGATTGGCATATTTATTTATTTATTTATTTATTTATTTATTAAACATACAAAACATACAAAAACATACAAAACAATACAAAACGATTGTCCCCAACCATTTGGATCTTCATTTTACCCACCTCAGAAGGATGGAAGGCTGAGTCAACCTTGAGCTGGTGAGACAAGAACTGCCGAATTGCTGGCAGCCAGCAGTCAGCAGAAGTAGCCTGCAGTACTGCACTCTAACCACTGTACCACCATGGCTCATACTGTGGCAAGAAAGATCATAAAATGGGGGCAAACTCACTTAACAAATGTCTTGCTTTGCAAGAAAAATGGGGGGGGGGGTCAATTTTGTTTGTATGTTAAGGACTACCTGTATACAAACCCTACTGCTTTGTCGACCTCTGGTAGTGCCAAGAATTAGTAAGTAATGCCACCTCCATCAAATTAACTGTGGAGCTATCTGTCAAGATCTCCATCATCAGTGTGCTGCCCCAATCATTCACACTCACACATCAGTGTGGTTTATGGAGGGTTTTATTTGTCTTCCCTCAGCAGTTCTAATCACCCGGCCTGAGAACTGTCCCAACCAAAGCAAGCCACAAGCAAGCCCAGATCAATTCCCAGTGCAGTCCATCAAGAGGAGAAGGCCTTTTCTCAAGCAATCTGGCAGGTCTCCATTTCTCTGCTTTGTGTGTTCTGAGATCTACCACAGCAGGCAGTTCCTCCCCTTCCTCTTCACTGGCCTGCAAGCTGTCCCCAGCCAAGCCTGTTCTGCTGGAAGTTCAGGATCTGTAATTTCTGATGTGCCAGGAATATCTCATTCTCCCCTGAGCTGGCCTTGAAGGAAGAGTTGGAGGAGTTGTCCAAAGGAGATATCCCAATCGGCCTGGAGCCTTGCTGGGTTCCTGCCATCAAAGGGGAAAGGAGGGGGAAGGTATTTTGGGCAATCCACACTTGTGTATCAAATGGTTGATGGGGGAATGGAAGGAGGAAATGATAACAGAAGAAGACCAGACCACCAAACCGTTTTGTACCAAGATCTTCAAGGCCATTTGCCCTTAAAATGAACGTTACAAGTATCACACCTCAGTTTCTCAAATCATCTTATTGATATCACATTGGCTGGCTAGTCGATTGGTCATGGGCAAAGGAATTGGGAATTGGAAAGAATAGCTCTGTAATTTTATGTGGGAACACCAGATTCTACCTCACTTTTCTACAACCAGTTGCTTTCAGTAAAAGTTCCTTTGCTTCAACTAAATGGAGCAAACTGGGGCAGGCCTGACATGATAATACCTGCAAAAATATCTGGGCGACCATGAGATGGCGAGAATGAGATGTAGAAGAAGACTCTCAACGCTTTGCTGCCATCTAATGGTGGCCTGAATTCTTGCATCCCTGATGCACTAGTGCTTTAACATAGAGGCTTGTAATTCTGGTACAGATATGCCGTTTCCTGATTACCAGCTGTGCAAGCAAGCACATTCGAAAAGAAGACAGGAACAAGCATTTGCTACGCTGGCTTGAAAGATCACAATAGGAAAGTTTAAAGAGTACCGCAAATGGGGTCACTGGAGTTCGCAAGTCACTTTTAAGGAAATTGTATGGTCAACAGAAGTTAAGCTGTCAATCAGAAGCCTATCTCTCCATATTCTCTCAACTGAAAAGAAGCTTCATGCTATTTTAGACAATAGCAAGCCTTTATTTTTTTTCCCCTACATTCTTTCTGAGTATTATTTTACTAGCAGGGATTATAATTAAAGCAAGATCTAGTGTGCTTCATTTCAGGTCTTTGCAAAATGCAATTTTTTAATACCACATTCTCTGAAACTCAATACAATAAGAGGACAATGATGGCTTTCAAAAGGCAACTGCTTTCCTTACTTCAGGTTCACATTTTCAAAAGACATATATAACTAGCTCAATACCTATGCTTAGCTACAAAACTATGTGGTTGGGCTTAGTTTTGGGAGAGGAAAATAAGGGAGGGAAAATCTGCCTCTGCCTACTAGCATTCATCGATATTCATGTGGCTAGTGTCCTGTCAGTGTATGAGAGAGTTGAGGGCTGTTTGGAAAGTGAAACAGTGTTTGCTGTGTGAGCAAGAAGGAGACAACAAGAAGCCTGGGTGTGGCTTAGCTCAAGTTTTCTGTACTAAAGCTGCTTGCTGCTATGAAACTGAAACTTCCCTCCTCTGCTTGTGTTTTGCATTTGAAACAGATTTATTTTCAGATGGGGAGAGGGAGTAGAACTCCTTAGCATCAGAGTGTGTTAATAATAATAATACAGGAAATATTATGCTCTGATGGTCATTTCAAAAAATCCTTTCTTAGTTCGTCCCTAGAAGCCAAGAGCAACATATGTGCCAAATTTCAAGTTTGTAGGCTTTAAGGTTCTGGAGATTTTGTGATGATGTGTGAGTGGTATTTCACATAGATGGGTAGGGAGGGAGGGAGGGAGGGAGAGAGAGAGAGAGAGAGAGAGGTTTCAATTTGGATTGGATATGTGTATGTGTGTGAGAGAGAGAGAGAGAGTGAGTGTGTTTGTGATTTCTTCAGAAAGGAAGCTCTTATGTATGTAGAATTATATTTAGACATTTGTGCTAAGTTGTTAGGCTGCAAACTAGACTGGCAATATCTAGAATGCAGACTGAAAGACAACCCACTGATCTCTTTAGGGTGTTATTTAAAAGACGGTCTTCTCCAATGTCCAGAAACACTCATACAGATTAAGCCACCTGAACTGTACTTGAATTTACATCTTAAGATCTTGGAATCCAGTTAGTTGAGAGTCATTAAGCAACAAAGTAATTGATTAATCGAATGACAGCTGGGATTCTTTGATGCATTTGACATGGTTTGCAGTAGTCCACAATACACAAGCCCTTCTATTTAATTCACTGAGTTGATCACTACAGTTTTTAACATGCGTATACACGTATATAGTGTAATGCAAGCCTGGAATCTGAATATCGGAATAACAACTCTATAATTGTCTGGTTTGGCTCTGCAATCAAACAAGACAGACACAAAAGGATAATTAGAACTGCAGAAAAAACTATTGCTACAAACCTGCCTTCCATTGAGAACCTGGATACTGCAAGAGATAAAAAGAGAGCTGTGAAAATATCTACAGACCCCTCACATCCTGGACATAAACTGTTTCAACTCCTACCCTCAAAACAACTCTATAGAGCACTGCACAACAGAACAACTAGACACAGGGACAGTTTTTTTCCTGAATGCCATCACTCTGTGAAACAAATAATTCCCTCATCACTGTCAAACTACTTAGTAAGACAGTATTACTATTATTCTTCCCATCCTTCCTATTACCTATCTCTTCCAACTTATAACTATAACAATGTTGCTTGTATTTTACCATTTATATTGTTTTGTTTCCTAATATGTTTTGATTGTTTAGTAACCTATCACTATCACTAAGTGTTGTATCTTATGATTCTTGATGAATGTATTTTATTTTTTCTTTATGTGCACTGAAAGTTTATTGCACCAAAGACAAATTCCTTGTGCGTCCAATCACACTTGGCTAACAAGGAATTCTATTCTATTCTATTCTATTCTATTCTATTCTATTCTATTCTATTCTATTCTATTCTATTCTATTCTATTCTATTCTATTCAATAGAGGGAAATATTCAAGACTCTGTTTCATTCCAAGAGATCATGGGTGAATACTTATCAGTGATTGACTTTTCACAAAACAAAATTGGTGAACAAACCTCTGTTTTCTTTTGTCAGTCCTTCTCCTGTCTCTCTTGGGTCTGTTTTGAGTTATTGCTACGATTTCTGAAGGTGCCAAGAGAAGAGGGCTCTCTCTGGCTCCCCAAAGGAGAATTGTTATCAGGTTTGGTTTCAGTTATGATAAAACAAAGAGAAAACCAAGGAAGGAATTCACAGGACAGAAATATCTTTAAAAAAAAACAGATTGCAGCAAAAGCACCATTTTTAACACTATTATTAAGTGTTGTACCTTATGATTCTTGACTCTTCACTAATTTATGTTTTCTTTTATGTACACTGAGAGCATTTGCCCCAAGACAAATTCCTTGTGTGTCCAACCACACTTGGCCAATAAAGAATTCTATTCTATTCTATTCTATTCTATTCTATTCTATTCTATTCTAT
>BLBF01000039.1:26814193-26824945 GCA_015471245.1 Laticauda colubrina
AAAGAAAGAAAGAAAGAAAGAAAGAAAGAAAGAAAGAAAGAAAGAAAGAAAGAAAGAATAATTTCATTTATTAGCCTTCCCTACAGAAGTCTGCTATACAATTCTGGGTGTCTCTTGAATTTCCAGATCAAGGTAGTTATATAAACCAGGGTGAATTTGAAATCATTTTTCGGTGCAAGATCTTTTCACAGCTGAAGTCACTCCCAACATGTGGCTGAAGATTCTCAACTAACCAGGTAGAGTTGTCTGAAGGTTATCTGAAGTTGCTTGAAGGGTTGCAATGAATGAACGGTTGCAATGATTCAAACTTCAAACAACTTCAGACAATCTTAACCTTGTTCAAGTCTAATAATACTGTACTTTAGCCATGTTGAATTCATCTCAAGGAGGTGACTCAGCAACCAATATCAGATGAATACAGATGGCATCTAGAACAAGATCAACCAGAGCTATTATTAACAAGACTCTGTGTTTTACTTATAATTTAAGAATACCTTATGGAAACCTTTTTTGGGCCACAAATAAAAATATAATTTCCCGGCAAGGGTTTTCGGACTGCAATTAACTTTCTCTCCAGGAAGAGCTAATGAAGTGTGCCAAAATAAAATACAGGTTAAATGCTCCAGAAGGCAAAATTGCAGACAGCAAAACTGAATCCACCTTGTAAAAAAAAAAACACAAAAAACCAACAACCACAACAAGAAGATCATTCATTTGGTTAAAAAAAAAAGTATCTCGTGAACTGTGTGTATATATTGCTTCCACCAAAACGCCCATCCAAACGCACATCAAAAAAGCACCAGATAAAAGTTCAACTCAGTCAACTAACAGATCTCACAACACAAAACCCACACTTTTTACACCAAGCCTACACATTTGAATGACATGTGCACATTTAAGGGGAGGGAGGGAATGCAAACATACAGTTTTTTTTTCTGTTTCAAACTACTGTATTTAAGGAAAGCTATATTCCTCAGATAGCATCTGCATGCACCAGTGTGAATGTCTCTACAATAGAATTTCAGCCATGCTGATTTAGATAATACAGGTAGTCCTTGACTTACGATCACAATCAACCCCAGCATTTCTGTCATTAAATGAGACATTGGCGGAGTGAATTTTGCTCTATCTTACGGTCTTTCATGCTACCATTGTTAAGTGAGGGGCAGTGGTTTTTAAGCTCGGGACTTGGTTGTTAAGTTATTCTGGCATCCCCATTGACTTTGCTTGCGAGAAGTTCGCAAAAGAAGATCCAGTGATCCTGTCACAAATACAAGTCAGAATTTTGATTGCGTGACCATATAATGGTCGTAAGTCTGGAAAAATGGTCATAAGTCCCTTTTTTTCAGGGCCATTGCAACTTTGAACTGGTCAGCAAATGAACAGTTGTAAATCAAGGATTACCTGTACAGTAATTTACTACAGCTGGACTGGCCGGTTAAATTATTTCTTCCCAAACAAGATAAATATCGAAAAGAATGTGCCTAATTCAGAACAAAATATTCTTTCTTCTTGGGCTGGTAGGTCAGCTCTAAAGGAAGAAAAGATTATGACTTCTATCTATTGAGTGACTGAACAGGGCAAATTTGGCAGCGCTTCTTATACATCCTGAGTTTGACTGGATTAACTGAGAATCAGTTCATTGTGTTCAGGTTGTAACCTTAAAGTTCTTTTTGTGTATATACAGATAATGACTGGTTTTTAGAGGCCACCAGCCTCCTAGGAGGTGCCTTTGATGCAATTTAAATTGGGGGAAGGAATCACAAAAGAGTTCAGGCTGAATGTGTCCATGAAGTGATGGGCCTCTGAATCTAAAGGACTTCCCAGATTTAATGATCACTCTTCAGAACAGGGGTGGAAAACATCAAAGGAGGAGTCTTGTGTCATCCTAAACCCAATCAGCGCATGTGATACTGGTGTTCAGTATTAGTGGCACCACAACTGAAGAAGCTATTAAATGAATACCCACTGACCTCTTGTTTTGTAGAAAGATGCTACTCTAACTGCAAATTATTTTGTCTTCCTCAGTGCTCAGACCAGGTTAATGGAATTGGGAGGAGCATGAGGAAGGGAGTAGAGATTTAGAGTGCAATCTGACACCAGAGATGGAGAATTCAAATATTTTTGGAGGGGCTCTTGAGATTGAATGTCAAATAAATACAGCCAGTGTTCACTGGGGATCAAATCTTGGAAAGGATCTCAGAGAAAAAAAAGAATTGGTCAACGTTGGTCCTCTTTTTCTCAAAGAACTGTTCCCAAGAATAGGAGAAGCTGCATCTGGCCGAATTTTCATATATATTTTTTCAAGGGGAAATATTGGTTGTGGAGATTATATTATTTTTGGGGCCACTTTAGGTGGGCCTAAACACTTCACATCAAACAAGGAGAACAAACAAGGAAGGGCTCACTGGAGAAGAGTCTAATGCTGGGAAAGATTGAAGGCAAAAGGGGACGGCAGAGAATGAGGGGGTTGGATGGAGTCACTGATGCAGGAAGCATGAACTTAAATGGACTCCAAAAGATGGTAGAAGACAGGAAGGCGTGGAGGAACGTTGTGCGTGGAGTCATGATGGGTTGGACACAACTTCGCAACTAGCAACAAAACACTTCACTTCTATTAAGGGCATCCTGTAATGTCAGAAAGAAAGATGTATCTTTGTGGCTACAGTTATCTGTTTGGGTGAAGAGGTCAAGGGACTGTTGGGCAATGGTCTTATGGATGTCTGAGGAACATCTGAACACCATATTAATGTTGGTTCATGAAGTGGCAGGCTGGTTTGGATTGGGTTGGCTACTAAAGGAAGCAGCCCCAAACCATCCTGCCATGACTAGTGTTGGTAATTCCAGGGTTCTTCGTCTTTTTAGAGCAGAGATCTTCAAACTTGACAGACTTGCGGACTTCAACTCACAGAATTCCTCCTCCAGTCATATTAGCTCAGTAATTCTGGGACCTTTGTTCTCGATCATGGTTCAAGAGATGACTATGGCTATCCAGATGTTGCTGCCAGCAACTCCAAGCATTAACACCACTGTTAATTATATTAACATATTCTGGGATGCCCCTATTTCTTTCTCTCTGGCAGATACATTCAAAAGCTGCTCCAATCCATGCCACTGAAACTGAATTTCAGCTTTTTGAAAGTGTGACTATGGGATTTATAAAAAGAAAAAAGAAAACCAACAAAATAAAGTTGTTCTCCTTCTGTGTTTGCAGGTGTTTGTAAATGGGGGACAACTATACATTTAATTGTGGCTTTCTGCCAGTATTCGATTAAGGCTCAATATGATAATGAGGAAGATCTGGTGACACCTCGGTTAACGTCCAGCATCTATTCCCTGCCTGTCAATAGGAATTCAGTTCCACCACGAGCAATTGTTTTCACCTTTTAAGCATTTTGGCTTATAAACCAGCAAGATAGAAAATTGGGGAAAGGACTTGATTATCATACAATACCTCTCACCCACTTACATCCTTGTTTGCTAATGCATAGTGTTCCTTTTCTGATCTGACCCTCGGAAAAGGATCTTGCTTATTACAAACCCATGGCTTTCTTTCGATCTTGCTGACCTCTGTCTCAAGGAAGGTCAAAAGTAAGAGAAGTTAACCAGCTGCAAAAGCTGGATCAATAAGATATGGGAACACACAAAACACAATAAGTTCAGCTGCTTGTCCATCACTCTCTCAGCGTGTTTAAGGACCTTTTTCTCAGGTTTTTTTTTTTCTCAGACAGTTACGGATTTATTCATGCTTTTCCCTGAGTCACCAAAAACTTAGATCTGCTTATTTGTCTCTGTTTCGAGTCCCCTATCTGGGTCTCCATCCCTGATCAGGGTAACAGTGACAAAGAGGATTTAAACACCTGAAGGCTGCCCTAAGACTGTATCAGAATAAGGCAGGAGATAGGACTTTAAGGCAGGTACAGCTAAGGACTGCTTATGTCTTCCCTGCAAAAGAGATGCATGGAGAGATAGACCAGACAAGGGGTGTCTTAGTTGTGTCAAAGCAGAGAGTTGTGTGGGGCCTGAGGAGTGGTACCTGGGGGGGGCAAAGGTGAACCCCCACCCCCCAGGTACCATTCCTCAGGCCCCACACAACAGGTGTAACAGGTATGGGAGGGAGAGGCTGACCTGGCCTGCGTGCACTAAGACTGGTGAGTCCTTTGCTCACAGCTGTAGTTTACTTAACTCTGGTTAATCATGCTGGCTGCTCCTGCCCTCCACCAACCTGCTCCCAAACAGGTCTAGCTAGTGTCAAATCAAGCTGTTCCCTTGCTGGCGGGATGTAGGCCAGGTTCTCCCCAACCTGCCTTCAGGTCCCTTAAAACCACAATTAGCTGAGATAATAGGAAGAAGTCAAGCTCAACCCATCCCTGCTCTGCAACAGGTGTGAAGCTTGAGAGGATACAGGTACAGGAAACTTGCCACAGGGTGAGGGGAGGAGGGACGGTTTGGCTCTGTCGGTGTGGGGCTTTGTGTGTGTGGGGAGGTTGGGCACACCAAAGGGTCCCTCTGGTTGGGTGCCAGGTTCTGTCTCTTGGAACCCAGGAATGCCCTGGGCCCAGCTTCATCCATCCATTAGCCATCCAACCCTGCCCAGAGTTCCACAGTGCAAAATGGAGAACTCTCCTCGAATACCTGCCCGATGGAGAGAGTGCAGATTTGGTTCTCCTTTGAACAACTTTGCCCAAGCCATTAGAAAAGCTAGAGAAATCCAACTGGATAAATTACACCCTCAAGCCACTTACTCCTTCCTTAAGGGTGAGAAAAGCAGAGGCCTCCAAACTTGGCCACTTTAAGACTTGGGGATTTCAACTCCAGCCAGGGATGCTTTCATCTCTTGCAATCCCTTCCTCTGCACTCTCTTTTAATTTAGTTCTCTTCCATTCTGGGAGTTGGAAGTCCACCGGTCTTCAAGTTGCCATGTTTGGGGACCTCCCTGTGTGGGAAGGTGTCAAACTATAGGAAGGGGGAAAGGGAGGGGGAAGGGGAGGGGTCTCTCTCTCTCTCTCTCCCTCCCCCCTCCCCCGTCCCCGAGTTAGGGCTGAGCCCGAAGGCCTGGGAAATATCGGGGGCATCTTACCTGCTTGCTGTACTTGCTGCTGGCCTGACAGCTGTACTCGGAGCAGTGGTCAGATCCGATGGAGATATTGTCTCCTGCCCCCACGAAGGTGTTCGCCGGCGGCAGGTCCTGCACAGCTTGGTGCTTTTTCCCGGCGGTGGGCGACTGGGGGTGAAGCTGCACGGTGGGCAAAGGCGAGCTGGATTTGTAATGCCGGGCCAAATCCGGGCTGCCCGGCCCGCCGTTGACCGACCGGTAACGGCTGAGAGCCGGGCTGTCGGCGGCGGAGAGTTTCTCGTGGACGCTGTCGTAGCGCTGCCCGTTGGGCTTGGAGGCTTCGACGGTGACGATGCTGCTGTAGAGGGGTTGCTTGCCTCCTCCTTTCTTGCCCTTGCGGTCCTTCTTGGGCTTCTTGGCCTTGTCGTGGGGCTGGGGCGTGAAGAAATCCTCGTGGTCTTTCTTACCGGCCTCGTAGCCGCCGTGCTTGCCTTTGGCCCGGCAGTAGCGCGCCAGGACCACCACCAAAATGAGCAGCACCACGGCCATCACGCCGGCCACGACGCCCACCACGATGCTCAAGCGCTGCTTGCTCAGCTCGTAGCTGGGGTCGCCCGCGATGTCCCTGCCCAGCGGCGTGTGCAAGCTGCGCGCCACTTGGCTCTCCACCGCGCTGGTGTTGGCCAAGGTCTCGTTGACGAAGACGTGGAGCAGCGCCGTGGTGGCTTGAGCCGGCTGGCCGCTGTCGTTGACCTGCACCACCAGCCGGTGCAAGCCGTAGTGTTTGGGAGCCAGCTGGGCCACCAGCGAGACCACCCCGCTGGACGGGTCGATCTCGAAGAGCTTGAAAGGGTTGCCGCCCACCAGGCTGTAAGACAGCTCCGCGTTCTGGCCGGCGTCCGCGTCCCGCGCCTGCACGGTGGCCACCACGTGGCGCGGGGTGCTGGAAACGGGCAGCAGGTCGAAAGAGTTGTTGGCGGGCGAGGTGACGGCCGGCGCGTTGTCGTTCTCGTCCATGACGAAGAGCGAGACGGTGGCCGTGGCCGAGAGAGCCGGCTCGCCGCCGTCCACGGCTTTCACGCGGAAGGTGTAGCTGGTTTGCAGCTCGCGGTCGAAGGAGACGGTGGAGTAGATGGTGCCCGTGTCGTTCTCGATGGAGAAGATGCCCGGGTCGGCGGCGGAGGACCCGGCTTCCTGAGCGCCCGCTTGGATTGCCAAGGTGAGCTGAGCGTTGCGCCCCTTGTCGGCGTCCATCACGGTCACCATGCCCACGGGGCTGTTGGGCTGCAGGTTCTCCTTGACGTAGAAGGTGAAGACGTCCTGCATGAAGCGCGGCTCGTTGTCGTTGCGGTCGGCCACCCGCACCACCACCAGGGCCGAGCCTTGCAAGGAGGGCGCCCCTTTGTCGCGGGCCGTGACTTGGAACTGGTAGGTGTCCCGCTGCTCGCGATCCAGCGCCGCCTGCACGCGCACGTCGCCCGAATCCGGGTCGATGGTGAAGAGGCCCGCGGGCGCCTCGGCCGCCAGCGGCGAGGGCTCCAGCGAGTAAGCCAGCTCCGCGTTCTTGCCGCTGTCCGCGTCGGTGGCCAACACGGTGGCCACCCGCTCGCCCGGGGCGTTGTTCTCCGGGAAGGGCACCTCCAAGACGGGCTGGCTGAAGACGGGCGGGTTGTCGTTGGTGTCGGCTACGCGGACGAGCAGCGAGTTGTTGCTGGACAGGCTGGGGCTGCCGGAGTCCACGGCCACGATGACCACGTTGTAATCCCGCAGGGCCTCGTAGTCCAGCGGCGCCGAGGTGTGCAGGAAGTACTTGCGCTTGTTCTGCGGCTCGCCCTCCCCCTCGCTGGCCGGCTTGAGCTGGAAGGGCACGTCGCCCACGACGGTGCAAGTCACCACCCCGTTCTCGCCTTCGTCGCGGTCCGAGACCTGCACCAGGGCGATGGGGGTGTCCACCAGCACGTCCTCCGCCACGCTGGCCACCCCGTCGCGCAACGGGATGCGCCCGATCTTACGGATGTCGATGGTGGGCACGTTGTCGTTCTCGTCGCGGATGGTCAGCACCACGGTGGCCTTGTCGTTCTTGGGCGGCTGCCCGCGATCCCGGGCCATGACGGTGAAGCGGAGCTGGCTCACCTCCTCGCGGTCGATGCGGTGCAGGACGCTGAGCCAGCCCGACGCCTCGTCCAGGCGCAGCAGCCGCCTCACCGACTCGGTAGCCGCCCCGAAGACGTACTCGATCTGGCCGTTCACCCCGGCGTCGGCGTCGGCCGCCCGCAGCTGGAGGATCGGCGTGCCGGGGCTGCTGTTCTCGGCCAGGTCGGCCTCGTAGACGCTCTTCTCGAAGCGGGGACTGTTGTCGTTCACGTCGGTAATCAGCACGCGGAGGATGGCCTGCGAGGACCGCGCCGGCTCGCCCCCGTCCCGCACCCGCAGGCTCAGCTCGTAAGAGTCCCTCTGCTCGCGGTCCAAAGCCCCTTTGACGATCAGCTGCGGCTGCTTCTCGCCGTCGGGCGTGTCGGCCACCTGCAGCTCGAAGACGCTACTCCGAGCCGGGCCGTCGGGGTCCTGCCTCCGCTTGCCTCCGGCGGGGTAGAGGGTCCCGTCGGTGGCCGAGGCCGGAGCCCCGGCACCCCGCCTGCTGGCCTCCCCGCCGGGCTCCTGCAGCAGTTCGTAACGGTCGATGCCGTTGCGCCCGAAGTCGCGGTCGGTGGCGGTGGGGAGCAAGTAGAGCGTCCCCACCGGCCGGTTCTCCTCGACGGTGAGAGTGAGCACCGGGGAAGGGAAGGTCGGCGTGTTGTCGTTGATGTCCAGGATGATCACCCGGCCTTCGAAGAGGTCGACCCAGCTCTGCGACGGCCCGATGACCGACACCTCGAAGTCCAGGAAACACTCGTTCTCGTCGAAGATCATTTGGCACTGCGGCAGCTTCTCGCGGTCGATGCGCCGCTCCGTGGTACTCAGCTCGCCCGTCATGTTGTCGATCTTCAAGTACTCCGAGCCGGATTCCAAGCTGAACGTGACCTCGCCCGAGCCCGTGACGATGCCCAGGTCCGAAGCCACGTTCCCGATCCGGATATCGGCCGGCCCTTCCTCGGCCAAGCGGTACCTCAAGACTTGCTTGGCCGACGCCAAGCTGATCCAAAACGGCGGCGGCAGCAGCAGCAGGAACCAGCAGCAGCAGCGGCAGCAGCGGCAGCAGGAGGAGCGCGATTGCACCAAACCCAGAAGCGCCGGCATCTTCCACATTTTGCAGGGGAGGAAACAAAAAGCAAAACAAGGGGAAAAAAAAAAAAAAAAAACCTCTACTCACCCACCCTTTCCCTCCCCCCGACCAAAAAAAAAAGGACCCCCGGCAGCCTCTTTGCGAGATAACCGCCAGTTCTCCGCCCCCCCCACCTTCCCAACCCCTTGTCGCTGTTTGGCTAGCTGAGAGCGAGAGATGGAGGAGAAAAAAATATCAAAAATCAAAGCCTCGGTGAAGTTCAATTATAAAATCCTTTTGCCGGCTTCGGCGGAAAAAACTTCGCTTCCCATCCTCTTTGGTGCAATAGGTAAAAAAAAGAGAGAGAGAGGGGAGAAGCCGGGGATGGCGCGCGCGTCTGTCCGTCTGTGTGTGTGTGCGTGCGTGTGTGTGTGTGAGGGGGGGGGGAGAGAGAGGGGGGAAGAGAGAAAAAGCAGACCTCGGTTTGGCCGGAGGCTCTCCTTTCTTTCCCCCTCCTCGTCTCCCCTTCTCCTGCCTTCTGCAGTTGCTCTCTCCTCACAGTTCACGGGCCAAATGTGTGGCTGGCTTTTTTCAAAAAAGCTGCATCTCCGCAGATAGGTTGGGGAGGAATTCCGCCTCTTCCTCCTCCTCCTTCGCCTTCTCCTCCTTTTCTCCTCCTCCTCTCCTGCTCCTCCTCCTTCTTCCAACAGCGCTGGAATCACTTTGCAAGGTTGGCGAGAAAGGGAAAAAAAAAAAGAAAAAAAGCCAGAGGAACAACAGCAGGGAAAGATCAGATCCGCTTCCCTCCTCTACCCGCCTACCCTCGGGCAGCTAAAACCGCCCATCTCTCTTCTCTCTCTCTCCCTCCCTCCTTCTCTCCTTTCTCTCTCCTCTTCCCTAGTTCAGTTCACTTCACTCTCTTTCTCTCTCTCTCTCGGTCTGTCTCCCGGCTTGGCTCGCTCACTCCGAGCCGACCTTCTCCGCCGCGGCATTCGCTCTCGGTCTCTCCGCCGCTCCGCACAAAAAGGCTGCAAGGCGGGTGGGGGGAGGGGGGTTTGTAGGGTGCGGATGGGGGACGTTCAAAAGCTTCATTCAAAGAGCGCTAGTGTCCGGCGGAAAAGGGAGGCGGGAGGAAGCAGAAACCCCAAGTCTCTTTTTCTCTCCTTCTCTCTCTCCCTCTCTCTTTCCCCTCTCTCTTTCCGCTAGATAATGGTACGTGATTTTCTCTTTCTTTCTTTTTTTAAGCCTCCGGAAAACCCAAGCAAATAAACCGCCTCCGGGGACTGACAGCTGAAGCTATTTATATGTATTTGGGGAGAGAGTGTAGCGTTCTCGGTTTACGGAGCAGCTCTCCCGGAGCAATCCTGCTTTTCGGTCCGTTTCTCCCCCCCCCCCCCCCCCCCCCAAAAAAAAAAAAAAAAAAAAAAAAAAAAAAAAAAAAAAACCGATCTCGCCTCCAACCCAGTTCGGGGGCCGTTTTTGAGGCTGAAATTCCTGCAGGTTCCTTCTTCTTTTTCTTCAAAGAAAACGAGGCGAGGGAGAAGAGAAGAGGGGGAGGGACACCCCACAACCAGCCCACACAACTCTGCGCAAGGTCATTAGTCACAAAGCGGGACGCTGCTCCCCTTCCCCCCCCCCCAAAAAAAAAAAGCTGCTAGATACTCGTCCGTAAATGGAGCTGGAAGGGAAACGGGGAAGGGGTGGGAAATTAAAATAAAATAAAAAAAAAGGTGGATTTCTCTTCGTCCTGCTCGACCAGGCGTTCCAACTTTGCTCTTGCATCCGCAGCTTGTGTGTGTGTGCGTGCGCGCTTGCGCGTGTGTGTGTGTGTGCGTGTTTCCGCTCTTACCTGCGTTGTGTCGGAAAGCTCGGAAGCTGCAGCGCCGGCAGAGCGATTCGCACAGCCGCGGCTGCAGGCTCCGTGGCTAAAACGCCGCTTCTTCCTTCCCGTCCCAATGCAGGTAAAAACAACAACAACAACAACAACAACGGCGCTCAAGTTCACTTTCTCGCCCTCCCTTCCCTCCCCCAGTCCCGTGCAAAGGCTAGGGCGGTGGGGGTGCGTGCGACCAAGGCGATTATCTGGGAACAACCTTCCCTCCCGCTCCCCTTTCTAACTTCTTTAATATTTGCGAATAATAGCGAATAAGGCTGGGAGACAATCGACCGGGGGGGGGGGGGGGGGAGGGGGGGGGGACCGACGCGGCCTCCCCCGCGAAAGGGGGTTAATTGCCCCCGTAATTATGAAAGGGGGGGGGGGGAGAGAAAAGGAGGGCATAAACCCCCAAAATCATTGAGGTCCGAAAGGTTGTGACGGTTGGCTTTGTGGCGGGCGGGATGTGTGATAACCCAGGCAGAGTCTTAGTTGTGAATGGAAAAGCCAGCCGAGTCCATAGTTCCCCTTCTCCGCAATTGTGTAGGTTTGTCGAGCGAGCCTCCTCCGTTCATCCAAACAGGCTCGTCTCGCTCAAGTGCGGCTGGTTGGTGCAGGGAG
>BLBF01000039.1:26830418-26848959 GCA_015471245.1 Laticauda colubrina
CCTTCCTTCCTTCCTTCCTTCCTTCCTTCCTTCCTTCCTTCCTTCCTTCTCTGCGATTGGGTTAATTCGCAAGCCTTGGGGATGGGATGGATGAAACCTCTTCAGAACGGAGTGGGTGGGTGTGTTGGGGTGGGTGTGTGGGGGAGAGATGATGGCATTGAGCCACCTCTGCACCCGTTGAATTCCCTGACCCTGACTCCTCACACCCATCAGCGTTTTTGCAAAAAGATCTGCTCAAACAGTTCCAACTGAGCTGAGAAAGAGAGAGAGAGGGAGGGAGGGAGGGAGGGAGAGAGAGAGAAGGGTTGGAAGAGGGAAGAGAGGTTAATCTTGCACAGCCCTCTGGGCAGGTTTTCAAGGAAGATTCTTCTGTACCCGCCACCACGCGGCCTGCCTGCGAGCTGGAAAAGGTTAAACCAGAGTAAAAATGTGGGTTGTATGCATGCATGGCGGGGAGGGTACAACAGACAGCCACTAATATGTTTGTAGATGGGGGGGGGGGGAGAAGAGAGAAAAAAAACCTAACTCGACAACTCCACCAAGAGACAAAGAGAAGAAATGACATCCCAGATCTGATGACCTTTTTCTTCTGCAAAATCAAGGAAGGACATCCCAACTGAGTTTCCCCACTTTTGGTTTGATTTTCCTTGGCTGCTTTCCCTTTGACAAGGGTATGTTCCTTCTACCCGTTCCAACCCTCCCAGAGTTTTAGCAATCGTTAGGGGAGGGGGGGGGGATTGGTTTGGCCACTACAGAAATATGTTGTCAACAGCAACGGTTATTGAAATTCTCTCTTCTCACTCCTACATTTTTTTTTTTAATTTTAAATTTTGGGGAAAGACGTTTGGACTCAGTGAAGAAAGGAAGCACAAAGAAAATCAGTAACCATTCACATTTGATGGGTGCATTAACCCTTTAAGAGCCTGAACAATTGAAAGCATGGGTTTTCTCTCTTAACTGTGAAGGCTAAGTCAAAAGAGAAAGGGAAAACCGTGCAAAATTATATTCCTTCCTTCTGATTTTGGGAAGGGACTTCAATTGTAAATCGCTGTTGGGTATTGCTGCTGAGAAACCTGCTCTGCATATATGTCCCTTTAATTGCTTCTAATTGTGTCTTTTCTTTTATGTATGCTGAGAGTATTTACACCAAGACAAATTCCTTGTGTATCCAATCACATTTGGCCAATAAAGTGTTCTATTTTATTCTGTGTGTGAGAGAGGGAGGGAGAGGGAGGGAGGGAGAGAGAGGGAAGGAGGGAGGGAGAGAGAAAAAGAGAGAGAGAAAAGAGAGAAAGGGAGAGAGAGAGAACCCCTATTTCCTATCAACAGATCTTTGAAAGAACGGAGTGTGGCTTCTAATAGGATTAAACGCCATTTAGAAATGAATTTTCCAAACAAATGCAAACAAAACATTGCATTTTGCTTTAAAAATAAAAATAGTTTCTCTTGCAGTATATTAAGTGAAATTGAATAAAATCTCCACACTTCTTAATCTGGTTACCTTTCGTGGTTTAAAAGTATAGCTAATTCTTGAACTCTGGCCATAATTGAGCTCAAAATTTCTGTTGCTTAAGTGAGACATTTGTTGAATAAGTTTTGACCCATTTTACAAACATTCTTGCCACGATTGTTAAGTGAATTACTGCCTTCATTAAGTTAGTTGCTAAGTTCAATTGTGGTCATAAGTCAAGAGCTATCTGTAGTAGTTTTGAACAATGCCTAGTAGTGTAGGAAGTTAGCACCCACCCCTCTCCTAGAAAAATGAAATATCCTGGGAAATATTACAAAGGCAAAATATTTCCTCTAAAAAGAGTAGAAACTCACCTCAGAAGTAGAAGTTCACCCCCACCTTTGTTAATGGGTGGGCCATTAAAGTCTGGGCCAAAATATTTTACATAACAAAGATCTCCAGGTAAAGCTATAGCAATTGCCCAAAGCCCTTTTCAATACATCATTACCCAGCAAGGCTCAACCAAGCCTGGGACTCAGGACAGCCTACAGAGTTGGGCCATGGGAATCTGACAACCAATCAGAATATAAACTCAAAATCCCAACAGAGGGCATAAAACCAGGCACTTTCGGCCCTTCTTTCCCTTCATCCAACATCTTGAAGCATTTGTGCGTCTTTTTCACTTTGGAGCTCGAAGGCATGTGATCCTGTCCACCATTAAACCATCTTTCCAAACAGCCTCCATGTTTCCAGTGTCTTTTTCCCCACTTGGAACTGAACCCAGAAGGATATTTAGTTCAGACATCAGACAAGTTAATATGGTAGCAATAACTGGGAAATTTACAATAGATTGCCTTAATTTCATATTTAGTAGCAGCTTCCTTAATCTGCTTTTGAAATTCAGTAGATTTGTCTTTTAATCTTACCAATCTCTCTAACCAGTGGAAAAATCTAATCTCCAGATAATCTAACAAAATAATCCTATCTTCACATTCTACTTTTTCCTCTCTTTTATATGTACTTTTCTTATGCTGGCGTGGTCTTGTGATCATAATAAAAACAAATTCATTGAACATTCCATTATGTTATTACTTTACTTATGCCTAAAAGTTTGAGAATAAGTGTCTTTTTAAAAAAGTTTTAAATATCACAAGCTACACAAACTACATGACCAAATAAGTAGTTCTTTACGTGCTGATTTTTTTTTTTTTTAACTTAGAACGTATGCATACCACAAGGCAGAAAAATAACATCTTGAACTGACCTGGAGTTTCTTTTTAATTGAATTTAACTGTAGATGGTAGCCATATTTTCCTTTCATTTGTGTCTAAGTGTATTGTGGTGTAACAATGAGAACTGTTCATGCTTCATGTGGTTTCATCATAGGGATGCATGGGGGGGGGGGGAATGCATTGTTTTCTGAATTGTTCATCTCCTGCACAATGCTTGACAAAATCTGGCCGATTTTCAACACCACACTGACAAATTTACTCCTGTCTTCTTTCTGATTTTGGAAAATGATCCTGCCAACAGCCAGAGTCCCAAGTCCTTCCCATTCTGATGGGTTAAAAGTGTAGGAAGTTACCACCCATCCCTCTCCTAGGAAAATGAAATATTTTAGGATATACTAAAAAGGCAGAATATTTACCCTAAGAAGGGAAGTGGAAACTCAGAAGCAGAAACTCACCTGAGAAACAGAAGCTCACCCTCTACCTTTGTTAATAGGTGGGCCATTAAGGCCTGGGCCAGAGTATTCTACATGACAAAGGCCTCTACCCATCTCACCACCTGGCCTGGGAAGATTGTATCAGCCAGCACTCAGGTGAAGCCATGTAGTCCAGACAAAGCCTGCAAAGTTAGCTAAGACCCCACCCTGGGAGTCTGACAGTCAATGGGATACATTTCTTACACAGGAACAGGAAACGCTAAGGTGGGGCCCAACAGGGTATATAACTAAGGGTCTATCAGCATCTTGGCCCCTTCTTTTCCTTTACCCAACATCTTGAAGCATGTGATCGTCCCTTTCACTTTGGACCTCCAAGCCATGTGGTCCTGTCCACCATTAAACCATCTTTCCAAACAGTCTCCATGTTTCCATTGTCTTTTTTCCCCACTTGGAACTGAACCCAGGAGGATATTTCTTCCAACAAAAGAATAAAAATGATCTCAACTGTTACTATAAGTAGGGATGTGCCCATGTAGTTTCCTTGGGAAGAATATTGAAATTGTCTGTCTGTAGTACCTGGATTTTTCCCCCAGTCGAGGCCTGTAGTTTCTTAGCATTCTCCCATCCAAATATTACTCATCTGAATTTGGCAGCTAATAAATTCAAAATAATAATAAAAGCAACCAGATCTGATTCTGCCTAGCATTCTTGAGATTAGAACACTTGATACCTCTGAATATGTCACTTAAACACCAAATAATATTTCCCCCTAATAAATGCTCCCCATACAGGTAGTTCTCAACTTATAACAGTTTCGCTTTGTTGGAAGAAATATCCTTCTGGATTCAGTTCCAAGGGGGGAAAAAGACACTGGTTTCATGGAAGTTGCTTGGAAAGAAGGTTTAATGGTGGACGGGATCATATGCCTTGGAGCTCTTGGGTGAAGAAAAAGGGAAGGAAAGCTGAGAACCCCTTGGTTTATGCCTTCTGTTGGGATTTGAATTTGAGCTTGCATTCTTTTTTAAAATAAATTTTATTAAATGTAAACATTAAAAAGACAGTGAACATGGTGTTTCTTCTTTGACATACATTTCTGTCCAATTTTTTAACAGTTCAAAATAAAGAAAGAAAAAAGTCAATACATTTATATACATATATACATTTTTGTGTATTTTTCCAATTATCTTTATCTTCCTTTTTAACACTACTCCACTTATTTTAAATCTATGAACATCCTTTCATGTCCCTCCATTTATAAAATTTGTTCCATATTTTATAATATTCTAGTTCATCTCACTCCTTCAATTCAAGTATATCTCATTTGGCACATTGTAATATTTTCCCAATCAAGAAACTATAAGTATATTAAATATGTTTAATGAATATAAGAATATAGTTGAAATGAATGATAAGGATTGCTGTAAAAGATTAATATCAATTTTTATGATCAGTTGAATAGTTTTGTTGGGGTTTTTTTTGAAATTATAAATGATTTAATGTAACTGAAGGGGAAAGTGCCATGTCGAATCTGGCCTAAAATGCATATGTGTTATGTAGTTGTTAGGAGATTAATGTTATTAATTTTTAAGGTGATAATTAAAAAGTTACATCATTATAGGGAATTAAAGAGGAATTAATTAAATGATATATAAGGTAAAGGGGTGGTACATTAAAATGGTAATTATGGGGGAATTTTTTTTTTTAAATTGTTTGAATTGGGATGGAAATTTTGAAATGATGAAATAAGAAATGAAATTGCCTGACAGATAAAAGTATAATGAATATGAAGATATATGAATTATTTAAAGTTAAAAAGAAACAGGCCAAGAAATTACTAAAGATATATAAAGTAAGTTTGGGAAAAATATTTGTGAAAATTTATAGAAAATATGTAATGTAATGATAGGATATGAAATTAAATGTGAAAGATGAATATGTAATCAAGGTCATGTTTGTATGAAAATGTGAAAACCTGGAATCATGCTGTTCACTAAAAAGATGTTTTTGAAATGTGAAAAAATAAAAAAAAATTTTACAAAAAAAGCGTGAAAGTCCATTCAAAAACAGTAGCCCAAATTCCCGTCTGTCAAATCGATTAGTGACAGAAAGGTGTTTTGGTTTCCGATGTCCTATATCATTCATGCAATATATTTCATATATGAAACAAAATGCCTGTTTGCAATTTCCCCATTGCTTTAAGCAAAAGCGACGTTGAAAAAAAATTGCTAAGTGGCGCTCAGTATCAAACCATATGCACACAACATTATTTTGCCATGATTGAATGTTTATCACATAAGAAGAATAAAACGTGTTTTTTTAAGATTTCTTATTCTTATTTCACTCATGGGATAAGGATTTAGACCTTCAAACTGGAGGATTTTCATCTCACCCAGTCTGATTTCAAAGGATTCCTTGTGCTGCCAAGCATTTATTTCTGAAAAGTTAAGTGTTTATCAGAGTAAATGCAAGAGAGGAAGAAAAGTTGGAGTAAAATGGGATGGGTTAAAAATAAAAAAAACAGATTTTACAATAAAGAAGAGCTTTCCAACACTGTTGGTGGGGGATCTTTAGAGATGTTGACAAAGGAGAGTTTTCTTTTTTAAAAAATAAAACACCGTAGTACCTCTACAGTCTTAATGCAACATGTACTTATACTCATTCCCCCATCCCAGGGACACATGTAGGTGTTTATTAGCTTTCTTTGGGTGAGGGTTTTCTTTTGATGTCAGAACAGAATTTCATCTCAGTGAATGAGGAGCAAACTCTTTCAATGCTTACAAAGGAGATGGCTAGAACATAGAATAATAGGGAAAGGAACTTGAAGGTCTTGTAGTCTAACTTTCTGCTCAGACAGGAAATCCTATACCACTCCAGACAAATTCCAGTCTCTTCTTGAAAACCACCAGTGATGGAGCACCCACAACTTCCTGAGGCAAGCCATTCCAATCATTAATTGTTCTCACAGTAGGAAATTTCTCCTCAGTTCTAGATTGGATCATTATTGAATGATCTTCCATTTGTTACTGCCCTCTGGTGCTTTGCAGAATAGGTCAACCCCCGTTTCTCTGTGACACTCCTTCAAGTACCAAAAGACAGCTATCATGTCACCCCCAGTCCTTCTCTTTGTTAGACTAAACATTTTATCTGTCAGGGTTCCAGGGCTAGGAATGCTTTATGAGTTGAGACTGTCCCTCTCTCTAGTTCATTCATCATGGCTACACCATAATCTCCCTTTCCCCCTTTCCCTCTCTCCCCCCCCTCTCTTTCTTTCCCTCCCCCTCTCTCACACACATCTCTCTCTCTCTTTCTGTCTCTATCATCTCTATCTATCTGTCCATCTTCCACCTTCCTCACACAGATATCCAATGCTTTCATCTAGACTCCTCCTCACTCATAGATTGACATCAAAAACTCCAAAAGGGAAGTACTTTATATATATTTTGCAAATATATACATGAAGGAATCACTGTAATTCTGGCTGTAGATATATCATTTACTTGCATGATCTTTGTCATTGCCAATCTGTTCTCCCAACAAGAACAGGTAGTTCTTGAGTTATGACCACAATTGAGTCGATTTACTATGGCCTGTGGTTTAGGTAGTTGACTGATAGCCTTCTTGATTCCCTGTCATAGTTGTATATCACATTGCTTGTATGTACCCTGAGAGCTTATGCATCAGAAAAAAATTCCTTGTGTGTCCAATCACAGTTGACCAATGAATAATTCTCTTCTCTTCTCTTCTCTTCTCTTCTCTTCTCTTCTCTTCTCTTCTCTCCTCTCCTCTCCTCTCCTCTCCTCTCCTCTCCTCTCCTCTCCTCTCCTCTCCTCTCTTCTCTATTCCATTCCATTCCCAAATGTTACTTTCTGCTTACTCAGCCTTTTGCTATCTTCAGATCCTCAACTTTTTCTCCCACATACCCACAATGTTGTAGCCTAGGGGCCTGAGTGGGACAAAGCTGTCTACAGACATTGAGACAATCCTCAGAATGCCAGGATGTGGGTTAGTTAGCCAGACAGCTGCCAGTCCGGGGGGGGGGGGGGAGCTGCAAGTAAACTATGAGTGGGAGAATAAATGAATGAGTAAGCCTATCTCTACTCAAGTTTCAGGGCCTATAAACTTTGATAGCCCTTTGAGAGAAAGCATGAGCTGAGCCTTTGGAAAGCTTTTCTGCCTGGCTGCAGCTGTTTTCCCCAAATGCAAAATGCAACCCCAGCCTTTCATTCCTTCACAGGCTGCTTTGACTTACTCTATTTAAAGCTAAGTCCATATACATTTGTTTCTAACTTCATGCTTACCTTGTTAACAATGGTCTCTTCTGTTCATTATGAAGATATATATAGCTTATTTTGATCAGATAATTAGTTCCTAAGCTCCCTTAACTGCCTTCCTTCCACGAAACTTTAAAAAAATAAAACCCATAAACCATCAGATGAGGAATTGGGGCATCGCATTTTTCATCTACAGAAAAGATAGTGAAAGGAATAACAGGAAAACAAGTTTTTTTAAAAATTGTCTTTATAAACTGTAGCATGTATTGTAATTTCAATTCCAAGGGGAGGGGGAAATAAGTTGGTGTATCAGGATTCGGCAGTTACCCCAATTAAATCATGAGTCTCAAGCCAAACTTCCAAAACTTCAAAGGATTTCTTGGGAGTCAACTCATAAAACATTTTGTATACATGTTTTATAGTTGACAACAGAAAGAAGGGGGGGAGTTTCAAAAAGCAGGCATTAGGGTAAAATTGAAAGTACATTCCATTCATATTTTCTTCAAACACTTCTGCCGTGAAAAAAATCGAGTTGGAGAGCATGATTGATGACTCTTGGCTATGGACCTTTTTACTCTTAAAAAGGGTACTCTTATCTTGACTATGGACCGTTTTCATTGGATGATACACCCAGAGGAGTGGGGGATGGGGAAAAGCAGGATCAAGGGTGACAGTGAATTACGTAACTCAGAGTTGGCTACGCCCAGGTTAGTGCCAGATGGAGAATGTTACCTTCAAATAAATCCTCTTTAGTTTTGGGAGTGTAGCCCAAGGATCATGATTTAATTGGAGTAATTGCCGGAACTGTGACAATTAACATGTCTGGCATGGCCTGGGTGTAGCCAACTCTGAGACACATAATTCATTGTCACCCTTGACTCTGGTTTTCCCCCACCCCCTGGGTGTATCATAATTCATATTCTCCAATGGGACACAGCCAGGGGTGGGATCTAACAGGGTTATCTACCGGTTCAGTGATTTACAAGGTTAGGTGATTTACGATGTGCTTCCCTACACGCTGTGCGTGTTCCTGTAAATCATCATCAGCCTGGTGCCTGGTGCCTGGACAGCTGAACAGCATTGCTTGCTGAGAAGCAACCTTTGAAAAAGTACTTTTTCCCTGCTTTTTTAACTGCAGCTGTGCCTTGCACAGCAACTGAAGTTGAAAATGCAGGAAATAAAAGTCAGGTAAGAGCCTGGGCAGATGGGTGGGCAAAAACAACAGCAGACATAGAACCGGTTCTATGTCTGCTGTTCTTCAGAGCTACTAGTTCTACAGAGGTGGACAGAACCAGTAGAAACCCACCCCAGGACATAGCCATAGCCAAGGGTCATCAATCATGTTCTCTAGTTAGAATTTTGCACAGCAGAAACTTCAGTCTGTGAAGTTCAGATAATTACTATCTCTGAAAAACTATGCATGGAATGCACTTTTGATCTCCAAGCTGCTCTTTCAAACCCCTTTCCCCCCTCCCCTTCTGTGGGCAACTCTAAAATGGCCATATTTTATGAGTTGACATGATGAACATTCCACTTAGAACATAGAACACAAATTGTAGTAGATCTGGAAGGGATCTTGGATGTCTAGTAGTCTTCTGCTTCGCATGTGCTCCTCTGCGCTCAGAAACTGTTCCATAGGTATAGCGCTTAGACTTATATAATGCTTCACAGTGCTTTACAGCCCTCTCTAAGCAGTTTATAGAATCAGCATATTGCCCCCAACAATCTTGGTCCTGATTTTACCAACCTCAGAAGGATGGAAGGATGAGTCAACCTTGAGCTGGCCAGGATCAAACTGCCAACAGCTGGCAGTCAGCAGAAGTAGCCTGCAGAACTGCACTTTAATCACTGCGCCACTGCGACCTCAGGAAAATTTGTGAAGTCCTTGGTTCTACCAACTAATGGGAATGGAGAGATTGACAAATCAAACCTTCAGGTGAAAGAGTTAGATATGGCCCTGAGTTCAGCTCAAATTCTTATATCTATAGGGAGACATCCAGTGGTGAAATGGTACAAGTTTGGCTCGGTTTGGCCGAATCGGTAGTAAAAAAAAGTGTCCATGATCAACTGAGAGTAGAAAGAAGAGAAAAGCACAGGATTGGCCCTCCCACCTGCCCCTACACTTTTCTGTTCCTTATCCTCTCAGCTGATTGGTGTAGCAGAGCCTCAGCTGGTGTTTGGAAAGCTTCATGCATGCCTGCGTTAGGTGCGTGTGCTCATACACACACACGTGAAGTGTGCAATCACCAAACCGGTAGGGAAACTGGTAGAATCCCACCACTGGAGACATCTATTAGGATTTCTTGTCACAGGTAGCTATGTCCTAGCTATGTGTTACTATGTGTGCAGCTTGACATGCAGCTAAACCCCCTATCCTCCAATAAGGATTGTGTGCATAGATCGGGATGCTTTATTAAAGGAACAGGATCAGTGAAATAGAAAAACGTGCAATAAAAACCCAACTACAAAATAAGCAGGGTTGAGTTGCTGGTGAGCATATCAATGAACAAACACAGATAAATCTTTATCTCAGCAGCAACGCCTGTGTGCATGAGATGTGGATTTTTGTCCTCAGATGAACATCTGCCATGGGTGAGGCTGGATTCTTCCTGGTGCTTCTGTTTGCTTCCAAATGCTAAAGGAAATGAAGTCTGGCTTTCCAGGATGTGCTTGGTTTGAGTGGGCTAATGGGTAAATATGACCCTTAAAGGGGTGAATAAGCTTCCAAACAATGCAGGTTGGTATTAGATGGGACCAGAGAACAACAATAGTATATACACAAATTATATGATGGGGCACGACAGGAGTCATTTGCCATATTCTTCCAGAATTTTCTACAACTTCAAAATTCCTTGGTCCTCTTTCATGCAAGTACTAATTAGACCCAATTTTAAAAACAAAACAAAACTCTGGAGTGAAGGTAGGGTTGGCCAGAAGCTGCCCCTCCTGAATTTCTCTTAGTTTAGTGGTGCTAAATAAATATATATACTGGTGAAACTCTCATTCTCATGATCTTTAACTGGATGAAACAGTGAATCATAAGGCAACATTTTCTGAACCAAGGTACCTTGAGGTGTGTTTACTTATATAGCGTGTCCAAAATTTTGGAATAAACTCTCAAATGAATTTCCTGAAAACTGAGGGAATCAAATTGGGGGAAAATATAGCCGCTTCAGTGCTATTGGGTATTGCTACACTACGAAGCTGCTGATGTGGTCATGTGATCTTCATTTTCAACATTACATGAAAGTCTAGCAAGCCCTTGCTCCCTGCTCCATCTAGGAATAGCTATTTACCTGCCTGCTTGAAAGGGAGGGAGGGAGGAAGAAAGGAAGAAAGATTTCTGATACTTCTTGCCAGATTCCCACAAGGATGTTCAGTGGGGAAGCCAGCAGGAAGTTGGTCCTTCTCTCATTGCCTTTTAGGCCTCCCTTGGCCATTCTGTATCTAGGTAAGGAACTATGTCTGAAACAATGACCCTACAAGGCATGGGTTATCTAATAAATAAAGAAGAAAACTTTTCATCTGGTTCTAATAAAAGTTACCAGGTTATAGCAGAGCTTCTACTGATATCAAATAGCGGTGAACCAAGAGAGTGATTCAATTTACCATTTCAGAACCCTCAATTGCTGCTCAGGTTTTCTTGGTAGTGAGAAATGAAATCCACAAATGCAGCACAAATTCATTTCTCCATGTTGCCTAGGGTGTATCAAGATATACATTTGGATGGAAGGGAAGACTATTTTACCTAGAGTTCCATTGACATGACAAGATTAATGTGAAATGATAAATGAGAACAGTGGGTAATAAAGGCTCAGATAACCAGAATGTACTCTAATGTTCCTATACTATGGGGAACTAGGTCCTCAATAGAAGAAAACACTACTCTCTAATTCTACAGGCTTTGAAACTGCTTCTGAAAATAGTTGAAAATACTGTGCCGAAACCTGTCTTCCAGTTTTACATAACTTTTTTCTTCCTCTTCAAAGAAGAGTCTCCTGTTTCTGTCAAATTCTCACAATACTAGACTTCTTTAGACTTCTTTTTTCTTTTTTTAATTGAATTTGTTTTTCAGATGAAAGGTCCTGCAGTCCATTCTCTTTCTGTCTGCTAGTCTTCTTGACTCTTCCAATTTTCTGATTTTCTAAAATCCTAAGGGATGAGTTCCAGAGGTGGTATTAGGCTGGTTCGGACCAGTCCTGGCATGCTGGGAGCAAAAATTTTGACACGTGTGAAATGAGCTTTCCAGATCAGTAGGAAATTTTTTTTAAAATCTACTATTTGATGAGTTCCCCCCAATTCTTTGGGCATTTAGTTCAAACGTGTGAATTTAGGAAGCTGCAAACCACTGAATAGATAATTGCTTGGTGAAAGATAAACACCACTTTATTTACAGCTTTGTTCATTGGTTTATTTATTGAGTTTTACCCCACCTTTATTTCTTTACAACTAAAGGCAACAAACATAATAGCAATAGCCCTTAGACTTATACACCACTTCACAGTGCTTGACAGCACTCTCTAAGTGGTTTTACAGAGTCAGCCAATAATCTGAATCCTCATTTTACCAACCTCAGAAGGATGGAAGGCTGAGTCAACCTTGATACTCTCTCTTCCTATTTACTATCTTGTACCAAAAATTAATGGCTTGGACTATTATCAAGATGGTCTTATCCCTGCCTCATTTTCATTCAGTTGAAAGGGAAGCTTTGAGAAATGACAAACACAAGAAGACAGTGTTGTGTATGCTTTAGTCTGAGTCACAAGCTCTTAAGACCTGTGATGGTGCAGGTTGGAATACAGTATTGCAGGATAATTCTGCCAGCTGCCAGCAGTTCAAGGTTGACTTAGCATTCCTTCCTTCTGAGGTCGGTAAAAATGAGGATCCAGATTACTGAGGGCGATATGCTGACTTTGTAAACTGCTTAGAGAGGGCTATGAAGTACTGTAAGCAGGGGTAGACTTCAAAAAATTTAACAACTGGTTCTCTGCCCAGTTGCTGAGTGGGTGTGGCCATAGTGGACGTGGCTTCATTGGCCTACTGTACCACCCTGGCCTGGGAACAAAAACAGGTCAAGAAGGGGCTGTTTTTTCCCTCCCCGGGCTCTGGAGGTTCTCTGGAGGCCAGAAATGGGCCCATTTCTGGCTTTCCAGAACTTCCAGGAGGCCCATTTTTCATCATCCCCAAGCCTCCACACAGACGCTGTATTTACCTGTGATCCATGGGTCATGGATCATTTCCCATGGGAAATAGGCCATGCAGGATTTCCTGGGAGGGGCTGGGAGGAGCAGGCAGGGCCAACCAGGAGTGGGATTTGTGGGTTCACCAAACCAGATGTAAAATTAACATCCCGGTTGCCTGAACCGGTGTGAACCGGTAGCATCCCACCTCTGTATATAAGTCTTAAGTGCTACTGCTATTGCTTTAACAAGCAAAAATAATGTTTACAAATGAACAGCTGACATGCCTATAATCAATACAGTCGGCTGCAATTTAATAGGGGGGAAAATGAACTGCTTTACGCTCTTGCCTTTCGTCTTTGTGATCGCACTCTGAACAGAATACAGTGATTGTTTTCGAGCATACCAAGTGCCATCCATATGAAAAATAACCATCCAACTGTCTAATTTCCAGCTCGCCAAGCAGCACAAATATTTGGCTGATGCAATGCATGTAGCATAGGTTATGGTTTGTGTTGATTTGGACATTAGAATATTGCCTAACAAAGTTGGAATGGACCTTGGCAGTCTTCTAAGCCAATCCCCTGCTCAAGCAGGAAACCCTATACCATTTCAGACAAACTGTCATCCAATCTCTTCTTAAAAGCCTACACAAAACTTTTGGAGGCAAGCCATCCCCCTGATTAATTGTTCACATGGTCAGGACATTTCTCCTTAGTTCTCGGTTGGAGCTCTCCTTGATAAGCTTCTGTCTATTATTTCACATCCTGCCCTCAGGTGCTTTGGAGAAATCATAAATCAAATCAGGTACTTTAGAAAAATCAAATCCTAAAGCCATGGAATCACAGAATTGGGAAGGACCACAAAAAAGTTCCATCTTCCAATAGTTTAAATCTAACTGCTTTTCATGTTTGGCCTTTATCTGAATATTCTCTGAAGTAATGTTTCCCAACCTTGGTGTGCTGCCTAGAGAAATCTGGGAACTGAAATCCAAGCAACTTACAGCTGCCAAGTTTAAAAAACACTGTTCTAGAATATCCAGGTCTTCCAATTTGGGGGAGAAATGGAGAGAAAGAGGTAGAATAATCGTAGATAACCTTTTTGTTCCACAAGTGTAGGAAAAGAATAGGCAGAGTCTGATGGCCGAGTCAGGAAAGGAATCAACCTGACATCGTTATATTCCCACAAATGGTTAAATTCAAAGCCTCTTGAATTTGGTTAATATCTAGCACCAATTTCATGCTGGCCATTAGTTGACCAGATTCTTGTGTATAAGCATGAGCAATAAATTAGCTCAACTTAAATTTCACATGTGGTCCTTTGCATCTGACAACACTTGTCCCCAAAGCTTGGAGTCAATATAAATAGCAATGTATCTCTCATTATCCACCTGTAAGGATTCCAGCAGTTACCCCCATTTAAATCATGAGTCTTGAGCCAAACTTCCAAAACTTAAGAAGGATTTATTGGGAATTAAACTGTCCAGCATTTCCTGGGTGTAGCTGACTCTGAGACACATAATACACTGTCACTCTTGACCCTGATTTTTCTCCACCCCCTGGGTGTATTGTAATTCATATTCTCCAATGGAACACATCCATATCAAGAGTCATCAATCATGCTCTCCAGTTAGAATTTTGCATGTCAGAAACTTCGGTCACCTAGTTACTATCTTTGAAAACATATATGTTCCATACTGCTCCCCCATCCCTTTCTGCTGGCAACTCTAAAAAGACCATAGAAATATTTTATGAGTTGACACCATCTATTGGCAGTCCCACTGGCATAAATTTAAACATAAAGAACTTGAGATCCCTCCTCTAATAGTCCTCCCCATCGAAGGATATTTAGCTCTGTTTGTCTGTCATGCTCCTGGGTGAAGACTTCAAGATTAGAGATAAAAACAAAACAAGTTACAGTCGAGTTCAGAAAATTCTCTATCGTTTCCATTTTGCAGGCATGGAGTTGTATATTTTCATAATATCGTCAAATTCTAACCTTATGTCAGCATCAAAAGAGCAAAACTGTGGGGGAAAAAAACCCAACCAGTATAAACCAGGCTTAACTATGTTCCGCAATTATGGAAGACTGGCATTTCTCCAGTTTACTGGAGAAATGCCAGTCTTCCATAGTTATGGAACATAGTTAAACCTTTATTGCATGGCTTTGGAAAGAATTTATATAAGATTCTATATAAGATTTTATGTAAGATTTTTGAATTACTTCAAGAAATCTCTGGTTCCCTGTGGGCTTACTTTATTTTATTTTCTTGCCAGTCATTACCTGAGGTTGCTCTTAGAGACATGATGAAAGTAGACATTGTACAATGATTAATGCCTGGAATTTGCAAAAAAAGAAAAAGAAAAGAATACATTTTTTATTTTTATTTCTTAAGATCCATCTTTGGGTGAACCATGTGGTTCCAGGTTTTTTTTACATTTTAAATCAAACATGACCATAATTATATATTAAGCTTTCTTATCTAATTTCATATTGTTACCTATTACCAATTTCCCATTTTATATTCTCATACATTACTTCATATCAATCTCTATGTTCTTAATCATCTTCTATATTCATTCATCATATATTCTTGTGTTTGTCATATTCGCAAATTTTATCAAATTATATCATTCCATTAATCATTCATAAATTCATCTTAATTTATATTGTTCCCTTTTTAATATTAATTTTGGCACCATTATGTTTTTTAGTACACACCCTTCTTCTCTAACTTCATTACATTACACAAATTAGGTTTTCCATCTTATTTTTGTTTAATAAATTGTATAACAATATTGTCATTTTTATTTATTGCCATATGCTATATTCCTATTCATCATTACATCGTACCAATGTGTTTTCCATCTTATTTCCCTTTAATATTATAATTATGTAATCTAATTCCAATATTGTCATTTTTACCTATTGCCATATACTATATACATATGATGACCCAGGGTGGTATACAAAAGCAACACAGTCACAAAAACAGGTGAGGTCTCTTTAATTCTTTCAACTTGGCTTTAAAAGCTCCAATTATCATTGACTGGAGATAAAAAAAACCTCCCCCACAAACAGTTGCGAAAAGGAAGAACTTACGTTCAAACTCAAAATACATATAAATTATAAATAGAAAAAACAACACAAAACACACTGAAGCAATTACTGAGACAAGGCAGGATAAGGGCTTGAAGTCATCCACAGATATCAAAATACACACACTGGGAAGGATGCCAAACTAAGATAAGAATGGACAGACTAGAAATATTTTCATGCTTTGTTTCCAGCACTAGTCCATGCGCAGTCCATCCTTTTAAACAGTCCTCACAGCTGCAGCCTATGACGGAAATCAAAGCGCTTTCCTCCCTCATAGACCATACCATTCACATTTCTCCTTTATACTCTCCTCACTGTGTGCCCTAAGATGAAGAAGGGATGGGCCTGGGTCTTCCTCTGAATGCCCAGCCACCTGTGCCTTTCCCCAGTTTCCTCCACAACCTCCGAAGCCACACTCTCACTCCCTGTTGGCTGTTCCTCCTCTCCCTCAGAGTCAGACTCCAACAGGGCCATGACATACATAAATGTCCTCTGTCAGATTCCACACGATAATGCCTTCTCCATATTACAAGTTAATTTTCTTGTATATTCCATAAACATTTATATATATCTTTTGTAATAATCCTAAAATAAAATCTTATTTTCATATCTGTTCTAATTAAATTATTAATCCTTATTTTTGTTCTATTTGATATTTCACCTATTTTAATAATAATTCTACAATAAAATATTGATTCCAGACTTTGAAGTTATGGCCTTTCATGCCACAGTTGTTAAGTGCAGTTGTTCAGTTAGTAACCTGGTTGTTAAGTGAATTTGGCTTTGCTTATCAGAAGGTTACAAAACGGGGATCATATGACCCCAGGACACTTCAACCATCATAAATATGAATCAGTTAAGAAGCGTCAGAAGAATTTTGATCACATGACCATGAGGCTGGTGCAACGATCCTAGGTGTGAAAAATGGTCGTAAGTGGATTTTTTCATTGCCATTGTAACTTTGAACGGTCACTCAATGAACCTGTTGTAAGTCAAGAACTACCCATCGCGAACTCACAACTATGCTTCAATTTTTGCTGTACTTGCAAGGATTCCATCAATCACATTCTGAAACAATTAATCCAACTTTTTCTTGAGCCATCTTTTGAAGCTTGTCATGAACTCAATCTCTGCAAAGGACTACCTTCAGTTGGTTCTTAAGGGGAACTTCACTACACAGAAATATATTATATGAATAAATAATGAGAAATAAGGAGAGTTACAACAAGTCATCAGTGACTTGACTCCAGAGGTTGTTGGTGCTCTAACACTGGAGGTTTTTAAGAAGAGACTGGACAACTATTTGTCTGAAATGGTATAGGGTATTGTATCTGAACAGGGGTTGGACAAGAAGACCTTCAAGGTCTCTTCCAATTCTGTTGTTCTTATATATGTAGGATAGTAGGCCAGGTTATTGTTGAGAGACATATCCATCTGGTTTGGTTCCAAGCTGGGAGAAAGATACTGGAAACTGGAGGTTGATTGGAGAGAAGGTTTAATGAAGCAGAACCACCAAGCACATATAATTCTGGTGCAGCTGACCACATGGAGTTGAGAGTGAGAGGTACTTTCTGTTCCTGGCAAGAACATGTATTCTATCAGCTGTTGTCAAACTCCCATGGGGCCACGTACAATTTCTAGGAGTTTGTCTGAGCTAAGCTTGGTTGAAGTTTGGGCTGCTGCAATGAAGGGGCTTGTTGGGCAATTCCTATTGTGGCTGAGGGCTAACCCTACCTTTCTTCAGACCCTGCTGCAGGGAATTTCTGCCTATGAATAGAGCTAGCTATCTCTTTATCTCTTAAATGCTTACATCTGCTGTGGGCTATTGAGGAAGTTGAGGGCTGCTTTCTCCCTCTAAGAAAACATGTTTTTTCATTTCTCATCCAGCGAAATATAATATTCTGCCCTTTTAATATTTCTCAAAATATTTCATTCTTCTATGAGAGGGGTGGGTGCTAACTTTCTACATTATGATTTCTAAAATATTTTGCACTTGTTTAAAGGTTGCACAGAAAGGATCGTAAGAAAACAGCCAGTCCGGGAGAAGTTTCTTTCACAAGTTAACCTGCCTTCCAGGGACAAGATTGAATTCTTTGTGTCTATTCGTTCTTGCCATTAAAAAAAATGCATTACTACAACATCTGAGCTGGATTGCTTTGAGTTTTCACTCCTTCATTAGGAAGAATTAACACTACAGGCCATAATTAAAAAGACAGCAACCAGACCATTGCATTTCCTCATATCCCTATCTTTGTCCTTTCTAAAATGCCGTGAAGGCAAGACTTATCTGCTTTTTAGCAGACTGGCTGGTTACTTTCTTTTAAGAAGCACTTTGATCTTATCTCTGGAGATTACAATAATTTTTCATGCTGCCAATCTCAGGTTAAAACACACACACACACACATACACACACATACACACACACACACAAATCAATTGGAAATACACATTATACAAGGAAGAAATAATACAACCACTTGTTCATCACTTTTCTCTGATGTCTTATTTGTTCTCTTGATTGTGAAGCCCGGCCAATGTTTGTTACATGTATGACAGCGTGACCGCACACATAATAACATGAAATCAAAAACTATATTTTAAAGAGAGGAAGCAAACTTTACTCCAATGCAGGGGTGTCTTTCATTGAGGGCTGCATCAGGGTTGTGTTTGACTTCGGGGGTGGGGGAGGAAGGTGGGCAAGGTGGGCATGCATGGGGTGGGTGTGGCCAACTTGAAATCACTCATGTTGGGGGCACCTGTATGGACAAGTGCTAAGGCAGGACTTCCCTCAGACCCTCTCTCTCTCCCTCCTTCTGTTCCTTCCTTCCTTCCTTCCTTCCTTCCTTCCTTCCTTCCTTCCTTCCTTCCTTCCTT
>BLBF01000039.1:26856970-26867995 GCA_015471245.1 Laticauda colubrina
CTTTCTTTCTTTCTTTCTTTCTTTCTTTCTTTCTTTCTTTCTTTCTTTCTTTCTTTCTTTCTTTCTTTCTTTCTTTCTTTCCTTCCTTCCTTCCTTCCTTCCTTCCTTCCTTCCTTCCTTCCTCCCACCATCTCTCCCTTTCTTTCTTTCTTTCTTTCTTTCTTCCTTCTTTCCTTCCTTCTTCCTTCCTTCCACCCTCTCTCCCTCTGTTGCTTCTTTCTTTCCTCCCTCCCTCCTTCCAGAACAGAGCCTGGCTAAGTATTTCCCAACACCAATAGACTTAAATTCAACTCAAAGTAAATGCCAGTGATTTTATCTTCCGGGTGCTATATATCACAGCTCATCCTTCTCTTAAGGATTCAGGCCACCCTGAACAGGGTAGCATTTCACAGGTGTAATACATGTGCTAAATCACTTTTTCAGAGTTCAAATGGTTAATGCAGTCACCATTTCACCACTAGTTTTTTTTCTAAATCAGATCAAGACAACATCTAGTTATGAACACAAATATGTGAAACCTCACATACAACTAACATAAATTTAGGATTAATATTTTGCTCAATCGTCTATTCCCTCTGGGCCTCTAATTGCAGATGCATAGGCTGAAAATTGGTGTTTTTATATTGGGACTTAAACATTAATTGAAAGCCTTCTCTTTGAATTTCTTCAGTTTCTTAAGCTAAAAGTCAAGCCATTAAAATGACATTAGTGTGCTTTTTTTCCTCCCACTATTAATATTTTTTTATGAATCATCACAAAAGGGAGGAGATGAGAACTCAAGGGAAGCTTTTAGAGATGTATTTGGTAGCTCTTGTCTGGAATTAAGATGGCTGGAAGTGTTCCAGTGGAACCATTTGCTGATGGGAGGAATTGTTTATTTGAAAGCAGTCTGATAACAAAAATAAGAACTGGAGATCAATGCAGGTAACTCTCAACTTACAACTACAATGGAGCCTAAAACTTCTATTGCCAAACAAGATGTTCCTTAAGTGAGTTATGCCCCCATTTTATGACTTTTCTTGCCCGCAATTGTTAAGTAAGTCACAGGGTTGTTAAGTAAATCTGGCTTCCCCAGTGACTTTGCTTGCTCAGAAGGTCAAGTAAAAGGAGATCATGTGATTCTGGAGCACTGCAGCATCATAAAGATTAGTCAATTGCCAAGTGTCTGAATTATGACTAAGTAATTGTAGGGATCTTGCAATGGTTGTTTAAGCACTGGACTTTTCCCCTTCAACTGATAAGAATGAACTTCTGAAAGCTAGTTACTTCAAAAGGAATTCTTTATTGAAAGGAAGTGATCCCAGTACTAGTCAAAGTGGAATCTAAGATGCTTCCAGGCATACAGTAATAGGTAAAGGGAGTTAGAACCCCTACCCTTAGTCTGACATGGATTTAGTGAAACAAAGAACCAACATGTTAATTTCCCCCTCCCCATTTCTGGAAACGTCTCTTAGAAGAGTTTCCCAGGGAGTATCCTCCAGAGCTGAAATTTCTATGGTCCCTTCTCCTCTTGCTATCTTTCCAAGAGGTGACAAGTTTCTAGACATCTGGCTCCACTCCTCCAGTTGTATATCATGTGCAAGTTATACAGATTCAATATGAGATTTAAGATATTCAGGTTACATCAAAAAGGATTACTTGTACCAACTTCCTCCCTTTCTTCTTCCATTGAAGAATGGCAGATACATGGATCTGACAGGTTGTAAGTGTGGAAAATGGTCATAAGTCACTTTTTTTCAGTGCTGTTATAAGTTCAATCATCAAACCAACTGTTGTAAGTCAATAGAATAGATTAGAATAGAGTAGAGTAGAGTAGAGTAGCATAGAAGTAAACACAGATGTGGGTCAGATTCCTCATGATGTCTTCATTGAGATTGTTTGATGTGTAGAAAGTTTGGAGATGACAGAAACTGAAAAATGTTTGTACAATGAGAGACATTTATACCTTGAAGATATTTAAGGCCCTGTCACACTGGCCAACGGATGCAAAATGTTTATAAAAAGGACAC
The DNA here is from genome assembly GCA_015471245.1 of Laticauda colubrina. Taxonomy (NCBI): domain Eukaryota; kingdom Metazoa; phylum Chordata; class Lepidosauria; order Squamata; family Elapidae; genus Laticauda; species Laticauda colubrina. Next base: position 26,858,980 of record BLBF01000039.1, read on the forward strand.
AGCGGACGAGAAAAATGTTCCATCCATTGTTATCCGCTCTCAAAAGGGGCAAAAATTTGCATAACCAGAGCGGACAACACGGAAAGGAACGGATGGGGGGAGGACGCAGGGCGGATGGAAAGCGGATGCTCCATGGAAGCCTAGCGGATGGAAGCGGATGAGAGCGGATGGCACATCCGCAAGGCTTCCGGGGGAGATCAGCAAAGTGGACGCGGAAAGGATACAGTGCATGCAGAGTGGAAACCGAGCGGATGAAGCGGATGCACAGCGGAAGCCGAGCAGATGAAGCGATGCACAGTGGAAGCCTAGCGGATGCCTAGCGGATGCCTAGTGGATGCCTAGCAGATGCCTAGCGGATGCCTAGCATTCACTGCGCATGGGGGAGGATGCATTGCACCAGCCCCGTGGATATAAAGGGAAGCAGCTCCCAAGCAGGTCACCATTCAGAGGAAAGACCTGCTGCCAGACACATTGACTGCCTGCCTGCCTTGCCAGCCTGCCTGCCTTGCCTGCCTGCATGCCTGCCAGGCTTGGTGCCTGCCAGCCTTGCTGCCTGCCTGCCAGCCTCCCTGCCAGCCTTGCTGTCTGCCTGCCTGCCAGCCTTGCTGTCTGCCTGCCTGCCAGCCTTGCTGCCAGCCTGCCTGCCAGCCTGCCTTCCAGCCTCCCTGCCAGCCTTGCTGCCTGCCTGCCAGCCTTGGTGCCTGCTTGCCAGCTTTTCTGCCAGGCTTCCTGCCAGCCTGCCTGCCAGCTTTGCTGCCAGCCAGCAACCCCACAACCATGGGGAAGAAGAGAAAGCCTCAGCCATCTGCTGCCAGCCCTGGCAAGAGGGACAGGGCCACCCTCCCACCCCCTGGCCCTTAATCTGCTTCTGCTGGGGCTTCTGTAGCATGGGCTGGCTCTTCTAGGGCTGGGGCTTCTGCTGCTTCTGCTTCTGGAGGAGCTGATGATGATGCTTCTGGCGGTGGTGCTTCTGCTCATGCTTACTCTGCTGATGCTGCTTCTGGCGGTAGTGCTTCTTCTGGTGCTTACTCTGCTGATGCTGCTCCTGGTGGTGGTGCTTCTGCTGATGCTGCTTCTGGAGGAGCTGCTGATGCTGCTTATGGCGGTGGTGCTTCTGCTGGTGCTTACTCTGCTGAAGCTGCTCCTCGTCCTGCTGGTCCTGCTGGTCCCGCTGGTTCTGCTGGTCCTGCTCATGCTCCTGGTCTTGCTCGTCCTGCTGGTCCTGCTTGTGCTCCTGGTCTTGCTCGTCCTGCTGGTCCTGCTCGTGCTCCTGGTCCTGCTGGTGCTCCTGGTCCTGCTGGCATTGCTGGTGCTTACTCTGCTGCTGCTGATCCTGGTCCTGCTCGTGCTGCTGGCACTGCTGCTGCTGCTGATCCTGTCCTGCTGGTGCTGCTGCTGCTGCTGCTGCTGATGATGATGATGATGATGATCCTGCTGGTGCTGCTGCTCTGGTGGTGTGGAGGAGCAGCCCCAACAACCTGGAAGCCCCTCTGATGAGGGCCCATGTGGTCCTGCCAAAGGGAGGAAGAGGCATATGTAAGAACGGGAGAGGAAGCAATACTCCATCAAGGAGGAACATGAGGATGAGGTGCTGGAGTGGGTGAGAGAGAATGACTATCTATGGCTATCTATGGGACACAGGCTCTACAGGGACACCAAAAGGAAGCAGGCTGCTTGGAGAGAGAAGGCGGAGAGCCTGGGCTACACTTCGTAGGTGCTCCTAGGCTGGTGGAAGCACATGCACACCTGGTACAGGAAGCTGCACCTCAAGAAATCTGGCCAGGCCGCGGTCAAGCTGACAGACAGAGAGACCTACGTCATGGCCAAGTGCAGCTTCCTGGAGGGTGAGATCCACCACCGAGGAGCAGTCCCTCTCACAACCCTCTCTCTCAGGCAGCCTGCTGAGAGCCAGTCCTCTTCTGGCCGAGAGTCAGCTCCTGTCTCCAGGCAGGTGTCTGTGGAGTGTGCCACGGCGGAGAACCCGCGGACAGCTGTTGTAACCATGGCGGAGCACGTGGAGGACTCCCTGGCACAGTGGGAGAAAGGAGACGGCACTTCCACCACAGTCCTACCCGCATCCACCCCCAGCTCCACCTCCACAGAAAGGCAAAGAGCCAGACAGGAGGGGCAGAGCCACATTGTCCTGCTGGAGATAAGAGACACCATCAGGAGCAGCATAGATATCCTCTCTCAGCTGGTCCACACAGACTCCTCATCCTCCAACTGCAAGCCCTTCCTCACCTATGTCAACCAGACCCTCACGGACATGGCGGAAGCCCAGTACCAGGTGGTGAAGGACAGGATCACCGAACTGCTTCACAACCCTCCAGATCCAGAGGAACCTGCTCCCACCCAGTCCAGGTCTGCTCCTCCACCCCAGGTGATGTCCCTCCCATTCCAAGGCTTTCCACAGGCACTCACCTACCAGGGCTACGGCTACCAGGAGGTCCAGCAGCACAGGCAGCAGCCCTTCCCAGTCCAGGCACAGACTCTTTGGACTCCACCATTACCACTGGTTCCACTGATGCCACCGATGCCACCCATGCCACTGCTACCACCAATGCCACCGATGCCACCCACGTCACCGATGCCACCCACACCAGTCCTCACACAGCTGCAGACCAGACAGCCCCACTACACTGCTTCTTCCTCCACCCCACAGCCAAGCCCGGCCTCAGTACATCTGTCCTCGGTACTGGGGCTGACATCCCATGGCATGGAGGAAGGAGCTCTCACATCATGGGGCTGAGCCAGCTGTCTGAGAGTTTCTTCAACACATCGTCCCCTGTTGTCCTCTCGGGGCCAGGCACCCCAGTGTCACTTCAGACCAGCACTCCAGCAGCAGCCACCTCCACAGCACCTGAACCCTTCACCCCTGAGACTGGGCACACCTCTGAGTGACAGAGAAGAGAGCCAGAGACTGGGTGGCTACCTGTAGACTTTATTTGGACAGTTGACTTGGGTCATGTTTACTTTACAGCTTGTTATTAATCAAGATTATCTTTGCTTCACACACTTGCTTCATTTATTTTTTTCAATAAAATCTTGGTGGAAACCTTTAGAAATGGTTTAAGCCTTTGCATGCTTGTGGGATGGGTAAGGATAGCAGTGGGGTGGGCAGGGATACCTTTGGTATGGGTAATAGCTGTGGGATGGGCAGGGATACCTGTAGGATGGGTTAGGATATCTGTGGGATGGGTTGAGATAGCTGTGGGGATAGATAAACCTCCAGTGCAAGCATAGTGGAACTCTATGGTCCACCCTCCCAGGTGCCACACCTATGGCCCTTCATTATCAATACTAATATAATCATTGATCCACACATGTCAACATAAACACAACTCTTTATTAAATGCCCTGTTCATTGTAGGCCCACCCAACATACATGGCCCAATCTCATCCGTGTGATGAGACAGACTGAAGGAAGCATCCATTAATCATCTATCATCCTGTCTTGCCACTCCACTGCTCCAGCTGGGGAGCTGCACCAGTGTTTCAGGAGATTGTGCTGCTTCTTCCCTTCACGTGAGGCTCTGTTGGGGCCTTGAACATCCTCAGTGTCTATCAGGTTTCACCCTTGCCTCCATTTCCCAGGCTCCATGTCCCCATTGCCTTGTTGGAGGTCCACAAGCCTGTTCTGCAACACTGGGTAGTGGGTGCGCATGAGATTGTGCAGGATGCAGCAAGCTTCCACGATCCTCCTCATGGTCTCTGGGCGATGCTGCATGGTGGTGAGAAATACCTGGAACCTGTTGGCCAGGATGCCAAAGGCGTTCTCCACCACCCACCTTGCCCTGGACAGCCTCTAGTTGAAGATCCTCTCTTCACGGGTGAGGCATCTGGAAGTGTAGGGCTTCATGAGGTAGGTTGTTAGGGAGAAGGCGTCATCCCCCACGATGAAGTAGGGCACATCTTGCGTGTCGTTGGGCAGGGGGTCTGGATCTGGGAATCCCATGATGAGGTTGCATTCCAGCCCCTCCTTGAGGTCACTGGCGTTGTATACCTGGGCATCTGAAACTGACCCGTTGCCTGAAGCATCGATGTACATGAACTTGTAGTCAGCATTGACCATGGCGAAGGGGACGATGCTGAAGAATCCCTTATAGTTGAAATAAGTGGACCCCGACTTGGCTGGCACTTTGCAGGCCACGTGCTTGCCATCTATGGCTCCAACAGTGTGGGGAAAGTTCCACCTCTGATACTCTGCTCTGCCACTTTCTTCCAGCCTTCTTCAGTGGAGGGGCACTGGAGGAGCTCCTCCAGGTTTTCTTCGATGATGGCCTGTACCACTTCTCTGACCACAATGCTGATGGTGTTGTGTGGCACCCTCCAGCTGTACTACATGTTCCTGTAGGTGGTCCCTGAGGCCAGGTGGTGCAGAGTGAGTGCCACCTTGAGCCCAGGGTCCAGGCTGGGCCGGAAGTTGGTGTTTGCCTTGGTCAACCTGGGTGTCAGCTGCTCCACAACTTCGTCAAACATGGCTGGAGGCATCCTCATGAAGTTCTGGAATGCACGAGTGTCTTCGTTCCTGAGCTCCACCATCAGCTTGTTGTGCAGTCCGTACTCTGCTCTTCTCCCGATCCATCTTTGGACCTAGATGCTTTTTGGCCGCCTCCTTTTCTTCCCATAGTAGAGTTGAAAGAGCCTGTAGATGGCTTCGCACTGTTGCAGAACGATGGTGGCTACAAAAGGAGTGTGTGATGATCCATGGTGGACATGACTGGATGCTGTGGAAGAGCAAGAGCCAGATGAAGGCTGCAGAGGTCTGCACAGGAGGGCTGCTGGTCTGAAAGTGAGATGCAGGTGAGTTGCAAAAGGCAGATGAAGGCTGCAGAGGTCTGCACAGCAGGGCTGCTGGTCTGAAAGTGAGATGCAGGTGAGTTGCTCCCCCCTTTTATCGGCAATATAGGTTTTCCCTTATGTGTCCTTTTGCATCCTCTAGGCATCCTCTAGACTTCCTTAATATCCGAGATAGGTCCCCTCTGCGAACGTTTTTTCCCTTTAAAATGCTTTCTTTGCGAGCTGCATCCACTTTCATCCTTTCTCCGTCCATGCTACTAACGCTGTGCATCCGTTCCGCATCCGTTCCACTTCCTCCCTGTGTCCGCTTTCTGCTGGAGTGGATTTGATTTGCGTGGATGCACAGCGGATGCCTAGCGGATGTAGCGGACGTGTAACAGATGACGATGGATGCAGAACGGATGTTCCCCGTATGCCTAGCAGATGCAGAATGGATGCATTGGATACATTTTCCACTCAAAAAGTTTTGAGAAGCTCAAAACTTTTTGAGCGGATGAAATGTCAGTCGACGGATGCTGGACGGATAGAGAGGAAGAAAAACGGAGGCAGTGAGTACAGAATGGATGCATCACGTTAACCAACGGATTAAATGTTTTTCTCCGTTTTACATCCTCTTTCCATCCGTTGGTGCAGTTTGACATGGGCTTTAGATAAGAAGTACAAAAAAGATCTACCCAACATTTTCCTCCTCTTTGATTTTTCTTCTTTTTATCCAAAGGAAGAAAGTCATACTTTTGGTATGGTACCACCAAATATTTGATCAATAAGTTTTGGCAAATCTCTAGAAATAAATGCCTGTGGAGATTCTCAATCCAAAGGTGCTTTTTCAAGAGGCCACTGGAATTTCTGGTTTTTTCTTTGAAGACGTTTCACTTCTCATCCAAGAAGCTTTAGTTAGAACTGAAGAAAGCATCTTGAATGAGAAGCAAAATATCTTCAAGAAAAAACAAAGTCCAGTTGCCTATTTGAAAAAGCACATTTGAGGCTAGAAATAATGCTTCATGCCAAGTACTGAATCAACTGTTTTATCCAGAAGAAGACCTTGATGTAGTTATTGCATTAAACATAATGTGGAAGATAAAGACTCCCTTGAATCAAGTTCAGCTTCCGATAACTAGGTGGACTCATCCATATTTGATAGCTGTTGCTATTGTTGTTTTGGCAACAATATGATATCTGATTGCCTTCTTCTGGAATCGTTTTCTCAATTTTCCACTGTAGCATACACTCCCCGAATTTCCTGGTGATCTCATATCTGGTCCTTTCAAGATCCATCAAGAACAGGTAGGAGATGCTACTGGTCACCAGTCATTACCAGTAAGTCACACATAAAGGTGTGAGTGCTACTTGCCATGTGGTCTTAGGTTTATTCTTACCAGACTATATCTGAACAGTATTCACTTTAATAATGCCCAACTGGTGTAGGAAGAAGAGCATTGTGGTATAGTGGGTAAGAAAATGGAGCAGGTGTGTGGGGATTCATGGGGATTCAGATCCATCCTCAGTGATGGAAAACTCACTGGCCCAGGGACCAGTCACAAATCTCAGCCCAACCTATTTTGTAGAGGAGAGAGAACAGAATAGTTTGTATGCTGCCTTGATCTCTTAGAAAAAAGAAAATAAATCTATCTATCATTATCTATCCATCCATCATCTATCTATATATCTGTCTGTCTACCCATCCATCTTTCTTCTTCTTCTTCTTCTTCTTCTTCTTCTTCTTCTTCTTCTTCTTCTATTAATCACTTGGCTAGCCTACTTACCTATTTATTCACACAGAGAGAGTGGGAGAGAAGGGCGAGGGAAAAGGAGAGGGAGAGAGGGAAATAAAGGGAAAGAGGGAGAGAGAGAGAGAGAGTTAAGTCTGCAATGTAATCCAAACAAAAAGCACCATGAGTCATGTTAGCTGCAATAGAAAATAATAGAATAGGATAGGATAGGATAGAATGGGATGGGATGGGGTGGGGTGGGGTGGGGCGGGGCGGGGCGGGCGGGGTGGGGCGGGGCAGGGCGGGGCGGGACGGGACGGGACGGGACGGGACGGAACGGAACAGAACAGAATAGAATAGAATAGAATAGAATAGAATAGAATAGAATAGAATAGAATAGAACAGAATATTATTTGTCTCTGATGAAGAAGTTCTTAGTGTACAGTACACACAAACAGCAAAGTAATATAATCATAATAAAAAGATAAGAAGGATAATAACAACAACACTATAGCCATACTACAAGGGTAAATATACATAGACATTAGGCAGCACTGTGAGAATTAGATGTTCAGCAATTGAGGGCATGAATAAAAAAGCTGTCCCCGGCTTGTAAGGTTGCATTTCATACAAACTTGGAAGGGTGACAGTAGTTCTCCCTTCCTTTTCTTGTACTCTCTGGTAAACAAGGAATGTCCCCTTCTGAAATATTTCCCACACTGGCCTTTTCCTTCTTGAGCTGACACATCTTTTACATGGGAGAATTTGCCACTCTGCGTCCTCATTCTCACATAACATTACACACATACACATACGCATGTACACACATATACAAATGCACACAGCTCAATTCTTTTGGTCATTTAGTTAAAGATCTGGAAGTGAATGCTGGAAAGTTTCCCAAAAGTGCATTAAAAAAAACAAACACCAATGTGCTTCTGGTTCTTTGTGCTTTCCCTAATGTGCACCTTGCGTGCATGTGCAGCATTCAAACATCATCCTCAGTGAGGTGAGCTGTTTTTTTTTAGCTCAGCTGAGGTGTGGCAATCAATGGAATAAAGGACAGGAAAGAGCAGGGGCAGAGTGTGGGACCAGCCAGAGGTGGTATTTGCCGGTTCTCCGAATTAGTCAAAAATTTCCCTACCGGTTCTATAGAACTGGTCAAAACCGGCTGAATATCACAGACACAGACACAGACACACAAAGACACAGACACACAGATACACAGACACAGACACAGACACAGACACACAGACACACACACACACACACACACACACACATATACATATCTGTGTGTGTGTGTGTGTGTGTTTAAGTTTTCGCGGGTACTTACATGTGTGCTGTTCAGCTTCCTTCGGGTATTATCCCACATCATTGTAGCAACGTTTCAGCAGAATCTCATCTGCCATCATCAGGCTTCTGTATACAATACAAATACATACAAACTCAATACAGTGACATGGGATAATACCCACATTATGGGTATTATATATAATACCATATATATATATGCTGAAATGTATTTTTAGGAAACTCAAGCTACCTAATTCTGCAAAAGGTTATCTTAGCAACAACAACTGATCAGGACAGTTAAGTTTTAATGCCATGCTCTCTGTTTCCAATCTGCCTTGTTCGTTCTCCTCCTGCACCAAGTAGCCATTTTGTGAATGCAGAAACTCCTGCTTTTTTTATCCTAAAGATCAGTTTTCTACTCCTTTTTCTACCATGAACGGCTGCCTGCGAGTAACAAAGAGGAATTTTAGTAAGAAAGTTTTTCTAAGCTGGCTTTGTTTCTTTTCTTTTCTTTTTTTCTGTTTCCCCTGCTCAGATCATCTGAGGACATCAAAATTCAATTAATTCACTATGAGTAGGACAATGATAACAGTGACAGAGAAAAAGAGATAACCAAACAGCTTTCTCCATAGCGATGGGAAGTCTTTGCCAGTCTGAAAAGAAGAGATGAACTGGAATGGCTTTACCCTCCAGCTGTAAAGGCAGGTGCTTTTTTTTTTTTTTTTTACCAAGCCTCAGGTTTTCAGTGTGTCTCAAGTTTTTCCTGCAGGAATAGCGTGTTTATTCTTACTGCTCTCTAAGTACAGCTGCTGAGAGTCATTTGATGCATATAATGCTAGGGGATTAAAACAAAACAAAAAAAGAGGCAAGTTTGAAAATATGGTGTGCCAAGACCAGAATGAAGCTGAAACAAGAACGAAGCACCTGCTGTACCCATGGGGAGATCTGTCTGCTAATGTGATTTCAGGTTGCAGAGCCCAAACATACTGAATGTGGAAAATGACTAAAAGCGATTCGTCCCATAGCTTTTCCAAATTGTGATATCAAGGCAGGGAGGGAGGAAGAAGGAAAAGGAAGGAGTGAGGGAGGATGGAAGGAAGGAAGGATGAAAAGAAGGACGGAAGGAGTGAGGAAGGAAGGTAGGAAGGAAGGAAGGAAGGAAGGAAGAAAGAAAGAAAGAAAGAAAGAAAGAAAGAAAGAAAGAAAGAAAG
>BLBF01000039.1:26868005-26892415 GCA_015471245.1 Laticauda colubrina
AAGAAAGAAAGAAAGAAAGAAAGAAAGAAAGAAAGAAAGAAAGAAAGAAAAAGGAAGGGAGGGTAGGAGGGAGGGAGGAAGAGAGGAAGGAAGGGTTATACACATCAAATGACTCAGCAGCTGCACTTCTAGAGCACTAACAATAAACTACCTATTCTTGAAGAAAAACTTGAGTCTTGGTAAAAAGGAAGGGAGGGAGGAAGGAATCAAGTGAAAAGAAGGACTAGGGGTGACATAATATCATTGTTCCAATATCTGAGTGGCTGCCACAAAGAAAAGGGGGTCAACCTATTTCCAAAGCACCAGAAAGCAGGCAAGAAACAATGGATGGAAAGTAATCAAGGCGAGAAGCAAAGAACTAAGGAGAAATTTCCTAACAATGAGAACAATTCACCAGTGGAACGGCTTGTTTTCAGAAGTTGTGGGTGCTCCATTTCTAACAATTTTCAAGAAAAGATGGGATAATCATTTGTCCGGAATGACTGGTATAGGATCTACTTCTTGAGAAGTGGGGTTGGACTAGATGACCCCCAAAGTGCCTTCCAACTCTGTTATACTGTTATTAAATGAAAAGGGGGAAATTCTCCCACTGAATTCTTCCCTTGAACTAAATACAACTGATTTTCAGCATTGAATCTCTAATATTATATCTGTCTCATAAAATATTTTGCATGGAGAATGAAAGGGCAGCAAATCAATGTTTTGAAACAATATGATAACAATATTTATTTGGGGATGATTTGGATAAATGCATGGAGGACTAATGACCGCAGCATCTGTGAAATACGAAAGCTTATCATTAATTTTCTTCAAATGTTTTCCCTTGGGAACAGTCATCATCATATTAAGGCCACAATTTCATAGTTCAACGCATTCAGAAGGGGTCAATTAATAGGGCAGTTAAGTGGCCACTTAGACCTTGTATAAAATGGAGGCTGGGACTATGCTTATAGATAGCACAATAACAATGCAACAGGGCACTGGTTGATTTATTATAAATATTATCACTTTATAAAGAATGAGATGCTTCCCCTTTGGATGTTACATTTTTCAGGACCCATGTCTGCACAATATGTTGCCTGATGGAGGAACACCTACAGTTTTCTCCATTCAACTGGGCAAACAACCGCCAACGATTTAATAGCCAGCTATCAATACCAGGGTGGGCTTCAAAAAAATTCAGCAAACCAGTTCTCTGCCCAGTTGCTGGGTAGGCATGGCCTAGTCGGCCTTCTGCACCAAAGTCGGGGGGCTTTTTGCCCCCCTTGGGCTCCAGAGGTTTTTCTCGAGCCTCCAGGAGGTCGAAAACGGCCTCCCTGGACTCTGGAGGCCCTTCTGGAATTTTCAGGAGGCTTGTTTTTTGTCCTCCCCAGGCTCCAGAGGCTTTCCTTGAGCCTCCAGAATGCCATTTCCCCCCTCCTCAGGCTCCGGAGGATCTCTGGAGGCTAGAAACGGGCCTGTTTCTGGCCTTCCAGAGTCTCTGAGAAGCCTGTTTTTTTCCCTCCTCAAGCCTCTGTGTAAGCCCTGCACTTACCTGGGATCCAAAATGAGCTGCATGGATACTCCTGGGAGGAGAGGGGCATGGTGGGCAGGACTGGCCACCCAGTCACTGCAACTACCAGTTCAGCAAATCAGATTTAAAATTAACATTCGGTTCACCCAAACCACTGCGAATCGGTAGCAGCCCATCCCTGCTCAACACCTCAATCCTTGTCTAAAAAGCCACATGCAACAAACAACCATAGAAATAGATGGTTGAAGATGTGCACCAGCATAAGCCTGAAAGCTCAGAAGGCAAAACTTCTAGTCCTGCTGATTGACCCAGATTGGATCCTGCAACAATATCCTGGAACTATGGATATTTGCCATCATTTGTATCTGTTACTCTGTCTTTCCTCAGTTTATCTTTGAGAAGGGATTTTACTTGATGTAATGATGTTATATAATTGAATATAAGGAAATGAATTGTATGTTCCCAGGTTTGTTCAAACTAATATATGCCTGATAAAAAACATATAAATTTATAGTTGAGTCTAATAATGATACAATAATTATACAATATAATGTAATATAATATGTATAGTTGACCTTTGTAATATGAATGTATGTTTGGAAGGGAAGACTGTTGATATTGTGACATTGCACAAAAGAAATGTATGACACACTGTATTTTGGAAGATGGTTTTATGTTGATGTTTTATGTTTGTGTGTGTTAGTGTTTGTCTTTAAAAAAAAAACTTTTACAAAAAAAAAGTGAGAGAAGGGACTTTACTACAACTCTTTCTGAATTACATGGAATATAATATCTATCCCAGAAGAAAAGTCCCAAGACTAGTAGTAATGCCCAGAATCTCCAATCAACCAAGCAAAAATGGAAGAAAATGTGAAACTACAGATTGGTAAATTGTCTAGTGTTTCCTCATCCCTTATCATAATTTGCCTGCATCTTCATGCTTGTTAATACTCACAAATAACTTCTCTAAGGAGTAAAGAACATAATGAGGAGGTAAATCAGATTATTTGTTAGCTTAATATTATCTGTGTGGAATAGCAGAAACTTTCTAAAAAAATCTACCTTTTGCACAATATGTTACCTGATGGAGGAACCTCTATAATTTTGTACAGTCAATAATTCAATTTCCATCAGTCAGACACAACCAAAGAAGCTTTTTGGGTGAGAAGTGAAACAAACAGATAACAGATAATCAGAGTTGGAAGGGACCCTATAGGTCATCTAGTCCACCCCCACCCCCACTCAAGCAGGAAACTCTACACCATTTCTGACAAATGGAAGTCCAATCTCTTCTTGAAAGTCTCAAGTGATGGCTTCTGAGCACAACTTGTATTCCACTGGTTGATTGTTCTCACTGTCAGAAAGTTTCTCCTTATTTCCAGGTTAAATCTCTTCTGGATCAGTTTCCATCCATTATCCCTTGTCTGGCCTTCTGGGGCTTTAGAAAATAGCTTGACTCCCTCCTCTCTGTGTTAGCCCCTCAAATATTGGAAAACTGCTATCATTTCTCCTCTGGTCCTTCACTCGACTAGCCATGTCCAGTTCCTGTAACTGTTCTTCATGTTTTAGTCTCCAGTCCCCTCATCATCCTGATTGCTCTTCTCTGTACATTTCCTAGAGTCTCAACATATTTTTTATAGTGTGGTGACCAAAACTGGATACAGTACTCTAGGCGTGGTCTTACTAAGGCTTTATAGAGTGGTATTAGTAATTCCCTTGATCTTGATTGTATCCCTCTGTTAATACAACTTAGGATTGCATTAGCTTTTTTGGTGGCTGCTGCATACTGCTGGTTCATATTTAGCTGGTTGTCCACTAAGACTCCAAGATCCCTCTCACAGTTACTGCTTTTGAGCCTGGTTCTTCAGGGACAAACATCTTCAGAAAGAAAGTCCGGTTGTCTCTTGAAAAAGCACCTTTGGAAGAACCACGACCTGGCTGACTGAGAATCTCCATAGACGCTGAACAATGTGTTTTGATGATGAGTCTTCATGCTGAGTCTTCACACTGAGGCCAATCCTTCCAAATCCTATCAACATCTGTTTGGTTCCTAAGGAAACATGGATTCTAACAGTCTTCCTCCTAAACACTTTTTTAAAAAAATAATATTCAGTTGGCTGCTTTCCAATCCTTTACTGAAGAGACCAATTTCAGTGACGAGTTGCCCACCATTCTTCAAAGAGCAACCGTTTCATGCTGAATGCCCTTAAAGAACCATCTGGATTGATATAATAGTCCCAAACCATGATGTTTTGGTTTTGAAGCCTACAGTCCAGTCTTATTTGCTAATTAAAGGGGGAAAAAATACAAAGCAATCTTTATTGCACTTCCCCAATGGTGGTTTTGTTTCCCAAATCAATTAGATGAAAATATCCATCCTTCGCTTTCCACAGGGAAAAAAATATAATGACTTTGTGGAGTTGTTGGCATTCTTCGTCATCTCAATGCCCAACATTTCTTTGTTTACAATGACTTTTTAAATACTTTTTAAAAATATTCATATTCATAGCCATGCTTTTCTATAGAATGCTCTTTAAAAATGGCTCTGGGGTTTTTTTTTTGGTTTTGCATTTGCGTTATCTCAAGACACACTATTTTTTCCACCAATGTTTATGCTTCTGTCTTAGCAAAATCTCTCTGAGTTTCATGTTCTTCTTATAAGTTATTTATTTATTTATTTGTCAAACATGGACAAGCATAACATAAACAGGAACAAAGGAAGTAAATGCAGGTAAATGGGGACAGTAAGACAGGGACAGTAGGCAATGCTGGTGTGCTTATGCACGCCCCCTTTAAGGACCTCTTAGGAATGGGGTGAGGTCCATGGTAGACAGATTGAGGTTGAAGCTGTGAGGGGCTGAGGCTGTAACAACGGAGTCAGGTAAAGCATTCCAGGCGTTAACCACTCTGTTGCTGAAGTCATATTTTCTGCAATTGAGTTTGAAGCTGTTTACCTTGAGTTTGTATCAGTTGTTTGCCTATGTATTATTGTGGTTGAAACTGAAGAAGTCATTGATAGGCAAGATGTTACAGCAGACAATTTTGTGAACTATGCTTAGATCAGACCGCAGGCGGCGCAGTTCCAGATTGGTGGAGCTTCTTCCTGTACTTGATGGAATGTGTATTTTTCATGCCAAAGACTTCTTCCTTTTTTTTTCTTCATCCTTGTTCACTTCCTTCTGTCTGGATTATCTAAGGGTCTTTGACCCAGCTTATCAATCCAGACTTCTGTGAGAAGGCTGGTGGGTTTGATGGATGGTAGCTCATTTTCTTGGATAGAGCTGTCTCTATTGGCCAAATATGGAAACTTTCCCTAAAAACTCACCCCATGAAAGTAATTTGCAAAGCCTAGATCAGTGGTTAACCTTTTCAGCACCAAGTGCTGAAATGAGAGCGTGTATATGAGACAAACCAAAAGAGCAGCTCTCCAAGGTACGCACTGGAGTGCCAGAAAGTAGAAGCTTAGCTTCCTGGTGAGCACATGCATGTCGGCCACCTGGTTTTCCAATTTCTAATGTGCATGTGCATGTGCATGTGAAGACCAGCTGGCTGGCATGTTCATGCACTCTGGGGAGCTGCTTTTCCAGTTTCCGGTGCTCCCACACGTGCAAAGACCAGCTGCCCGCATGTATGCACTGGAACCTGGAAGAGCAACAGGTAATGGCTGGTGTGCCTGGAGAGATGGCTCTGCGTGCCACTTCCGGCATGCGTGGCATAGGTTCGCCATCATGGGCCTAGATTATAGAATCCTTCCTACAGACTTTATTTTTGTATGTAAGTGTTTGCTTTTGAAGTTCATAGGAGAAGGATTGGCAGAAGCTGGGGGTGGAGTTAAAGGAGGGATCAGCTTAGAATCCCTATTGAGCCACAAGTGAGTTAAATCCAACCTCCCTTGAATTCCATTGGCCTTTATCTAACTCAGTTAGAGTTGTTAACCATTAGTTGGGAAGATTTTATCACTAAATTGGTTTAATTGAACTTTCAAGTGTGAACCTGGTCTTTCATACCTGACATGTCTGGATTAACTTCTTCAGTTTTCTTGGCAGGATTTTGGAAGTATTTTAACTGTTGCCTGCAATTTTTCTTATTTGCCCCAAGGCTTCATGGTGATATTTTGACCCCATTTCCCTCAAAAACTATTTTCTAATATTTTGATCTGTTCAGTAGATCTATAATGTGGTTGACTCTTTCTCCACTGTGGTTCACTGATGTCTTGACTGGATCTTCTGACACCTTTTGAAATAGCCTAAATCTGTTCAAGACTTGGATCTGCCCTATCTTAAGTGGAATTTTTAGAGTTGGAAGGGACCTTGTAGGTCATCTAGTTCAACCCTCCCTTCTGACAGTTTTTCTCCTTATTTCCAGGTTAAATCCTTCTTGTTCAGTTTCCATCCATTATTCCTTGTCTGGCCTACTGGTCCTTTGGAAAATACCTTGACTCCTTCCTCCTCTCTGTGGTAACTCCTCAAATATTAGTAGATTGCTATCATGTCTCCCCTGGTCCTTCTATTCACTAGACTGGCCATACCTAGTTCTTGCAGCCGTTCTTCTTATGTTTTAGCCTCCAGTCCCCTAATCATCCTGGTTGCTATTCTCTGCACTCTTTTTAGATGGCATTAGGTGCTGAGTCATACCATATTAATGGTTCAACATGGTCTCAGGGTTTTCCCTGACTGAAAGTTATAGATTATTCATTGGGCAAAGGGGATATTCCCTTCTGAATAGATGTGTTTTAACAAAAGTGAACTAAGCCCATGTTTTTTATTGCCCTTTGCATCTATATTCTTCCTTTCCCAAACCCTTTGCTGTCTTGAATCAAAGGTAGTCAAATATCCATTGACTTCTCTTTGTATTTTTGTTTATTTATTGGAGTTCTACCTTTATTATCTGTACAAATAACGCAAAGAGAAAGTTTTTCTCTTAAGGCCCTGTCACACTACCCAACGGATGCAAAACGGACACACGGACATGGAATGGAAACAACGGACGCAGAACGGATGCACAGCGGATGAAGCGGATGCACAGCGGAAGCCTAGCGGATGCACAGCAGAAGCCTAAAGGATGCCTGGCATTAATTGAGCATGCGGGGAGGATGCATTGCGCAAGCCCCATGGATATAAAGGGAAGCAGTTCGCACGTGGCCAGCATTTGGAGGAAAGACCTGCTGCTGGATACCTCGAGTTCTTGCCTGCATGTCTGCCTGCAAGCCTTGCTGCCAGCCTGCCTCCCAGCCTGCCTCCCAGCCTGCCTCCCAGCCTCCTGGGCAGCCTCCCTGCCAGCCTTGCTGCCAGCCTGCCTTCCAGCCTCCCTTCCAGCCTTGCTGGCAGCCTGGCTTCCAGCCTCCCTTCCAGGCTTGCTGGCAGCCTGCCTTCCAGCCTCCCTGCCAGCCGTGCTGCCAGCCTGCTTTCCAGGCTCCCTGCCAGCCTTGCTGCCAGCCTGCCTTCCAGCCTCCCTGCCAGCCAGTCTGTCTTCCAGCCTTGGTGCTTGCCTTCCTGCCAGCCTACCTGCCAGGCTTCCTAACAGGCTTCCTGCCAGGCTTGGTGCCTGCCAGCCTTCCTGCAAGCCTTCCTGCCAGCCAGCAACCCCACAACCATGGGGAAGAAGCGAAAGTCTCAGCAACCTGCCGCCATCCCTGGCAAGAGGGACAGGGCCACCCTCCCGCCCCATGTCCCTGACTCATCTTCTGCTGGGGCTTCTGCTGCTTGGGCTCATTCTTCTGTTGCTGGAGCTTCTGCTGTAGCTGCTCCTGGCAGTGGTGCTTCTGCTGCGTACTCTGCTGAAGCTGCTCCTGGCGGTGGTGCTTCTGCTGCTGCGTACTCTGCTGAAGCTGCTCCTGGTCCTGCTGGTCCTGCTCATTCTGCTCGTGCTCCTGGTCTTGCTGACCCCGCTGCTGGTGCTTACTCTGCTGCTGCTGATCCTGGTCTTGCTGCTGCTGCTGATGATGATGATCCTGCTGCTGCTGCTGCTGCTGATTATGATCCTGTTGGTGATTATGCTGATGATGATTATGATCCTGCTGGTGATGATGCTGATGCTGATGCTGATGATGATGATGCTGTTGGTGTGGAGGAGCAGCCCGTACAACCTGGAAGCCCCTCTGATGAGGGCCCATCTGGTCCTGCTAAAGGGAGGAAGAGGCGTATGCAACAACGGGAGAGGAGGCAGTACTACATTGAGGAAGCGCATGAGGATGAGGTGCTGGAGTGGCTGAGAGAGAACGACTATCTGTGGCGGAAGGGACACCGGCTGTACAGGGACACCAAGCGGAAGCAGGCTGCTTGGAGAGAGAGGGTGGAGAGTCTGGGCTACACATTGGATGTGCTCCTCGGCTGGTGGAGGCACATGCACACCCGGTACGGGAAGCTGCACCTCAAAAAATCTGGCCAGGCCACGGTTAAGCTGACGGACAGAGAGAACTATGTCATGGCCAAGTGCAGCTTCCTGGAGGGTGAGGTCCACCACCGAGGAGCACCAGGAGCCCAAATCTCTACCCTGTCTCTCTGGCAGCCTGCTGGGAGCCAGTCCTCCGGCGGCCGAGAATCAGTCCCTGTCTCCATGCAGGTATCTGTGGAGTGTGCCACGGCGGAGAACCCCCCGGCAGGTGTTGAAAGCGTGGTGGAGAGCGAGGAGGACTCCCTGGTGCGGTGGGAGAAAGGAGACATCGAGTCCACCGCTGCCGAAGCCGCATCCAACCACACCTCCACCTCCACAGTAAGGCAGAGAGCCGGACCGCAGGAGGAGCAGAGCCACAAGGTCCTAGTGGAGATCAGGGACACCATCCGCACCAGCATAGGTCTCCTCTCTCAGCTGGTCCCCATCGACTCCTCCTCCTCCAACCGCAAGCCCTTCCTCAATTATGTCAACCAGACCCTCAAGGAGATGGCGGATCCCCAGTACCAGGTGGTGAAGGAGAGGATCACCACGCTGCTTAACAACCCTCCAGACCCAGAGGAACCTGCTCCCACCCAGTCCAGGTCTGCTCCTCCACCCCAGGTGATGTCCCTCCCATACCAAGGCTTCCCACAGTCCCTCACCTACCAGGGCTACAGCTACCCGGAGGTCCAGCAGCACAGACAGCAGCCCTTCCAAATGCAGGCACAGAGTCATCAGGCGACACCGTTGCCACCGGTTCCAATGATGCCACCGATGCCCACCACGACAATAATGCCACCCACAACAGCAATGCCAGCCACGCCAATGATGCCACCCATGCCAGTCCTCACCCCGCTGCAGACCAGGCAGCCCCACTACACTGCTCCTTCCTCCATCCCACAGCCAAGCCCGGCTTCAGTACATCTGTCCCCAGTACTGGGGCTGACACCCCATGGCATGGAGGAAGGACCTCTCAGCATCACGGGGCTGAGCCAGCTGTCCGACACCTTCCTCAACACACCATCCCCCGTTGTCCTCTCGGGGCCAGGCACTCCAACAACACCTCAGACCAGCACTGCAGCAGCACCCACCTCCACAGCACCTGCACCCTAACACCTTAGACTGGGCACACACCTCCGAGTGACCAAGAGGAGTGCCAGAGACTGGCTGCCTGGATATTTGTGGACTTTATTTGGACACTTGACTTGGGTCATGTTTATTTTACAGCTTGTTATTAATAAAGTTTATCTTTGTTTCACACACTTGCTTCATTAATTTTTTTCTGCTTCATTAATTTTTAAAGTCTGGTTGGAAACTTTTAGAAATGGTTTAGCCTTTGAATGCTTGTGGGATGGGTTAGGATAGCATTGGGATGGGCAGTGATACCTTTGGGATGGGTTAAGATAGCTGTGGGATGGGAAGGGATACCTGTGGGATGGGCAGGGATACCTGTGGGATGGGCAGGGATACCTATGGGATGGGTAATAGTTGTGGGATAGATAAACCTCCAGTGCATAATGGGACTGTATGGTCCACCCTCCCAGGTGCCACCCCTATGGCCCTTCATTATCAATTACAATGTAAGAATTGATCCACACATGTCAACATAAACACAACTCTTTATTAAATGCCCTGTTCATTGTAGGCACACCCAACATACATGGGCCAATCTCATCAGTGTGATGAGACAGGCTGAAGGAACCATCCATTAAGCATCTACCATCCTGTCTTGCCACTCCACCGCTCCAGCTGGGGAGTTGCACCAGTCTTTCAGAAGGTTGCACTGCTTCTTCGCATCACGTGAGGCTCTGTTGGGCCCTTGAACATCCTCAGTGTCAATCAGGTTGTGCCCTTGCCTCCATTCCCCAGGCTCCATGTCCCCATTGCCTTGCTGGAGGTCCACGAGCCTGTTCTGCAAGACTGGGTAGCGGGTGCGCATGAGGTTGTGCAGGATGCAGCAAGCTTCCACGATCCTCCTCATGGTCTCTGGGTGATGCTGCATGTTGGTGAGAAGTACATGGAACCTGTTGGCCAGGATGCCAAAGGTGTTCTCCACCACCCGTCTTTCCCTGGACAGCCTGTAGTTGAAGATCCTCTCCACACGGGTGAGGTATTTGGAGGTGTAGGGCTTCATGAGGTAGGTTGTGAGGGAGAAGGCGTCATCCCCCACGATGAAGTAGGGCACATCTTGCGTATCGTTGGGCAGCGGGTCTGGATCTGGGAAGCCCACCATGAGGTTGCCTTCCAGCCCCTCCTTGAGGTGACTGTCATTGTATACCTGGGCATCTGAAGATGAGCCTTTGCCTGATACATTGATGTACATGAACTTGTAGTCAGCATCAACCATGGCGAAGAGGATGATGCTGAAGAAGCCCTTGTAGTTGTGATAAGTGGAGCCTAAGTTGGCTGGAGCTTTGCAGGCCACGTGCTTGCCATCTATGGCTCCAACGGTGTGGGGGAAGTTCCACTTATGATACCACTGCTCTGCAACTTTCTTCCATCCTTTTTCAGTGGAGGGGCACTGGAGGACCTCCTCCTTGTATTCTTCAATGATGGCCTTCACCACTTCTCTGACAACAAAAGCTGATGGTGCTGGGTGGCACCCTCCAGCCGTACTGCATGCTCCTGTAGGTGATCCCTGAGGCCAGGTGGCGCAGAGTGAGTGTCACATTGAGCCCAGGTTCCAGGCAGGGTGGGAAGTTGATGTTTGTCTTTGTCAACCTGGGTGTCAGCCGCTGCACAACTTCGTCAAACATGGCTGGAGGCATCCTCATGAAGTTCTGGAATGCCCGAGTGTCTTCGCTCCTGAGCTCCACCATCAGCTTGTCATAAAGTACGCACTTTAAAGTTCGCACTGCTCTTCTGGTGAACCATCTTCGGAGCCAGACTTTTTTTGGGTGCCTCCTTTTCTTCCCGTAGTACTGTTCACAGAGACTGTAGATGGTTTCGCAGTGTTGCAGAAGGATGTTGGCTGCCGAAAGGATTTTGTCGCAATCCATGGTGGACATGACTGGATGCTGTGGAAGAGGAAGAGGCAGATGAAGGCTGCAGAGGTCTGCACAGCTGGGCTGCTTGTCTGAAAGTGAGATGCAGACGAGTTGCTCCCCCTTTTTATAGGCAGTATAGGTGTCCCTTTGCATCCTCTAGGCATCCTCTAGGCATCCTCTAGGCATCCTGTAGACATCCTTAATATCTGAGATAGGTCCCCTCTGCGGATGTTTTTTTCATTTTAAATGCTTTGTTTCCGCTAGGCATCCATTCTGCATCCGTTCTGCATCCGTTCCACGTCCGTTCCGCTTCCTCCCTGCGTCCGGGTGGATGGAGTTGCGCGGATGCGCAGCGGATGCCTAGCAGATATAGCGGATGTGTAACGGAAGCGTAACGGATGCGTAGCGGATGTGTAGCGGATGAAGAACGGACAAACTGGATACATTTTCCGCGCAAAAGTTTTTGGCAGCCCAAAACTTTCTGAGTGGATGAAACGTCAATAAATGGATGCTGGACGGATAGAGAGGAAGCAAAACGGAGGCAGTGAGTACATCGCGTTTTCCAACGGATGGCAAGGTTTTTTGTCCATTTTACATCCTCTTTGCATCTGTTGGTGCAGTGTGACATGGGCTTAAAGGGAAGCAGCTCGGAAGCAGGTCACCATTCAGAGGAAAGACCTGCTGCCAGACGGATTGACAGCATTGCCTGCCCTGCCTGCTTGCCTGCCTGCAAGCCTTGCTGCAAGCCTTGCTGCAAGCCTTGCTGCCAGCCTCCCTGCCAGCCTTGCTGGCTGCCTGCCTGCCAGCCTTGCTGCCAGCCAGTCTGCTTGCCAGCCTTGCTGCCTGCCTTCCTTCCAGCCTTGGTTCATGTCTGCCTGCCAGCCTTGGTACCTGCCTGCCTGCAAGCCTTCCTGCCAGCCTTGGTGCCTGCCTCCCTGCCAGCCTTCCTGCCAGCCTTGGTACCTGCCTGCCTGCCAGCCTTCCTGCCAGTCTTGGTGCCTGCCTCCCTGCCAACCTTCCTGCCAGCCTTGGTGCCTGCCTCCCTGCCAAGATTCCTGCCAGCCTTGGTTCCTGCCAGCCTCCCTGCCAGCCAGCAACCCCACAACCATGCGGAAGCACAGCAAGCCTCAGCCATCTGCTGCCAGCCCTGGCAAGAGGGACAGGGCTACCATCCCGCCCCCTGGCCCTCACTCTGGTTCTGCTGGGGCTTCTGCAGCACGGGCTCGCTCTTCTGGGGCTGGGGCTTCTGCTGCTTCTGCTTCTGGAGGAGCTGATGAAAAGAAATCCAGCACCAGCCACCTCCACAGCACCTGGACCCTTCACCCCTGAGACTGAGCGACCAAGAGGAGTGCCAGAGACTCATTTTTGTCTTATAGCTTGTTGTTAATTAAGTCTATTTTTGATTCACACACTTGCTTCATTTCTTTTTTTTAATAAAGTCTTGCTGGAAACTTTTAGAAATGGTTTAAGCCTTTGCATGCTTGTGGGATGGGTTAAGATAGCAGTGGGATGGGTTGAGATAGCAGTGGGATGGGCAGGGATACCTTTGGGATGGGTAATAGCTGTGGGATAGATAAACCTTCAGTGCAAGCATAGTGGGACGGGATGGTCCACCTTCCCAGGTGCCACACCTATGGCCCTTTATTATCAATAATAATGTAATAATCATCCACACATGTCAACATAAACACAACTCTTTATTAAATGCCCTGATCATTGTAGGGCCGCTCAACATACATGGCACAATCTCATCAGTGTGATGAGACAGGCAGAAGGAAGCATCCATTAAGCATTTATCATCCTGTCTTGCCACTCCACCGCTCCAGCTGGGGAGTTGCACCAGTGTTTCAGGAGGTTGTGCTGCTTCTTCCCTTCACCTGAGGCTCTGTTGGGGCCTTGCACATCCTGAGTGTCTATCAGGTTTCACCCTTGCCTCCATTCCCCAGGCTCCATGTCCCCATTGTCTTGCTGGAGGTCCACGAGCCTGTTCTGCAAGACTGGGTAGTGGGTGCGCATGAGATTGTGCAGGATGCAGCAAGCTTCCATGATCCTCCTCACGGTCTCTGGGCGATGCTGCATGGTGGTGAGAAATATCTGGAACCTGTTGGCCAGGATGCCAAAGGCGTTCTCCACCATCCGCCTTGCCCTGGACAGCCTGTAGTTGAAAATCCTCTCTTCACGGGTGAGGAGTCTGGAAGTGTTGGGCTTCATGAGGTAGGTTGTGAGGGAGAAGGCGTCATCCCCCACGATGAAGTAGGGCACATCTTGCGTGTCATTGGGCAGGGGGTCTGGATCTGGGAAGCCCATGATGAGGTTGCATTCCAGCCCACCCTTGAGGTCACTTGCATTTTATACCTGGGCATCTGAAGCTGACCTGTTGCCTGAAGCATCGATGTACATAAACTTGTAGTCAGCATTGACCATGGCGAAGAGGATGATGCTGAAGAAGCCCTTGGACTTGAAATAAGTGGACCCCGACTTAGCTGGAGCTTTGCAGGCCACGTGCTTCCCATCTATGGCTCCAACGGTGTGTGGGAAGTTCCACCTCTGATACCACTGCTCAGCAACTTTCTTCCATCCTTCATCACTGGAGGGGCACTGGAGGAGCTCCTCCTTGTATTCTTCGATGATGGCCTGCACCACTTCTCTGACCACAATGCTGATGGTGTTGGGTGGCACCCTTCAACCGTACTGCATGCTCCTGTAGGTGGTCCCTGAGGCCAGGTGGCGCAGAGTGAGTGCCACCTTGAGTCCAGGTTCCAGGCTGGGCCAGAAGTTGGTGCTCTGCTTGGTCAACCTGGGTGTCAGCCGCTACACAACTTCATCAAACATGGCTGGAGGCATCCTCATGAACTTCTGGAATGCACAAGTCTCTTCGTTCCTGAGCTCCACCATCAGCTTGTTGTACAGCCTGTCCTCTGCTCTTCTGGCGAACCACCTTCGTACCCAGATGCTTCTTGGCCACCTCTTTTTCTTGCCGTAGTAGAGTTCACAGAGCCTGTGGATGGCTTCGCACTGTTGCAGAAGGATGGTGGCTGCCAAAAGGACTTTGTTACGATCCATGGTGGGCATGACTGGATGCTGTGGAAGAGGAAGAGGCAGATGAAGGCTGCAGAGGTCTGGAGCTGGGCTGCTGTTCTGAAAGTGAGATCCAGATGAGTTGCTCCCCCTTTTTATAGGCAGTATAGGTGTCCTTTTGCATCCTCTAGGCATCCTCTAGGCATCCTGTAGACATCCTTAATATCCTAGATAGGTCCCCTCTGCGAACGTATTTTCCGTTTTACATGCTTTGTTTCCGTGCTGCATCCGCTAGGCATCCGTTCTGCATCCGTTCCGCATCCGTTCCACTTCCTCCCTGCATCCGTTTACCTCTGGAGCGGATGGCGTTGCGTGGATGCACAGCGGATGCCTAGCGGATATAGCGGATGCGTAATGGATGCAGAACGGATGCCTTGCAGATGCCTAGAGGATGCAGAACGGACAAATTGGATACATTTTCCATGCAAAAGTTTTGAGCAGCTCAAACTTTCTGAGCGGATGAAATGTCAATAAATGGATGCTGGACAGATAGAGAGGAAGCAAAACAGAGGCAGTGAGTACATCGCGTTAACCAACGGATGGCAAGCTTTTTTGTCCGTTTTACATCCTCTTTGCATCTATTGGTGCAGTGTGACAGGGGCTTTAAGTTCATTTTTTCAACATTTGCTAAGTGTCTATTTGGACTGGAACAAAGCTATTATTTAAGCTCAGGACATTGGGATCTCTGATTTAATGTGAGATACTATTCTCAGAAGCTTGGCAGAAAGCTGTACCACTAGAAGTCTATGAAATCAGGCAGAAATTCTATTTTGTAATCTTCAGGGTTGTCAGGAAAAAGTGTCTAATAAAAAATAACTAGTCTTTTGGCAAGCCAACTAGATTGTTGGCAGTATCTAGGTACAGCTTCATTGCCTGTTCTATTTCTGGAGCATCTCCTATTAGAAGCTGTCTCCTGTTGGAGCATCTCATCTTATAAGCTGTGCTTTCCAAGCGCTTGATTCTTCAGCTATAATCCATAGTAAGATTGGCAGGTGAAAATCAAAGAATTATATTTCTGGGCGTGGAAGTTCATCCTCTGGCATTGTGGGTTGGTTTCTGAATGGTTCATTACCACGTTAGGTACCATCTACAGTGGATTTTAGTAGGATGTCTATGTCTATGTTTTTCTGCTTATAAGGGCTTCATATGATCAATAGGTCTTGTAGTGGGCAGGTCAGATCAGTTGAGGGTCTTGTGATGGGTTTTGTGAGACCTATCACAAGGCCCTCACCTGATTTGACTGATCACCTGATCCATCACAACCCTCACCTGACATGACCTTTCACCTGACCCTCTGCAAGATCATCACCTGACCCATCACAATGTAATGACCTGGGGCATGGTACAAAAGCAACAAAGTCACAAAAGTAGGTAAAGTCCCTTTAATTCCTCCAAATTGGCCCCCAATATTCAGTTACCATCAACTAGAGAAAAAATTATCCCAAGAACAGTTTATAAAGGGAAGAAATTCAGTCCGAACCCAAAGTACTTGGAAATTATAAATAAAACCCAACACAAACCATGCTGCAGCAATTAACGGGACTGGGCAGGATAAGGAATTGCAGACTTCAAAAGATAATGAAACACACACAGTTGGGAGGATGCCAGAACCGAGATAAGACTTGACAAACCAAGATAATTCATGCTTTGCTTCCAGCAAGGTGCTGTGTACAAACACCCTTTTAAAATCCTGTCTTCCCAATTGCAGCTAATGAAGGGAATCAGGGTCCTTTTCTCTCCCATAACCCACATAACTCACATTGCTCCCTTCTCCATTCCTCCCTGTGTGCCCTAGGATGAAGAGGGGGTGGGCCTGGGTCTTTCTCTGAAAGCCCAGCCAGACTGTGCCCTTCCCAGTTTCTTTCACAGCCACCGGAGACACACTCCCACTCCCTGTCAGCTGCTCAACCTCCCCCTCAGAATCAGATTCCAACAGGGGCATGACCCTCACCTGACATGACCTCTCATCTGACCCATCAGAAGACTCTCCTTGACCCATCACTAGATCCTCAACTGACATGACCAGGGGTGGGATTCCACCAGTATAACAACTGGTTCGGTGATCACATGCTTCGTGCACACTCTGCGCATGCTCTGCATTTAAAAATGCTCTAATATTTACCTTCCACTGCAGTCCCTGTGAAGAAAACAGCTAAGGTGCAGCAAACCGCTCTGCCACCTGAATCAGCTGTGCTCTAAACAAAGGAAGTAATGGACAGGAAAGAGCAGGGGTGGATGGGTGGACTCACATGCTTGTCTCAGTGAACTGGTTCAGAGACAGCTGATCTTCAGAGCAAGGGGTTCGCCCAAACCAGTAGAATCCCACCCCTGGACATGACCCATCACCTGACCCATAAGAAGACTCTCACTTGATGTGACACTCCCCTCACAACACCTATTAACCACAGAAAGCCTTTATAAGCAGAAGAACTACAATACTGACATTCCCCAAATTCTGCTGAAGATATTAATTAACCTGGTCAGGAAACATTCAGAAACCAAACCCATAAAATCGAAGAATGAACCTCCATCCTCATTCTACACCTGAGCTACATACGTTCACTACTATTGCAAAATTATATACCTGTTTTACCTCTAGTAGAACTATTAAACCAACCAAGACAAAGAACTGTCAACTCAGTTGAACAAACCATGTGATAGGGTTCCAGAAGTAGTGTGTGAAAGAAAAATAGAATTAGGAAGAAAATAATTCACTGTTGTTTATATCACTTGATGAAAAAGTATTTTCACCCTTTGGATCTTCTGAATTTTTACATAACTTTTTGGTGTATTATCGGAGCTCTGCTCGGATCCTCACAGATTCTGACAGAACAAAGCTAGCCAACTTTTCAAGCTTGCTTCATTTATTTTATAAACACAAGTCATTCCATTTGTGATGTTTCTTGTCTGAAAAAGCAATTGTCCTGCCGAGATCAGTCAGTGCAATTAGAGAGATTAAAAAGGTCACTTAAATAATAAGCTCTGATTTTAGCAAGTGTTGCCAATATATATCTCACAGGGTTTAGCTCTTCCCTTCATAATGAAGTTCTTGTTAAACAAATACTGAAGACTTCCAACAACATGTCTGTAAGATGGGAAGGTTACAGAACCATGTCAAAGGTCTTGGGCTTTGCTTTGGGCCTCCTTGAAGGGATTTTCTATGCAAAGATGGATCAAGAGTGATCTGCTCAGACTACAAAATCGTTATGTTTGGTTGAAACCAGGGGTGGGCTTCAAAGATTTCAGCAGCCAGTTCTCTGCCCGGTTGCTGGTGGCCGTGGCCATGATGGCCATAGCCTACTTGGACTCCTGCACCATGGGGGGACATTTTCACCCTCCCCAGGCTCCGGAGGCTTTTCTTGAGCCTCCAGGAGGGTGAAAACAGCCTCTCCTTGGCTCCAGAGACCTCCAGAGGTCAGAAACAAGCCCATTTCTGGCATTTGGAACTTCCAGGAGGCTCATTTTTTTCACCTTTCCCAAGCTCTGGAGGCTTTCCTTGGGCCTTTGGGAGGGTGAAAACAGCCTCCCCGGGCTCTGGAGGTTCTCCAGAGACTGGAAATGCACCTATTTCCCCGGGTAGGATTTGCCGGTTCACCAAACTGGCCATTAGCTACGGGTTTGCCTGAACCCATAGCAGCCCACCCCTGGTTGAAACCAAATGCTGTTTTCCATAGAAAGCACCTCATACTATCTATCAAGCATGGAAGAGAAGATGACATGGTTCGGGGATAATGTATGCTGTCTTAAGATTTAGATGGGTCCAAAGGCATCCAGATGTGCTATTGTGTACCAAGAACTTAACTCAAGAAAAGCTGTATATGAAACGGAATTGGATGGCTTGTTTTGTATTCTCAATAAACAGGAGCTCCATGCAACAATGAAAGTTGGACTTGGAACATAGAACACAGAATAACAGAGTTGGAAGGGACCTTGGAGGTCTTCTAGTCCAAACCCCTGCTTGAGCAGGAGACCCTTTACCATTTCAGATAAAGGATTGCCTAACCTCTTTTTGAAAGCCTCCAGTGATGGAGCACCCAGAACTTCTGAAGACAACACTATTCCATTGGGTTTTTTTGCTCTCGCTGTTAGCACATTTTTCCTTAAGGCTAGGTCCCACTGGCCGACGGACGCAAAACGTATGCATAAAGGACACAGCGGACAAGCAAAATTTCTGGGGTGGCTCCATCTGTTGTCATCCGCTCCAAAAAGTGGTGAAAATTTGCATAAACAGAACGGAAAAGAATGGACCTGGGTAGTACGTAGCGGAGATGTTAAACGGATGTTCATAGGAAGCCTAGCGGATGACAGCGGATGGAAGCGGATGACACATCCGAAGGGGTTCCGGGGGAGAATTGCGAAGCGGATGCATAGCAGAAGGGGTGGATGTATAGCGGCTGACGCGGGTGTATCACGGACGCCTATAAGAAGCAAAGCAGATGCCACGTGGATGTATATTGGATGCAAAGCATTCACTGCACATGAAGGGAGCATGAATTGCATCAGCTCTGCAGATATAAAAGGATGCAGCTCGCATGCAGTCAGCATTCAGAGGAAAGACGTGCTGCCACATACATCTTCACAGAACACCATGGTTCGTCAGTCAGGGAAGAAGAGGAAGCCGGTGCCTACTCGTGCTAGCCCTGGCAAGAAGGACAGAACCAGAATCCCATCCCCTGGCACTGACTCTGAAACTCTCTGAAGAGACAAGGCAGAGAGCCTGGGCTACACTGCAGATGTACTCCTGGGATGGTGGAAGCACATGCACACCTGGTATGGCAAGCTACACCTCAAAAAATCTGGGCAGACCGCTGTCAAGCTCACTGACCAGGAGATGTATGTCATGGCCAAGTGCAGCTTCCTGGAGGGTGAGGTTCGTCACTGAAGAGCAGCCCCTCTGACACCCCTCTCCCTCAGACAGCCCACAGACAGCCAGTCCTCTTCCAGCCAGGGGCCAGCGAGCCTGTCCAGGCAGGTGTCTTCAGAGGGCCCCATGGCAGACACCCCCCCGACAGCTACACTCCCCATGCCGCTAGACTTGTAGGATCCCCTGTCACAAATGGAGGAAGAAGCGGCAGCCACAAGAGACCAAAGCACCCCCACCCCCACCCCCAGCTCCACAGGATGCAGGCAGAGAGGCAGACTGGAGGGCCAGAGCCACACTGTCCTGTTGGAGATCAGGGACACAATGAAGACCAGCACAGAACTTTTCTCTCAGCTGGTCCACTTGGACAGAGGATCCTCCAGCCGCCACACTTTAATCACCTACATGAGCCACACCCTGAGGGACATGCCCGAGGCCTAGTACCAGGTGATGAAGGAGAAGATAACAGCACTTCTGCACAACCCTCAAGGCCCAGCTGAAGCTGCTCCTACCCAGTCCAGGTCTGCTCCTCCACTCCAGGTGATGTCACAGCCCTTCCACGGCTTTCAACAGCCTCTCACCTACCAAGGCTACGATGACCAGGACTTCCCACAGCAGAAGCAGACCTTCCCAGTCCAGGTCCAGGTTCATTGCACACCACAGATACCACACCTCACCCAGCTGCAGACCAGACAGCCCCACTACTCTCCTCCTTCCTCCACCCCACAGCCAAGCCCCTCAACGGACAATCTGTCATCAGTCTTGTACCTGACACCCCAGGTACTTGATGAAGGGCCTCTCAACCTCACGGGACTGAGTCAGCTCTGAGAGCTTGCTGAACATACCATCCCCTGTTGTACTCTCAGGGCCAAGCACACCAATGGTGCCTCAGACCAGCACTCAAGCCACAGCCACCTCCACAGTCCCTGGCCGCTTAACAGCTGAGGCCATGGACATGACTCAGAGTGACTGAGAATAGTGCCAGAGACTGAATTGTTACTTGTTCACTTTATCTTTGCTTAAAACACTTTACTTGGTTCATTTTGTTTTTTTTAATAAAGTCATGCAGTTTACTTAAGACAGTTAATAAAGGTTATCTTTGCTTGAGACATTTGGTTCATTTTTTTTACTTAATAAAGTGTTGGTGAAAACCTTGAACAAATGGTTAATCCTTTGCATGCTTGTGGGATAGATAAGGATAGTTGTGGGATCGATAAGGATAGTTGTGGGATCGATAAGGATAGTTGTGGGATCAATAAGGATAGTTGTGGGATAGATAAACCTCCAGTGCAAGCATAGTGGGACTGTATGATCCACCCTCCCAGCTGCCACACATATGGACCTTTATTATCAATAACAATTTATTCATTGATCAACACATTTCAAAATAAACAAAGGTCTTTATTAATACCCTATTCATTGTAGGACCACTCAACATACATGGCACAATCTCATCAGTGTTATGAGACAGGCTGAAGGAAGCATCCATTAATCATCTATCATCCTGTCTTGCCACTCCACTGCTCGAGCTGGGGAGTTGCACTAGGGTCTCAGGAGGTTGCGCTGCTTCTTCCCTTCATGTGAAGCTCTGTTGGGGCCTTGTACATCCACAGTGTCTATCAGGTTTCATCCTTGCCTCCATTCACCAGGCTCCATGTCCCCATTCCCTTGTTGACGGTCCACAAGTCTGTTCTGCAACACTGGGTAGCGGGTGTGCATGAGATTGTACAGGATGCAGCAAGCTTCCACGATGCTCCTCACAGTATGTGCCTCATGCTGCATGGTGGTGAGAAATATCTGGAACCTGTTGGCCAGGATGCCAAAGGCATTCTCCACCACCCGTCTTGTCCTGGACAGCCTGTAGTTGAAGATTCTCTGTTCATGGGTGAGGTATCTTGAACTGTATGGCTTCATGAGGTAGGTTCTGAGGGAGAAGGCATCATCACCAATGATGAAGTCGGGCACATCTTGTGTTTCATTGGGTAGGGAGTCTGGATATGGAAAACCCATGATGAGGTTGCGTTCCAGCCCATCCTTGAGGTCACTTGCATTGTATACCTTGCTATCTGAAGCTGACCCGTTGCCTGAAGCATCGATGTAGATGAACTTGAAGTCAGCATCAACCATGGCAAAGAGGAAGAAGCCCTTGTAGTTGAAATAATTGGACCCTGAGTTGTCTGGAGCTTTGCAGGCCACGTGCTTCCCATCTATGGCTCCAACAGTGTGGGGAAAGTTACACCTCTGATACCACTCTTCTGCAAGTTTTCTCCAGGCTTGTTCAGTGGTGGGGCACCTGAGGACCTCCTCCGCGTATTCTTCAATGATGGCCTGTACCACTTCTCTGACCAATTTGCTGATGCTGTTGTGTGGCACCCTCCAGGCATACTGCATGTTTCTGTATGTGGTTCCAGAGGCCAGGTGGCACAGTCAGTGCCACCTTCAGTCCACGGTCCAGGTTGGGATGGAAATTGGTGCTCGGCTTGGTCAACCTGGGTCTCAGATGCTCTACAAGTTTGTCAAACATGGCTGGTGGCATCCTCATGAAGTGATGGAATGCATGAGGGTCTTCATTCCTCAGCTTCACCATCAACTGGTCATACAGTCCAAACTCCATTCTTCTCATGATCCATCCTCGGACACACACAGCTCTTGGACATCTCCTTCTTCTCCTTGTGTATAAAAGGTGAAACAGTCTGAACAGGGTTTGGTTCTGGTGATGAATGATCGCAGCTACCATATGAACTGTGTCATGATCCATGGTGGAGACCAATTGATGATGTGGAAGACCAAGACCAAGGGTGAAGAGGTCTGTACACCATGGCTGCTGGACTCAAACTGAGATCCAGGTGATTTTATCCCCCTTTTTATAGGAAATATCGCTTGTCCGCTAGGTGTCCTTCTACATACTCTGGACATACTACAGACATCCTAAATATCTGAGATACATCCCAGATACAAATGTTTTGTCCATTTTAATCCTTTATATATGAGATGCATCCACTTACATCCTTTCTATTTCCGTGCTACTAACGCTGTGTAGATGTTCTGTGTAGCTTTCATTTCCTCCCTCTTTCCATTTTCAGCTGCAGCGGATGTGAGTGGCCAGAGGATGCCGAGAGGATACAGTGGACGTTTAATGGATGATAATGGACATCGAACGTTTGTTGCCCATATAGGCCGTGGATGTACATCGTAAGTGGCGGAAAGTTCATCCATTCAAAAAGTTTTGTGCAGCTCAAAACTTGCATGGATGAAATCTCAGTGGATGGATGCTTGAGGAATAGAGCGTATGAAACACGTATGCAGTGAGTACACAATGGATGCATCGCATTTTCCAATGGATGGCAAGTTTTTTTTTAATGTTTTACGTCCTCTTTGCATCCATAGATGCAGTGGGACAGGGGCTTTAGTTCCAGGCTGCTTCTCTCCTTGGTTAGTTTCCATTCATTGTTTCTTGTTTTACCTTTTGGTGGCTTGGAAAATAATTTGACCCTTCTCTACTTTGTTGGAACCCCTCAAATATTGGATCACTGCTATCATGTTTACCCTAGTTCTTCTTTTCACTAGACTAGACATATCCAATTCCTGTAACCATTCCTCATATATTTTAACTTCCTGCCTACTAATCATTCTAGTTGCTCTTCTCTGCACTCTTTCCAGAGTCTCAACATCTTTTTTGTATCATGGTGATCAAAATTGGATGCAGTATACAGGCTTTGCAAGGTGGTACTACTTCATCCTTTTCCCATGGACAACAGACTGAAACTTCATTTTCATCTCCCAGAGGGTTTGAACTGTGTAATATTGGCATTTTTGACACTGACATGATTATTTAGCCCATGAGATTTATTGTCCCACTGACTCTCTGTTCAACAGAACAATTTTGGAGTCCAAGGCTCCAAATCGTTTTCGTATCATTTTCGACTTCACTCAGTTGCTCATCTTTCAATACTTTTATTGTAGCCAAATGTAACCCCAACTTTATTCCCTATTTTGTTAATGAAATGTTGTGCTTGTTTGTTGGTCCAGCCAACACAACCAGTAGCTTTACTTAACTTTCAACATTCTGGATATGGTTCAGGGTTGAAAGAGGCCAATGGGTCAAAATTTACTTTGAAATTCTGGATGATTGTCACAGGTTTAAGCCTCTTGACAAGGAATGAATCATGCTAACAATCAAGCCTAAATGTTTATTATAAGAGCCACAACTGTGATTTTTTCCCCAGTTCCAAATTCTTCATCTGTGCATTGCCTATCACCATGGTGTTGCATTCTCTGTGCCAGCCAGTTTCTGTCTCTGCTAATTAAGTAATATACAGGATTGTCCAGCAAGCCACAATTCAAGTGAGTCCTGCCATAACTCATAAATCAAGCTTGTCAAACAACACTCTGGTCTCCTGGAAACTTAATCAAGTGTAGCATGCCAACTAACTCCATAAGCCACTGATCACTCTTGAGGACAATGTCAAACACACACACACACACACACACACACACACACAGGGGGGGGGGGAGATACAAACCATGTTTATTTGTTCTTAAGTTGGACCTGAATACCTGGGGCATGGACCCAGCAAGATTGAGAGAGCCTGAAGTGTATTACACTGTCCTTTTCTAATCCCCAGTGCTTGTCTTTAAAAGAGGTGGAGGGAGAATTTTTGAATTATTGCAGTGAGAGATTTCAGCAGTGTGGTGGCCTAGTAGTGAAGACTCTTGCCTCCTATTCTGAAGGTTGAGAGCTTGATCTTAAGGAGCAGCAGATATTTCTCCATCATGGCGCAAAGAGAAAATATCTGCTGTGAACTCTAGGAAGGCATCAGGAAGGGCATCTGGCCAGTAAATGCTCAGCTCCACTCTGTTGCCCTGACTCCATCCCAAAATAAAGAGATGAAAGAGTGGTAAAAAGAGGGAAAAAATGCAGTGACAACCTTGGAGACCTTTCGCTAAATCTTGGCAGAGTTAATATCCTCAAAGGGTCTGTCATCTCTCTGAAAGGAGTCCTTCGGGAGGAGTTCTTCTCAGATAACTTGCCACTGGATCTTAAAACAATGCCTACATGTCTCATCCTGGTAAGGGCATATTTATTTAATTACTAGCCAATAACCTGGAATTGCCAGGCATTTATTCATCCTAATCCTGTATTAGACAGGAAAAGCCTCGATTTCAGTGACCCGGAACAAACATAATTTCTAATGTTGGATTTTAGAAACATTACCATGACCAGAGGAGTCCCCTTGTGGAGTACTGTGAAGCTGTTACCATGGAAACTCCACAGCGCTGTACAGTAGAAACCATTTTAAGTCAGTACGGTAGAACCATTTTAAGACAGAACAGGCTGTATCTTAACAGACCACAAGAACATACACCCCGAGGGATGTCTTACCCCCACAGTATTTGTTTCCAGAGAGTAAGTAATCTGTGTACCAAGAAATTGCTTGAGGCATTCCAGAGTTTTTTCTGGAACATAGAGACGTACATACATACATACATACATACATACATACATACAGATAGAGATAGAGATAGAGATAGAGATAGAGATAGAGATAGAGATAGAGATAGAGATAGAGATAGA
Organism: Laticauda colubrina; assembly: GCA_015471245.1. Lineage (NCBI taxonomy): Eukaryota > Metazoa > Chordata > Lepidosauria > Squamata > Elapidae > Laticauda > Laticauda colubrina. Next base: position 26,892,392 of record BLBF01000039.1, read on the forward strand.
GATAGAGATAGAGATAGAGATAGA
>BLBF01000039.1:26898449-26930021 GCA_015471245.1 Laticauda colubrina
ATAGAATAGAATAGAATAGAATAGAATAGAATAGAATAGAATAGAATACAGAATGGAACAGAACAGAATAGAATAGTGGAATGAAGAAGAGAAGAGAAGAGAAGAGAAGAGAAGAGAAGAGAAGAGAAGAGAAGAGAAGAGAAGAGAAGAGAATAGAATCGAGAATGGAAGGGAATAGAATAGAATAGTGGAATGTAGAATAGAATAGAATAGAATAGAATAGAATAGAATAGAATTCTTTATTAGCCAAGTGTAATTGGACACACAAGGAATTTGTCTTGCTGCAAAGTGAACAAAAACAAAATAAAACCAATACACATACAGAGATACCCTCATTTTAGCTCAATAGTTTGTGGTCTCCATCAGCGGTGACTATCCAGAAAAGAAATCCTTAAACTGTAACCGAGAACATGATGGGAAGATACACTGAAAATACACATTTCATACTAGGCTTCAATAGAACTGGAATCAAAAGTAAATCTGACCAATTTGTAGTGCCGTTGTACAAATTTGTCACATGACCATCCTTGGAATAGGGTGTACATTTTTCAAAATAGAAACTCTGCCCTAAAGATAACTGGGTTCACCAATGCAGAATTTCAATGTATAAGCCAGTGGATACTTAGAAAAGGTAACGAGATTGTGCAGCCTCTGAAGTATGAATGTCAGTGATGAACTAAAGAACCACATTTAAAGCTTGCTGTGAAAAAATATCAAATCAGAAGTGCTTCATTTCCAGAATTTCCAAGAGACTTATTTAATTCAGAACCAATCCCACTCATTGTCACCAGTGATGAAGTCAGTGCAAACATAACCACTGTTTGGAAAGCAAAATGCCACACTGAGATGCAAAAGAGAAGGACATTTGTCCATCTGTTTGTAAGTTAAGGGAACGCAGGCCCATCCATAGCCTGCCTTTCTTGTAATACTTCTGAAATAACATCCAGAATATCAGGCTCCAAGAAGAAAGAACAGCACACGGAGTTATTTCTCAGCACTTTTCTCAGTGTTCCTCACCAATTTGTCAGGTGCAAAGTGTTCTGTCCGGAAAAGAAGCACGCGAGACCGGGTTCCAACTAACAACTCTTTATTCGGTTAACAGCAACAGTAACGGAACATTGGCTCAAGCTGCGGCAGCCCTTTATATAGAGGCTTGCCTGCCGGCTTGTAGCCAATGACATCAATTTAATCTTACCACCTTTGAGCGGCTTCTTGGATTGGTTCCTAATGAACCAGTCCACTACTGGCCTTTTTGGCCCATCAGAATTGACTACTTGGAACCTTCCAAGTTATACAGAACACCCCTCCCCCTTTAGTTCAGTCCTATGTGAGTGACGTAGTCATGCAGGTAGGTGGGGCTTTTTCTGATCCTAGTTGACCTGCGTAGCTGATCCTCACCTAGGACTTCAAGAGGTTCGGTTGGGATCGTTGTCTCTCTGGCTTTTCTCCATGAAACCACCTGGAAGGGTGAGTCAGCACTGCAACTCCCGCCTGAGTTTCTCAGGCCGGTCGAAGTGGTTCTGCCTCTCCCTCCCGGTTCAACCGGGCTGGTTGAGCTGGCCTGGCTGGAACCTTCCAGGTCAGCTTCCCTTTCGCCAGGACTTCTTCCGATGGTCTCATCTAACCGTAAGTGCTCTTTTTGGTTGGTTAGATTTTCTGGTTGTGATTTTAATGGTTCATTTTCACACCCTTTTTTATTTATTTGTATTCCCCCCCCCTCCTTGGTTTTGTTTTCGTCAAAATTTATTATTTGAGGTTGCACGGTTGTTTTGCGCTCGATGTTGCGGGAATGAAGCTGGTCTATGTGCCGTTTCCACTCTCTTCCATCGTCCATGGTTAGTCAGTAGGACTGGGGGCCTGTTACTTGTGTGATCATGGCTGGAAGCCAAAGAGGGTCCCCGGTAAAATTCTTTGCATAGACCTGGTCGCTGATTTCGAAAGTGCGGTATCGGCTGGAAGAGTCGGGGGGTTTCTCACAAGTCTAATTGGGGTGCAACCTATCTAAATGGGATCTGAGTTTTCTCCCCATTAATAATTCTACCGGGCTCTTGTTTATTGTGAAACTGGGAGTGATGTGTTGTAGTGTAAGTAAGCAGTTTAGCTTGTCTTGGACATCCCCATGGTCCATTTTCTCAAGGCCTTCTTTTGTGAACCGGACCATTCGCTCGGTCCTACCATTTGCCGCCGGGTGAGCCGGCGCGGTTAGTGTATGGCATATACCCAAAGAGGCTAAGTATTGTCCAAATTGTATTGCTGTTAGTTGTGGCCCATTGTCAGATACCAATAAATCAGGTAAACCATGAGTTGCAAATAATTTGTTTAGCTGTTTTATAACAGCGTCGGTTGTTGTGGATGACAATAAGATGACTTCAAGCCAATTCGAATATGCATCCACAACTATTAAAAACGTATTGCCCCTAATTGATCCTGCAAAATCAATATGGATTCGAGACCAAGGGCCTCGTAGGGTCTCCCAGTATGGGAGCTTGTGGTGGTGTGGGTCTAGCTCTCTGACACTTGTGGCATGTTGCAACCCAGCGTTCAATGTCCTTGTGTAAACCAGGCCACCAGACATAGCTCCTGGCCAGGCTTTTCATTTTAACTATGCCTGGGTGGCCCTCATGTAACATGCCTAACACTACTTCTTGTAGTTTGGATGGAATCACCACCCGATCTCCCCACAACAAACACCCCTTTTGTATTGACAGTTCAGTTTGTCTAGTCTAGAAAGGTTTAAAGTTTTCAGACTTTTGTCCTTCCGGCCAGCCTTTACCTACCCAAGTCAAAACGTGGGCAGTCAATGAGTCTTTTGCCGTAGCTCTGGCGACATCATCCGCAGTCAATGGAAGTTCAGGGAAGGTTTCTAGTTGTAGGGTGGCGGTGGCTGGAGCCGGGTCATCCTCTAAGATCGGTAATGGTGTTCGGTTTAAATGCATCTGCATGGGCGATTTGTTTCCCGGGTCGATGCAGCAATGTATATGAATAGGCGGCCAGGAATTCTGACCACCTAGTCATCCGTGGGGATAGAATGTTTGGTGTGGGTTTATTCCCAGCCAAAATCCCTAGTAATGGTTTATGGTTAGTAACAATGGAGAATGTTCTACCGTATAGGTATTCATGAAAGCGTTTTACTCCGGTGACAATTGCCAGGGCTTCTCTGTCTAGTTGGCTATAGTTGTGTTCTGCTTTGGAGAGCGTTTTCAAATAAAAAGCGAGGGGTGCCTCTCTCCTGTCAGGTAATTGGTGGCTTAGGATAGCACCAACTCCAAATGGTGAGGCATCGTAGGTGACCATCAAGGGTAGAGTATAACAAAACTGAATAAGAACGGTGTCTGAGGTTAACAAGTCTTTTATATTTTGAAAGGCTTTTTGTTCTTTGTGACCCCAAGTCCAGACAGTTTTTTTTATCTAGCAAACAGTGCAATGGTTCTGCTATCATTGCTTTGTGGGGGAGGAATTCTTTATAAAAATTGATCACACCCAAGAATGCCTGTAAGTCCATTTTATTTCTAGGTCTGGGTGTGTCTTTAATTGCTTTGACTTTTTTTTCTGTTGGGTGAATACCTTGTTCGTCAATCAAATATCCTAAAAATTTGACGTGGTCAGTGCCAGGCAGCATTTTTCCTTTTTTAACTTTCAGGCCGGATTCTCTGAATTTCATTAGCACTTCCCTTAGTCTAGCTTCTAATTGGGTTGCGTTTTTTGCTGAAATTAGGACATCATCAAAGTATGGAACAACCCCTTTTATTCCATTTAATAGGCATTCCATTCCATCTTTGGAAGATGCCTGGGGCAACGCTCATTCCAAATTGAAGTCTGTTACATTTGAATGCCCTTCTATGCATTACTATTGTTTGTGCCTCGGCCGTTATGGGGTCTACTGGAAGTTGCTGATACACCTGGGCTAAATCGAGTTTAGCAAAAAAATTTCCTCCCCCAAGTGAGTGCAGTAAGTGCTGCATGACTGGTACCGGGTATGCACTTTGCTGTAGCGCATGGTTCAGGGTAGCCTTGTAGTCTCCACAGATGCGCACAGACCCACCTGGTTTTACAGGTGTTACTATTGGTGTCTCCCACCTGGCATGGTCAATTGGTTCTATGACCCCTTGTGCAATCAATTTATTTAATTGCTCATCTATTTGGGGTTTTAATTCAAAGGGGACCCGTCCGGCTTTTAGTCTTCTCGGTGATATTTGGGGATCTAGGATAAAGGATATTGGGGTTCCCCGGTACCTGCCTAGAGTTCTGTTGAAGACGTCCTGGAATTCGTGTAGCAGGTTTTCTTCCCAATTGCTCGCAACTATTCGGCTCACTCCGGTCATCCCGATGCCCAATGGCGCAAACCATTCGATGTGAACCATTCGACCAGAAGGCTGGGATGGTCTCGGTCGACTATAGTCAATGGCAGGACTTCAGCGTGTTGTTTGTAAGTTACTTTGAAGTGTCCCAGACCTACAACAGGAATCCTATTTCCCTGGTAGTCTTTGAGAATTAATTTTTGTTTTTTGAGTTTGTTTTGTCTGATGTTTGGAATCAGACATCTAATTGTGTTCCAAGACACCATTGATGGAAAAGATCCTGAGTCGACCTTCATCTCACAAGGGCTTCCTTCAATGGGCACTACAATTCTGACTTTTTTTCTGCTTTCCGGCTGTGCGCTTCCTATAGTGACAGTCTGATGTGTGTTTTCTTGTTTGCTGGTTCCCTTGCTGCACTCCCATTTTCTGTCGGCTTGCCTCGAGTCAGTTCTTGGTAGGGAATTACCGTGTTTGCTAGGGCTGCTGTTTCTTTGATTTCGGCAGACTCTTTCGATATGTCCCCTCTTTTTGCAAGCCTGACAGATGCCATCAAGGAACCTGCACTCGGCTCGGGGGTGGTTTCCTCTGCAACCAGCGCATTCCCGACAGATGCCATCAAGGAACCTGCACTCGGCTCGGGGGTGGTTTCCTCCGCAACCAGCGCATTCCCACCAATTTTTCTTCCTTTTGCGCCTTTTTTGGTTTGCATAAAGGTGGTGGACCTCATCGTCATCTTCATCAGTGTCTGATGACTCATCTAGATCTTTGTGGTGTGTGTTTGTGGCAGCTTGCCTTCTCCCTCCACCTGAGATTTTTTCTTTTTGAAGGGTTGTCATGTCAGCACTGGCATTCATCATCTTCATTGTGGCCGCTGATTTCTTTGCGGCTTCCATGGCAGTTGCTTCCGCGATTGCCTCTGCCACCGTTATGTTAGGTCTGTTTTAGAGTTTGCTTTGAAGGGTAGAGTCCCTAAGACCTAACACGACACGATCTCACATTGCCTCATCCATATTTTGGAATTCACAGGCTCCTCCAATATGGCACAGAGCTGCCATGAAATCAGCAATGGTTTTGTCTTCCCTCTGGTCTCTCTTATAAAATTCATGTCTCTTGATGAGGGTTGAGACAACCGGCGCGCAGTGAGCTTTCAGCATTCAGTTAAGCTCAGACCAGGTCATCTGTTTCACATCTCTGGGCTTCACCAATGCCTTCGCCATCTTCAATATGGCTGGCCTGCAATGTGTTCGGAAGACAGCCCTCTTTCGCTGATCGGACATTTCTTCCATTTCATTGCTCTCCAGAAACATCAGGAAACGATCAATATAAGACTCCCAATCTTCTTCATTGGGATTGAATGGTGTGGGCAGCGCGTAATTACCAGCCATCTCGTCTAGTGTGGTTTTTTCTCTCGCCGCATGCTCAGTCTCCGCTTCAGGATGATCCCATCCTCGTTGACAGTATTCTGTCTGGAAAAGAAGCGCATGAGACTGGGTTCCAACTAACAACTCTTTATTCGGTTAACAGCAACAATAACGGAACATTGGCTCAAGCCATGGCAGCCCTTTATATAGAGGCTTGCCTGCCGGCTTGTAGCCAATGACATCAATTTAATCTTGCCACCTTTGAGCGGTTTCTTGGATTGGTTTCTAATAAACCAATCCACTACTGGCCTTTTTGGCCAATCAGAATTGACTACTTGGAACGTTCCAAGTTATACAGAACACAAAGAATCAGGACTATTTGTAAGATTGCAATATAAGGGATTTATAGAAGACTATACGCAAGAATCTGGTCAACTGAATTTCTGTGATGACCCGGAGTGTAACACAAATGTAACAAAATCCAAAACACAAATAAATGTCCTTTAATGCCTCCAAGTTGGCTTCACTGTTCAAGAATTCTCAGTTGGAGATAAAACGTACTCAAAAATAGTCTTCAAAAGAAAGCAATACAGTTCAAACGTAATGGAGCAGATAGAGGTGAAATAAAAAACCAAAACAAACTACAATGAATGAATTTCCACAACAGACCAGTATAAGTAATTACCAACTTCAAGGCACAGTCTGTTGGAAGGACACCAACCAAGATAACTTCAGCCCAAAATAACACACACTTTGCTTCTGGCAATGCTGTGTTTTAACTCTCTCTCTTATATACTATTCTCCCCAGCTGCAACCAATGAGGGGGATCATGGCTGCTTCCTCTCTCACAAGCCAAGTTGTTGCCTTCTCCATTTCTTCCTGCATATCCTAGGATGAAGAGGGGATGGGCCTGGTTCTTCCTCTGAGTGCCCAGCTGCCTGAGCCTTTCCCCAGCCTCCTCCACAAGCTCTGGAGCCACACCTTCACTACCTGTTGGCTGTTCCTCCTCTCCCTCAGAGTCTGATTCTAAGGGCATGACAATTTCAGCACTAAATTGGCACTAGATAAAGTTCTACAAAATTCAGAAGGGCTTAGACTAAGGAGTAATTGTGGAAATGTAGCAACTCTGAATAGATTATATGCTTAATTCCCACCTTCTAGGTCTGTCAACTCTTCTCCTAAACATGTAGATAGAACCTTGCCCGAGTAAAGCAACTATTGCAGGATCCAATCTGGCTTAGTCACTGGGATCCCAGTGACCTCCCCAGATTGGCTCCTGCAACATTATCCTGGTACACGTATATTTGCCTTCATTTGTAAAGCAACTATTTGTGTGTCTAAGATATACTTTGGGAACAGCTAAGGAGGAGCTGTTTTAACCCTCTTCCTGCTTTTCTCAGGAAAGCAGCCCTCTCAGGAATCCAGACTACATTCCACCACACAGAAGAACCCCTGCAGTCACTTGTGAGACTGCAAGAAAATGCCAGTTTCTGTTTCAGTTTAAAATGCCAGTTTAAACCAAACACAGTTTCCAGGAATAGTAGGTCTTGTTCAGCTTTGAGCAAAAATAATAGAAAACATTTCCTATAGCGAACATTTCAGGTAATATTCTATAGACTTGAGAAAGCAGAAGATTCAGCCTCATGTGTTTCTCTGACAGAAAGCCATACTCGTCAATATTTTCATTTGTTGAACAGTGGAGGATGTGTCTCCTCTCTGCAATAATTACAGGTAATACACAATAGCAGTGTTCCAATATCTCAGAGGTGGCCACAGAGAAGAGGTGGTCAAGCTATTCTCCAAAACACCTGAAGGCAGGACAAGAAGCAATGGGTGGAAATGAATCAAGGAGAAAAGCAACCTGGAACTAAGAAGAAATTTCCTGACAGTGAGAACAATTACTCAGTGGAACAGCTTGCCTTCAGAAATTGTAAACGCTCCAACACTGGAAGTTTTTAAGAAGAGATTGGACAACCATTTATCTGAAGTAATGTAGGATTTCCTGCCTAAGAAGGGGGTTGGACTAGAAGACTTCCAAGGTCCCTTCCAATCCTGTTATTCTATTCTTCTATTCTAATCATCCATTTACAACTATTCATATGACTGTTCAGAGTTAGAACAGCACTGAAAAAAGTTAACAATGACCATTTTTCACCTTTACAACCATGGCAGAATTCCCCCATGATCATGTGATCAAAATGTGGGTGCTTGGCAACTGGTATGTATTTATGAAGCATTGGCCATGTGGGCACATGACCACCATTTGTACCCTTCCCCGGGGGTGGGATTCTACTGGTTCAGACTGGTTCTATAGAACTGGTTGTTATGATTCTGCACAGTTTGGAGAACCAGCAAATTTTGCCCCTGGCTGGCCCCACACCTCTCTGCCTGCCCCTCCCCTTCCTGCCCAGTCAGTCCTTATTGCACATGGACAACATTGTGTGCATGCCCGACATCGCTGACTGCATTCTCCCCACCTAGTCACTCCTTAAGGTATTTTTTCCCCTCCTGATGATCAGCTGTTCCAATGATTAGCTGTGCCAGGATCCCCCTCTCTGTCTTATTACTTCACCTAGGAGGCTTCCCTGAGGCCCAGAAAACCCAAAAATGGATTGCAGGAGGGTGCTGTGCAACCCCCCTGTGCTCTATTTTTTGTCTTCCTGGGCTCCAGGGTAGCCTTCAGGGAGCAAAAACACCCCCTAGGAGGCTTCCTGAGGCCCAGCAGGCAAAAAAAAAAAAATGGGGGGATGTCTGCAACCAAAAAAGCCACACCCATTCAATCACATTGCCACGGCCACCTAGCCATGTCCACACAACTGGTTGTTAAAAAATTGGAATCCCACCTCTGCCCTTCCCAGTCATCTCCCAACAAGCAAAACCAATGGAAAAAGTCAGATTTGATGAGTACGTGACTCAGTCAAGAACTTCAATGATTCGCTAAAAAACTGTGGCAAAAATGCCTATAAAGTGGAACACAACTCACTGAGCAGTTTAGCACCAAAAATGTCAGGCTCAGTGGTGGCCATAAGTCTAGGACTACCAGTGATATATTCTAGTGCTTGGAGAAAAAAAAATAATCTTGAATTCAGCTCTATATTTGTTTTATTTTTTTTCTCCTTCTCAGAATTGAGCACAAGCATGCATGGGAATAGAATATAGGCCTACGCTAGATGGTATTCTGTTGTGGTTCTTTGTGTCCAAAACATTTTCATTTGAAGGAAAATCTTTGTCTGAAAGCTGTTTCCCTTTCCCTTTCAGATCGTCCAAAACTGGCACCGTGCTTTCACTCAAACAGACACACAAATGGACAGGGTTTGTAATACTTCATTTTTAATCTATTTTACTCCTTGTGGAGTTCTCTTTGATTCTGAGGGGAAAAAAAAGTTTTTGGAGGGAATGCTCAGAACAATATCAGATGATAACTAAAAAAATAAGCTAATTATAATCCTGAGCTAAAACAGGGATGGCTGGAGTAAAAACAGCTGCAGGGGAAGCTTAGATGAGATAGTGGAGTAAAATCATTTTATATACTATACATCATCTGAGAGAAAAACAACAACCTAAGCATCTTTACTTGATTGAAATCTGATCAGTTTGAAAGGGTTGGTTAATTGCAAATATAGACATTTGAGCTCTTTATCACCCCTGCTGATGGAATTTAACAAAGACCAAGGGAGGTACTAATATCACTCTATAAAGCCTTAGTAAAAGTACTGCAACCAGTTTTGGTCACCGCACTATAAAAAAGATGTTGAGACTCTAGACAAAGTGCAGAGAAGAGCAACCAGGATGATTAGGGGACTGGAGGCTAAAATATACGATCAACGGTTGCAGGAACTGGGCATGGCTTGTCTAGTGAACAGAAGAACCAGGGGAGACAGGATAGCAGTCTTCCAATATTTGAGGGGCTGCCAGAGGGGAAGGGGTCAAGCTATTTTCTAAAGCATTCCAAGGTCAGAAAAGGAAAAATGGATGGAAACTGAACAACAAGAGATTCAACCTGGAAATAAGGAGGAATTTTCTGACAGTGAGAACAATCAACCAATGGAACAGAAGTTTCCTTAAAAAGTTGTGGGAGCTTCACCAATGGAGGCTTTCAAGAAGAGGTTAGACTGCCATCTGTCAGAAATGGTATAAGGTTTCCTGCTTGGGTGGAGAGTTGAACTAGATGATCTCCAAATTCCCTTCCAACTCGGTTAAACTCTTAAATCTGTTAAAATTAAAATTCTACCAAATGATACCATTAGACCAGCGGTTGCCAACCGGTGGGCCGCAGCCCACTAGTGGACCATGAGAAAAATTTGGTGGGCCACAGAGAAATCTCACCCCCAGAGCACCCCCCCCCCAAGCAATCAATCCAGGCTGCGCAGAAGCACAAGGCTGCTCAGCCCACATAGCCCACAGGAACTCTCCCCACCTACTCACTCCTTACCCAGCAAACTTATCTGCTGAGTTGCTATTTTTCCTTTTTCCAACCATCATTTGTTCTACTCTGCTGGGAGATTTAGATTAGCTAGGAAGCAGGAAATGGTTGAATTTCTTGCTTTCTAGCTAAGCACAGCCGAACCTCCCTTAAGGGTCTGTCACATTGGCCAACGGATGCAAAACGTTTGTAAAAAGGATACAGCGGACGAGAAAATGTTCCATCCATTGTTATCCGCTCTTAAAAGTGCCCCGAATTTGCATAAGCAGAGCGGACAACAAGGGAAAGGAACGGACGGGGGGAGGACCTTTCTTCCAGCCTTCTCCAGTGCAGGGGCACTGGAGGAGCTTCTCCAGGTATTCTTCGATGATGGCCTGCACCACTTCTCTGACCACAATGCTGATGGTGTTGTGTGGCACCCTCCAACTGTACTGCATGCTCCTCTACGTGGTCCCTGAGGCCAGGTGGCGCAGAGTCAGTGCCACCTTCAGCCCAGGGTCCAGGCTGGGACAGAAGTTGGTGCTCTGCTTGGTCAACCTGGGTCTCAGCCACTCCACAACTTCATCAAACATGGCTGGTAGCATCCTCATGAAGTTCTGGAATGCACGAGTGTCTTCGTTCCTCAGCTCTACCATCAGCTTGATATACAGTCCGTACTCGGCTCTTCTGGCGATCAATCTTCGGACCCAGACACTTCTTGGCCGCCTCCTTTTCTTCACGTAGAACAGGTGAAAGAGCCTGTAGATGGTTTCACACTGTTATAGAATGATGGTGGCTACCAAAAGGAGTGTGTGACAATCCATGGTGGAGATGACTGGATGCTGTGGAAGAGCAAGAACCAGATGAAGGCTGCAGAGGTCTGCACAGGAGGGCTGCTGGACTGAAAGTGATATCCAGGTGAGTTCCTCCCCCTTTTTATAGGAAATATAGGTTTTCCGCTAGATGTCCTTTTGCATCCTCTAGACATCCTGCAGACATCCCAAATATCCGAGATAGGTCCCCTCTGCGAACATTATTTCCGTTTTAATGCTTTGTATGCGAGCTGCATCCACTTTCATCCTTTCTACGTCCATGCTACTAACACTGCATGTCCGTTTCGCTTCCTCCCTGTGTCCGTTTTCCACTGGAGTGGATTTGAGTTGCGCGGATGCACAGTGGATGCCTAGCGGATATAGCAGATGTGTAACGGATGACGATGGATGTATAACGGATGTTCCCCGAATGCGTAGCGGATGCAGAACGGATGCGTTGGATACATTTTCCGCTCAAATAGTTTTGTGCAGCTCAAAACTTTTTGAGTGGATGAAATGTCAATAGACGGATGCTGGACGGATAGAGAGGATGAAAACCGGAGGCAGTGAGTACAGAACGGATGAATCACATTAACCAATGGATGGCAAGTGTTTCTCTCCATTTTACATCCTCTTTCCATCTGTTGGTGCTCTGTGACAAGGGCTTTAGGACTGAAGGTTTGCATACAAGCAAATTCAGTGAGACTCACAGCAAGCAAATTTGAGAGACTGAGCTAGCCGATGACAGATAGATAAATCACTGAATGATTCTGTGAGAAACTCAATCTGCCTGCTTTGCCTGATTTTGGATAAAAGCTGCTCTTTTTTTAAAATAAAAAAAATCAATATTTACATGCATGGTGTGTCGTGAGTTAATTTTGTGAGTTTGCTTGCTAGCAAATTTTTTGTGACAGACTGAGCTAGCCAATGGCAGATAGATAGATTTCTGAATGAATCTGTGATTCTGTGAGCAACTCAATCTGCCTGCCTGCTTTGCCTGATTTTGGGTAAAAGTTACTCTTTTTTAATAAAAATTCAATATTTATATAAATATTTATAATATTTACACACAATCCATGCCCAGCCAGTCACATGACCACCAAGCCACACTCACAAATTAGGCCCACAAATTAGTGGTCCCTGGGATCTAAAATTATGAGTTTGGTGGTCCCTGAGGTCCAAAATGTTGGCAAACCCTGCATTAGACAATGACAGAGAGATGTGAATGAGCCAGGAACAATACAGGTAGTCTTTGACTTATGATCAATTGACCCCACAATTTCTTTTTGCTAAGCGAGACAGTTGTTAAATGTGTTTTGTCCCATTTTATGGTTTTTCCTGCCACAGTTGTTAAGTGAATCACTGCAGTGGCTCAGCTAGTAATACAGTTTGTTAAGTGGATTTCACTTATCACAAGGTCACAAAAGGTGATCAAAAGGGGGCCCTGGAATTCGAACCAGTTGCCAAATATCTGATTTTTGATCATATGACCATGGGGATGCTGCAACAGTCATTAAGTGTGAAATATGACCCTAAGTCACTTTTTTTAGTGCCATTGTAACTTTGAACAGTCATTAAACAAGCTGTTGTAAGTTGAGGAATACCTGTATTGAACTTGCAATTTGAAAAGTAAGCCGATTGTCAACTTATCTCACTGAAATGATTTGTTCAAGTACAGAGAAGTCCATTAATGACTGGAGTCAACTAGATTCTAATCAAACCAACTAGATTTGTTGATCTGATGGTGAAAGTTGGATTCAGTTGAGAGATGAAGGTGATCCAGAAACGAGCATAGATAAAAGAAATATTATTTCCAGGCAGTTATATGAACAGATATATTCCACAGTACTATACAGTTAAAAATTCCTCATTCCTGTTTAAAAATAAATAAAAATATAAACAATAGGCTGTAAAGGCTTTAAAAACATTGGAAATTTAGCTGCATTCGATGTAACCTGGCAAGGTAGCATCTGGTGAAGATTTCATATTGCATTTTCTCTCACACAAAAGAAACCTTGCTATATTTCCAGTCAAGAACATTAACATGAGAGAAGTTCAAAGAGTCAAGATGGTGGCCAAAATGACATTATGACAATTCAACCACAGCTTCCATCTTGATGTTTTTGATCCACCCACTAGATGATCCTGTCTCCAGCATTCCATGACAATATTTAAAGTGGGTTATTTTCCAATGGTACCTCCCAGAAGATATAGATAAAATATTTGAAATATTTAACAGAAGGAACTCATGTAGGTCATCCAAACCACTGGTTTGGTCTAGTGGTTAAACCACATGCTAGAAAGTGGGAGACCACGAGTTCAAGCCCCACCCTAGACATGAATGACTTTGGGACAATCACCAGGAGACTGTGGTCTAAACTAAACTAAACACTAAACCAGTGTTTAGTCCCACCTTAGGCATGACAGCCAGTAGGGTGACTTTGGACCAGTCACAAGGATATTATGAGTTTTCATCCCACCTTAGACATGAAATCCAGCTGGGCAACTTTTGGCCAGTCACTCTCTTTCAGCACAACCTACCTCACAGGGCCATTGTTGTGGGAGAAAATGGGAAGAGAAAGGTGTGTCAGATATGTTTGAAACCTTGATTAAAAAATAAAGGCAGAACGCCAATAAATAGACAAATAAACAAAGAGAAGTTAATGGATATTTGGCCACCTGCTTGATGCAAGTCAGCAAAGGGCTTGGGAAAGGAAGGGATATAGATGCAAAGGGAAATAAAAACCATGGGCTTAGTTCACTTTTGTTAAAATACATCCACTCAGGAGGGAATATCCCCTTTGCCCAATGAATAATCTATAACTTTCAGTCAGGGAAAACCCCGAGACCATATTGAATCATTAATATGGTATGACTCAGCAGCCAATGCCATTGAAAGGACCTTCACCAAATCAATAGTATTCTAATAAAAAAAGGATATGCACTTCCCTCTTAAATATTTAATGGTGTCCATTATACTGTATATAAATCTATATTTGGTTTTCTATTCATATTTGCAAATCTCTCTCTCTCTCTCTCTCTCTCTCTCTCTCTGATGCAATATTGTGGGCCCTTGGCCTGATTCAAACTCACTGTTTGTTTATTGTGTTTATCGATATAGCCCCAATTGTATGGCCCTTCCTCACTGTAATTTTAGGTGGCTTACAATTTATAAAATATACATTGTACACAAAACATATGGTAAAAAATAATAAGTAAAAATATGAAATACATCAGAGTGATTATTGGAAATTTTTATTTGACTGGCTTCTGAAAGGACCGATTTCAGAATACATGGGGAGAAAAATAACTTTTCTAGGGTCACAGATTACTCAAATCTGTGTGATTTGAGATTACTCAAATCAGCGCAGAAGTAAATCTTTGGATTGGATTGAGTTGCACAGCAATGACGAACATGAGCTGTATGTGGAAAAGCAAGGACATCAGCCGAGCAACCCAATGCATGTTAGTCCACTCTGTTGTGTTCCCCATAGCTTTTTATGGTTCTGAAACTTGGACCTTAAAAAAGTAAGACAGGAAGAAAATCAACTCATTAGAGCTATGATGGAGAAGGTTTCCATGTATTCCTTGGACAGCAAAGGTGACCAATAAGCAAGTTCCAGAGTGTATAACCCCAGACATGCCACTGGAAGGCAAAATCACAGAACTCTTGCTTTGGACATGTCATGTGGGGAATTTACTGGAGAACGCAATTATGCTTGGAAAAAGTAGCAGTAAAAAGAAACCAGACCATCAAAGAATGCTGTGGCTGGATACCAGCCAGAGTATCACAAAACTCAAAGAAGTAATGTAAGATTGGAAGATGTGGAGAGATCAGGTCCATTGCATGACCGAAAGTCGGACATGACTGAACGGATATCATCATTTATTTTTTTATCTTTTTTATTTGGTTTCTCAATTGTTTACAAGATAAAAGGCATAAGTAAAAACATAGTTATGAATACATGGATACATATAAGAAAAATAAAACAAAAGGACAGGGATGGTAGGCACGTTGGTGTGCTTATGCATGCCCCCTACAGACCTCTTAGGAAAGGGGTGAGGTCAATAGTAGAAAGTCTAAGGTTAAAGTGTTTGGGGAAGAAACCACAGAGTCAGGTAGAGTATTCCAGACATTGACCACTTTGTTGCTGAAGTTGTATTTCCTGCAATCAAGTTTGGTACGGTTAACCTTGAGTTTGTATCTATTGTTTGCTCTAATGTTGTTATGACTGAAGCTGAAGTATTCATTGACAGGTAGGACATTGCAATGTATGATTTTATATACTATACTTCGATCAGACCGAAGGTGGTGTAGTTCTAGGTTTTCTATGTCTAGAATTTCAAGTCTGGTGGCATAAAGGTATTCTGCAATGAGTAGAGGTATGGAGAATTCTTCTTGTGAAATATTTCTGGACTTTCTCAACTATGTTAATATCAGATAAGTAATGTGGATTCCAGACCGATGAGCTCTTATTCGAGTATGGTCTAGCAAATGTTTTGTATGCTCTAGTTAGTAGTGTAATATCACCAGAGAAAAGGCTATGTAAGATTTTGTATGGTTATAAGGCTATGGAAGGTTTACAACTGTTAATGCCCTTTTGGCTATGAAGTTACAGTGGGCTCCAGCACTTAGATCATTAGAGATGAGTACTCCACGATCCTTGACAGAGTTTGGATCATCAACAAGGTCTTGACTATTCAGCTTGTATTTTATTTTCTGATTTTTTTTGCCAATATGTAAGACAGAGCATTTATTTGTTGAGATTTGAAGTTGTCATTTGTTTGACCATTCTGATACAAAGTCGAGGTCTTTTTGGAGGGTAGCAGTATTGTCTGGGGTGTTGAATAAGTTTACATCATCAGCAAAGAGAATGCAGTTGCTCTTGATATGATCACAGAGGTCATTTATGTAGAATATGAAGAGAGTTGGTCCTAGAACACTGCCTTGGGGGACACCATTGTTGACAGGGACAGATTTTGATAGGACACTCCCAATGTTGACCATTTGTTGTTTGTTTGACAGAAATGCTTCTATCCAGTTATGCAGTTGTCCAGAGATACCATGAGATTTTAGGTGTCGGAGTAGTTTGTCATGTACCACTGAATCAAAGGCTTTACAGAAGTCTATGTAGATTGCGTCTATTGCTTTTCCTTAATCGAGTTGTGTCATCCATATGTTTTTGCAGTGTAGTAGTTGCAGATTGCAGGATTTTTTTCTGAAACCAAATTGCTTATTAGAGGGTAGATTGTTTGTCTCTAAATGGAGGATAATGGATTGTTAATAATTGATTCCATGACTTTACAGGTGATGCAGTATAAAGAGATTGGCCTGTAATTTTCAACTAGGCTGGGGTCTCCCTTTTTGAAGATGGGGATGACTGTGGCTTGTGACCATAGCTTTGGCAAGGAGCTGGTCCTAAAAGATTTTTCAAAGGTTATGCTTAGAGGTTCGGCTGTGGCAATGGATAGCTTTTTTAAGAAGTAGGTACAAATTCCATCCAGTCCAATAGACAGAAATGTTTTTAGATTGCATTGTGCTTTTTCAACATTGTCTACTGTAAAATTAATATGTATTTGATCATTGTAGTAGTCTGTGGTTTGACTAGGAAATCCTGGGCATAATCCATTGCTGTTTACAAATACTGAACCAAAGAATGTGTTAAAGAGGTTGGCTTTAATAGTGTCATTGTTGCAGTCTTTGCCATTAGGTCCTTTCAGGGGTGGGATGGACCTTGAGTCTTTTAGTTTGTTCTTTACAAAATTGTAGAAAGCACAGGTGGAATTGGTGTGTAGAAGGTTTTCTTCTTGTTTAATGTGATAATTGGTTCATTCAGTTTTTATCTGGTGGCATAAATTTTTGTGTCGGCTTTTGAAGTTGGCAACGTGGCCAGATTTGTTTTTCTGCCAAAGTGATCTCTTTTTGGATTGAAGCTTCCCTATTGTTATGGGTAATCTGTTTTTCCTGGTTTTGGGAGTTGTTATTGGTACATATAGTTTGATGACTCTTGATTTCAAGTAAAAATATGTTGTAATGGTCTTCAACAGTATTGCATCCAGTGAATAGAAATTGCCAATCAAGGGATGAGAGATCGTTGTTTATAAGATCATAGCTGCCTTTTTTGAAGTTAGAATTGGGGATCACATCATTGTGTTGATTTTTATGTGGACGTAGGTTGAGACAAAAGTCAATCCTGCTGTGGTCACTGTTGGAAAAGGATTCTTTAATTTGTATTCCATAAATTGAATTCAAACTGTTGCAGAAGATGAGATTGAGGCAGTTGTTAAGTCTAGTATTGTTGGTTACTCGTTGTTCCAGTTCCAGGTTTGTTACAGCATTGTAGAAGGTTGCATGTATGAGTTCAGTTTTACATTCATTTAGGGTTCAGTTAATGTGTGGTAGATTGAAATCACCAAGAAAGATAAAAGTGTGTGGGCAGGATGTCATCATCATCAGCATCATCACTATCATCATAAAGATCATTAAATGATCTTCTTCATTTAATGATCCCATAATCCCTTGCAGGAATGTGTGCAACTGAATTGAGCTGAGTGTTTACTGGCCAGATGCCCTTTCTGTTGTCAATGTGGAGTTTTGTTCAACAGATATATTCTCATTGTGCCCAGAGAGAGCAATTTCCGCCTCTACCTAAGATCAAACTCACAGCCTCCTGATTGTGAAGTGAGAACTCTACCTCTAGGCTACCACACCACTCATCATCATGGTTGCTATGACATTTATAAATCCCGAAACTCCTCCTGAACTGCATCCTGAGGAATGGAAATTGAACTCCCACAATACCTGACTCTGGATAATCTTGGGTGAATCTATTACTACCGTAGATTAGTAAATCTACTCGATCAGAGATGAGTCTGGAGTGGGATTTTCCATCCACAGTAAAATAATTATTCTCATAGGGGTTCTTTGTGAGTCATGTTTCCATTTCATAAGATAAACTCTTTCTGTTCAGTGGTAGCCAGGCTTCATCAGTCCTATATTTGCATGGATGGGGTAGCTTCTGGTCAGTTTTTATTGTCATGAGAAGCGGTTATGTCTTTTTTGTTTCTACTTCAATCACAAATCATTCCTATTATAAAAAGAAAGAAAAAATGTGATTCGCGGAACAGATGCTGGTGGGTGGTATCATAGCACTGGCTTTTTTGGGGTGGTGATAAGGACATTCATATAATCTTGAGCTGACATTCTCACAGTGATGATGACTGTGTGTTGCCTGGTCACCTTCTCCAATTTTTACTATTTATGACCCTGGAAACAAGCTTAGAATTAACAAGCAAAGAAACAATGAGTTGAGGCTGGCTATCAACAACCACAATCACTGCCAAGATAGGAAGAGGGGAAGCATCTAAACTCAAATGCCTAAAAATGACCAAGGTTTAGCAAATGACTTCCCCACAATATGGTTTATATTGAAAAATCCAAGGATTGGAATTAAGGTAATCTCGATTTACAGCAATTCATTAGCGACTGTTCATAGTTACCGTGTTTCCCTGAAAATACAATCTACCCCAAAAGTAAGTCTTAGCTTGATTTTTACACATGCACCCAATATAAGCCCGATCCCCAAAATAAGACCTAATTAAGACCCTGCCCATTCCAAGATTTATGGGTAAAATTTAAACTAGGATGGGGATGAGGGAGTAGAGCTGCCCTACTACTTACCTTTGGACAGTTGCAGCTAGGCCTCACATACCCCAACACCTGCCTTGCCAGCCCATTTCTTCTGGAGCTATCAATCTGGAGCTCTGCTATCAGCTGGAGAGGCCTTCAAGAAAGCCTTGCTGGCCACAAAAGAAGTTCCTGAAGGCCTCTGACAGTGAAAAGGAGGCCAAGAGTGATGCATGCAAGTTAGGTGAGTCAGTGGATGACATTGCACCCCCAAAATAAGTCCTAGTAACTTTTTTGTGGCAAAAAAAAATATAACAGAGGATCTTATTTTCGGGAAAATATGAGTGCTATGGCACTGAAAAAAATGACTTATGACTGGTCCTTGTACTTATAACTTTTGCAGCATCTCCAGTATCACATGATCAGATTTCAGGTGCTTGGTTTCCAGAGTGTATTTATGATGGTTGCAGTGTCTTGGGGGTCATGTTATCAACATTTGAAACCTTCTCAGTTGGTTTCTGATCCAATCAATGAGGAAAGCCAGATTTGCTTTTACAACCATATGATTCTGCAGTGATTTGCTTAACCACCATGCCCCCCCCCCAAAAAAAAATCTAAGTCTGAGGCCTGCCTGACTAAATAACTGTCTTGCTTTGCAGTGGAATTTTTGGTTCCAATTATGGTTGTTAAGTCAAGCACTACCTGGACTTTGTTAGGGCATTGTGATAGGTAAAATTATACCTGTGAAAATATAGAGCAATAGTAAAGCCATTTTTAAACTCTATGTTAACCTAAGATAATATACTGGAATATTATGTAAGAATTCTCTATTGTTTTGTATAAATGATACATATTTGTCAGGTCATGCTGTCCAGTGACATGTTAATGATGGAGATTACTGGAAATGGAAATGGGCAAACAGGACAAGGAAACAGATGATATACCACAATAGGGTGTTGCATAGGGAGATATATAGCTGGATAGATTGTGAATCCAGAAATGGGCAGAGACTGTATATTTGAAACTATATAAACCCCAGCCCTCCTAGGAAATGTGTCTTCTGCAGCTCTACACATGAGCACAGAATCCCCTTTTGCGAAAGGTCCATAATAAAGCTCCTATTTATTGTTCACGAGTCTCCAGTTGCATGCAAACCTGAATGGTTGATTTTTATCACAGGCATCTCTTGAATGGATAGCAAAATCATATCAGGGGAAAGAATGAATAGCAGAAAATGCAATATCTCTGAGTATATTTCTCCTTTATTTTATAACTTCTGAACAGTGCTGAAGTAGAAAAAAACTGAACACCCCTGTCCAGTGGTGGGATTCAAATAATTCAACAACCGGTTCTCTGCCCAATTGATTTCTTCCAACAATCAGTTTACCAAACTGCTCAGAAACTTAACAACCAGTTCTCCCAAAGTGGTGAGAACTGGCTGAATCCCACCACTGCCCCTGTCATATTGTGGATTTGGTCACCTTGCCCTTCATTTCAGAGAGCAAAATGTCCTACAGAGGGACTACGTTCAAAGATTGTACATAAAGGAACATTCGTCTGGAGAAGTAGCTCACCAGAAATGTGCTGTTTGATAATAAGAGACTTTGAGAGAAATGCTGACAAATCAGGAGTAGCTCTGAAGAGAGTTAAAAAGTGATTAAATAACTGGAAAAGCCTGACTTATAGATAAAAAAGCACACATTAAATAAGTGCAGCATGAATAAACAGCAGCGAGGGGGCTATATAATATTTGGCAACTATGCACAGGTGTAAATGCCAGAAAAAAAGTCTTGATGTATGGTATGATTAAAAATGCCATAATTAGGAATTATGAACTTGAGTTAAGGAAATGAACATGCTGAAAGTGAGCTATGCTAGTCTATAAAATGTGCAATTTTGTTGGATTAAATATTAGAAAGGCAAATAAAGTGCCATTTCAGTAGGTGTACATATAGCCTCTGGTTGTTTTAGATAGTTGATTAAACATCACTCTATTGGATCTGATCCCTGGAGACTCAATAGAGAAATGGTCAATTTCTCAACTCTTCCCAAATCCATTGCCAGGGTCATTCCAACAATCTCCTTGATCCATTCATTAACCTCCAAGTCCACACTTCCCCTCCATGTCATGCCCCTGTTGGAGTCTGAATCCAAGGAGAAAGATGAACAGCTGACAGGGAGCTGGAGAGTGACTCTGTTGGCTGTGGAGGAAACTGGGGAAGGGCAAAGTCCAGCTGGGCAGAGCAGGAAAGAGGTAGAACAAGGGAGAGGGAGTTCAAAGGAAGATCCAGACCCACCCTCTCTTCATCCTAAGGCACGCAGGGAGGAATGGAGAAGGGAGCAATGAGAGTTGCATGCCTTACAGGGGTGGAAAGGGTCCTGATTCCTTTCATTAGCCACAGCTGGGAAGAGAGTTTAAAAGAGATGCATGCTGAGTGTGGTAGCTGCTGGGAGCAAACGTGAGTTTATCTTGTGTTGACTTTGGTTATCTGTATTCCTGGCATCCTCCCAACCATGTTGAGCTATTGTTGAGCCTTAACATCTGGGATTCTTGCTCCTGTCCTGCCAGACTAATTACCTCATTTTGCCTTGATTGGATTTTTAGTTACAGTTTTTGTTGACCACATTTTGGACTTGATTCTCTGCAGCCAAAGGCTGTTCCTGAGAAAGTTTTTCTCCAGCCAGAAGGTAACCAGGACACTGGGGGAAAAATTGGAGCTAATGTTTCTACCTCCAGCAATGTGCTGTTGAAGTCTCCACCATTGTTCACCCTAGCATCTGTAGTAAGGCTATTTATATATAGAAATGCATGTATGTCCCCACTACAAATGGGATGGTGAACAATATTGAAATTAGTGTAAATTCAGTGTGTTATTTTTCTTCCAGAAACTAGATTAGATGTAGCACTATTAATAGGAACTGAAAGAAGCCAAAAATACATGATAATTGAACTGCCAAAATAAAATAATGCAATAGTACCTTCCAGCCTGAAGCTCTAATCATCTACTCCCTGAGGTTTAAACATTTGTTGTTTGTTTATTTGTTTAAATCTTCAAGTCTTCTTCATACTCTTATCTTTCTTCATGTTCTTTGCCAGCAATATTGGAGTAACTGGCTACTGCATTGTGAGTTTTATTTGAGGCTCGTTTACCCTCAGAATTTGTGGGAGCATCATCACTAGAAACTTTCAAGAAGAGATTAGACTCCCATCTGTCAGAAATGGTGTAGGGTCTCCTACTTGGGCAGGGGTTTGGACTAGATGACCTACAAGGTCCCTTCTGACTCTGATTATCTGTTATCTGTTACCCAGGGTGGATTGGCTTATTTTACATCTATGGAACCCACCCGCCCTCATTCCTATTGGGGGTCCTGCTTAGAATCATCCTTTCCATTTTTTGACTTTACAGCAAGGGTGTCCCTGCCAGAAGCTTCTGCTAGCATCCTCAGGACACTGAAGATTATGAATTGTCTCTCCACCTCAAAGTGTCAGAGGCCAAGGGGGTAACCATCTGGATAATGTAAAGAGAGGAATTTAAATTGAGGTTAATAAGAGAGAAAATTCAGAAGTGCACTGGACAACTTCTTAAAAAGGCAATGGATTCATTTTTTTAAAAGTATCATTAGTAATAAAATGCCATGGATGTGAAAGCTGTAGAGCTGTGATATCTCCCTTACATTACTCCCTTATTTCCCTTTCTCAGAATGATTTTGGATTTCAGAATAAGGAATAACAGAGTTGGAAGGGACCTTGGAGGTTCAACCTCCTCCTCAAGCAGGAGAATCTATCCCCATAGGCAAACCTATGGCACATGTGGCACAGGTAGCACACAAGCTGCAGGCAAACTTACCTCACTGTGCATGCGCATGCCTCACAGCTAATTTTCGGCCAGTTTGAGGCCTTTTTCAGCCTCCCAAAGGCTTGAGGAAGGCTTCTGCAGGCTTTGCAGCCAAAAACTAGCTCCGTTTTGTCACTTCCTGTTTTTCCGAAAATACCAGTAGTGATAATAGGGGGCTAGTTTTCAGCCTGCAAAGCCTGCAGAAGCCTTCCTCAAGCCTCTGGGAGGCCAAAAAGGCCTCAAACCAGCCAAAAATTAGCTGTGAGGCACAGTGTAGGTAAGGGGGTGGTGAGTGGGTTTTTCACGCTCATGCAGAGGGGGCATGGGAGGAGGTGTACATTGCCTTCTGGGTGCTGGCACACAAGCGCCAGCATGCAAGCATGCACACAATTTTTGACACAGGAGCCCAAAAAGATTAGCCACCACTGCCCTATACCAATCCAGATAAATGGCTACCCACTCTTCTTAAACATATCAGTCATGGAGCACAACTTCTGGAGGCAAGCCATTCTACTGGTTAATTGTTCTCAGTCAAGGTAACTGGAGCTACATTAGATCTCTCTTTGATAAGCTTTCATGTGTTATCCTAAAGGTGATTTTTTTTTTTCCAAGAGGCAAGTGGACTTTCTTGTTTGCACAGTTCAACAATTCCAAGAAGGCCCCACACCCATTTCCACCACTCAGGTGACTTTGACAACACAGATGAACCTTCAAGTGACTTTAACAACTAGCTTAAAGAATGCAAATGACCATCTGTCTGTGAGGAGTATGAGTCCTAACCATCCAGTCAGATGAAAAGCAAAATGTCTTCAAGGAAAAAACAAAGAAAGTCCTCTTGAAAAAAAGCATCTTTGGGACAACCAGTATTACTTTTTGTCTTGCCATCAGGTGCTTTGAAGAATAGTTCTTCTTGTTTTTGGCAGACCTTCTAGCATTGGAAGATTGCTATCATGTAACCCTTGTTTCTTGTCTCTTTGACTAGACATGCAACTTGTTCATGCAAAATTTCATTATATTGTTTATCATCTAGTCCTCAATCCTTTTTGTTGCTCTTCTCTTCACTATTTCTAGAGCCTCAACATTTTTTTAATAACCAGAAACATTTTTAGTGACAAAATTGGCTTTTTTGGCAAATGCAGCACACTGCTGTCTCATATAAAAGTGATTGTCCATTAGGATTCCTAAATCCTTCTCACAATTATTGCTGTTGAGCCATGTACCAACTATTCTATACCTGTGCACTTGATAAGTGTGAAACATTACATGTGAGCCAAAGCATGTTTTAAAGAAAAAATAGACATATGGAAGATCAATTTTCTTCCTTCCTCCCTCCCTCCCTCCCTCCCTTGCATGGTGGGCTTCAAAAATTTAGCAACTGGTTCTCTGTTACTGGGTGGGCATGGCCATGATGGGCGTGGCCTAGTTGGCCTCCTGCACCATGGTGTAGGGGGGCTGTTTTTGCCCTCCCCAGGTTCCACATCCATGGCTTTTCTTGAGCCTCCCAAAGGGCAAAAATGGCCTCCCTGGGCTCTGAAGGCTCTCCAGAGGCGGGAAATGGGCCCATTTCTGGTCTTCTGGAGCATTCAGGAGGCCGTTTATCACACTCCCCATGCCTCCACATGCACCCTGCACTTACCTGGGATCCAAAGAGGTTGCGTGGAGACTCCTGGGAGGGGAGGGGCAAGGTGGGCAGGACCAACCAGTCATTGGAACTACTGGTTCAGTGAACTAGATGTAAAATTAACGTCTGGTTCACCCAAACTGATAGCAGCCCACTCATGCTTCCTTCCTTCCTTCCGTTCAAAAGAAAGCAACAATGGGAAAAAGATCACCAGGTCTTCTTATATAAGCTAGGTGGACCAAGTGAATTATGCAAGCTGTCTAGAGAATGATAAATTAATCTAATGACAGATTAGTGAGGAGGACAAAAGACACAGTACTTTTCATGTGATCAGGAATGTGTTACCAAACTTATGTTTAACATGATATAGGAGAAAAGATTAACTATATGCTTAAGAGTAACTCCATTAACTCCATTTAATTCAATTGTAATGCAAATGAAATGAATTTTAGTTTTTATCCTTTTTCTGCTCGCTATTTTAAGTGCATTCACAAAGATATCAGTCAAAGTCTACTTGCAGTTTTTAAGTGCATTCACTACATTACTCAAAATGGGGGGAAGTGTGAATTTTTGCCATGAAGTAAAGTCAGGCTAGTGATGCAAAGGAGCCTTAAAAGATTTAACCATTAAAACTAAAAAAGGATTCAAAAATGAATTCTTTCTGGGAGTCTAATTGAAGCTGAGGAACAATTGTGGAGATTTGAACTGAGCTTTGCAAGTTCTTCGATTTATATCCAGGATTTATCTCCATCTGTAGTCTGTCAGGTTTCCAAGTGATGAATTTAAAAAGGAAAGAACAAAGTCCATCTTCCAAAACATTCTTTTATTTAGGAAAGCATCAAACTGGCAAAATCCATGGTAATTCTGGATCTGACACAACCTGGAATTACCCCACAATATTACAAGTTAGAAACAATCTCCAAAAGTCACATTCTCCAATAGAAGTAATTCAACGTTGCTTGATGTTGTAAATCTCCACCTCAAGGCGCTTTAGCATGGACAGCTCATTTTCCCACAGGAAGAAGAATCACTTAGCCTAAACAACTCTCTCTATCTCCTCCCCCTTTACAAATGTGGCAAGCCTGAAACCCTTCCCCCCATGACTGCCACAGAGAAAGTAAGAAAAAGAATATATACTAAGACTGACCAAAATAGCTACAGTTATGTCAATTTTTGGCTTAACATAGTCAAGCTATGGCCATTGGCCATTCTCAACCATTGGCCATTCTTGTTTCACAAATGGAGAGTAAAATGATCCTGAAAAGAAATGTGAAGGAGTAAATACTCATATTTAGATATTTGGAACTATGGGCCAATTTTAAGTAAAAGGATTTATTACCTTTGATCCTATTTTATATATTCATGAATGAAAGAAAATATACATACATCCCAGGAAAGAGTTGCAGGATCTAATGTGGTCTAAACCCCAAGACCACATATTTAGTCTTCCAGTCCTTCAGACTTGTGCTGGAGCCCATCCTCAGGGATGTGAAGTATTATGCACAGTATTTATATGGTGCCTGGTTGCATGTGGCTTTTTAGTTGTTGTTTGGGGTGTTGATGGTTGGTTATTAATTGTTGGCTGTTGTTTCCTTGTGCTGATAAGTCCTCAGCTCCGAAGTACCCAATAAGCTGGTAGTAAATTGGGACTTCTGACATGGAGCCCATTTCTCTGGCTTCAATCATTTCCCTGACAATTTTTGTACCTGCTTGGCCAACAATCTTAGTAGCTGTGCAATTGGTTGTATGTCCATGTTCATTGCAATATGAAGCTACTAATGAGTTGAGGAGTCCTCATCTGACCACTCATTTATCTTTTTATAATCTGGTGGTTAACTTCTTCACCATCTGTCCTACATAACCATAGGGGTAATCCTTGCAGGGGATCTGGTAGATTATATTAGAAGTATTTCCCATCTCCAAGTGATCAACACATGATTTGTCCTCGTATGGTAACCTCTGGGTGATGTGCAATGCCCACTTGCATATTTCAGAAGCTGCTTTCTACTACTTCTGAAATGCTTTTGATGTATGGTAAGGTGTGCCAAAACTCAAAATTTGTCCTCAAAGACTTTGGCCACCTCATGAGAAGGAAGGAGTCACTAGAGAAGAGCCTAATCCTGGGAAAGATTGAGGCCAATAGAAGAAGAAGGAGATGACAGAGAAGAAGGTGGCTGGATGGAGTTATTGAAGCAATTGGCATGAGCTTAAATGGACTCCAGAAGATGATAGAGGGCAGGAAGGTCTGGAAGAATGTTGTCCATGGTGTTGTGATGGGTTGGACATGACTTTGCAACTAAAAACAAGGGTGTACTGTGTTAGGAATATAGGTCACCTAACAGGTATTTGTGTTAGAAATATATAAACCAGGATAAATATTTTAGTACTATGTCTTTAAGGCCCTGTCACACTGCCCAACGGATGCAAAACGTTTGTTCCATCCATTGTTATCCGCTCTCAAAAGGGGCGAAAATTTGCATAACCAGGGCGGATAACACGGAAAGGAATGGACGGGGGGAGGACGCAGGGCAGATGGAAAGCGGATGAGGAACAGAAGCCCAGCGGATGGAAGCAGATGAAAGTGGATGGCACATCTGCAAGGCTTCCGGGCAACCTCAGCAAAGCGGACGCAGAACAGATGAAGCGGATGCACAGCAGATGCACAGCGGATGAAGCGGATGCACAGCAGATGCACAGTGGATGAAGCAGATGCACAGAAAGCCAGTCTGCCTGACAGCCTTCCTGCCAGCCTTCCTGCAAGCCTTGGTGCCTGCCTGCCTGCCAGCCTTGGTGCTTGCCTGCCTGCCAGCCTTCCTGCCAGCCTTCCTGCCAGCCTTGGTGCCTGCCTGCTAGCCTTCCTGCCAGCCTTGGTGCCTGCCTTCCTGCAAGCCTTCCTGCCAGCCTTCCTGCCAGCCTTCCTGCCAGCCTTGGTGCCTGCCTGCCTGCCAGCCTTCCTGCCAGCCTTCCTGCCAGCCTTGGTGCATGCCTGCCTGCCAGCCTTGCTGCCAGCTTCCTTGCCAGCCTTGGTGCCAGCCTTCATGCCAGCCTTGGTTCCTGCCAGCCTCCCTGCCAGCCAGCAACCCCACAACCATGGGGAAGAACAGAAAGCCTCAGACATCTACTGCCAGCCCTGGCAAGAGGGACAAGGCCACCATCCCACCCCCTGTCCCTCACTCTGCTTCTGCTGGGGCTTCTGTAGCATGGGCTCGCTCTTCTGGGGCTGGAGCTTCTGCTGCTTCTGCTTCTGGAGGAGCCGATGCTGTTGCTTTTGGCAGTGGTGCTTCTGCTGGTGCTTACTCTGCTGAGGCTGCTCCTGGTGGTGGTGCTTCTGCTCGTGCTTACTCTGCTGAGGCTGCACCCCAATGGTGCTTCAGACAAGCACTCCAGCACCAGCCACCTCCACAGCACCTGGACCCTTCACCCCTGAGACTGAGCGACCAAGAGGAGTGCCAGAGACTGGCTGGCTGGCTACCTGTGGACTTTATTTGGACACTAGACTTGGGTCATTTTTCTTTTATAGCTTGTTGTTAATAAAGTCTATCTTTGATTCACACACTTGCCTCATTTCTTTTATTTAATAAAGTCTTGGTGGAAACTTTTAAAAATGGTTTAAGCATTTGCATGCTTGTGGGATGGGTTAAGATAGCAGTGGGGTGGGCAGGGATACCTGTGGAATGAGCAGGGATACCTTTGGGATGGGTAATAGCTGTGGGATAGATAAACCTCCAGTGCAAGCATAGTGGGACTGTATGGTCCACCCTCCCAGGTGCCACACCTATGGCCCTTTATTATCAATAACAATTTAATCATTGATCCACACATTTCAAAATAAACACAACTCTTTATTAAATGCCCTGTTCATTGTAGGCCCACCCAACATACATAGCCCAATCTCATCAGTGGATGAGACAGGCTGAAGGAAGCATCCAAAAAGCATCTATCATCCTGTCTTGCCACTCCACCGTTCCAGCTGGGGAGTTGCACCAGTGTTTCAGTAGGTTGCGCTGCTTCTTCCCTTCATGTGAGGCTTTGTTGTGGCCTTGCACATCCTGAGTGTCTATCAGGTTTCGCCCTTGCCTCCATTCCCCAGGCTCCATGTCCCCATTGCCTTGTTGGAGGTCCATGAGCCTGTTCTGCAAGACTGGGTAGCGAGTGTGCATGAGATTGTGCAGGATGCAGCAAGCTTCCATGATCTTCCTCACAGTCTTTGGGCAATGCTTCATGGTGGTGAGAAGTACCTGGAACCTGTTGGACAGGATGCCAAAGGCATTCTCCACCACCCGCCTTGCCCTGGACAGCCTGTAGTTGAAGATCCTCTCTTCACGGGTGAGGCATCTGGAGGTGTAGGGCTTCATGAGGTAGGTTCTGAGGGAGAAGGTGTCATCCCCCACGATGAAGTAGGGCACATCTTGCGTGTCGTTGGGCAGGGGGTCTGGATCTGGGAAGCCCACGATGAGGTTGCATTCCAGCCCCTCCTTGAGGTCACTGGCGTTGTATACCTGGGCATCTGAAGATGAGCCATTGCCTGAAGCATCGATGTATATGAACTTGTAGTCAGCATCAACCATGGCAAAGAGGATGATGCTGAAGAAGCCCTTGTAGTTGAAATAAGTGGACCCCGACTTTGCTGGAGCTTTGCAGGCCACGTGTTTGCCATCTATGGCTCCAACGGTGTGTGGGAAGTTCCACTTATGATACCACTGCTCTGCAACTTTCTTCCATCCTTCTTCAGTGGTGGGACACTGGAGGAGCTCCTCCATGTATTCTTCGATGATGGCCTGCATCACTTCTCTGACCACAATGCTGATGGTGTTGTGTGGCACCCTCCAGCCATACTGCATGCTCCTGTAGGTGGTCCCTGAGGCCAGGTGGCGCACAGTGAGTGCCACCTTGAGCCCAGGTTCCAGGCTGGGCCGGAAGTTGGTGTTTGCCTTGGTCAACCTGGGTGTCAGCCGCTGCACAACTTCGTCAAACATGGCTGGAGGCATCCTCATGAAGTTTTGGAATGCACAAGTGTCTTTGTTCCTGAGCTCCACCATCAGCTTGTTGTACAGTCCGTCCTCTGCTCTTCTGGCGAACCATCTTCATACCCAGACGCTTCTTGGCTGCCTCTTTTTCTTCCCGTAGTAGAGTTCACAGAGCCTGTAGATGGCTTCGCACTGTTGCAGAATGATGGTGGCTGCCAAAAGGACTGTGTTACGATCCACGGTGGACATGACTGGATGCTGTGGAAGAGGAAGAGTCAGATGAAGGCTGCAGAGGTCTGCACAGCTAGGCTGCTGGTCTGAAAGTGAGATGCAGGTGAGTTGCTCCCCCTTTTTATAGGCAGTAGAGGTTTTCCACTATGTATCCCTTTGCATCCTCTAGGCATCCTGTAGACATCCTTAATATCCGAGATAGGTCCCCTCTGCGAATGTTTTTTTCCATTTTAAATGCTTTTTTTGCGAGCTGCATCCGCTTTCATCCTTTCTCCATCCGTTCTGCATCCGTTCTGCATCCGTTCCGCGTCCGTTCTGCTTCCTACCTGCGTCCATTTACCGCTGGAGCGGATCGAGTTGCGCGGACGTGTAGCGGATGCCTAGTGGATATAGCAGATGCGTAACGGATGCAGAATGGATGCCTAGCGGTTGCCTAGTGGATGCAGAATGGACGCATTGGATACATTTTCCGCACAAAAGTTTTGAGCAGCTCAAAACCCTTTGAGCGGATGAAACATCAATAGACGGATGCTGGATGGATAGAGAGGAAGCAAAACGGACGCAGTGAGTGCAGAACGGATGCATCGCGTTAACCAACGGATGGTAAGTGTTTTTCTCCGTTTTACATCCTCTTTCCATCCGTTGGTGCAGTGTGACAGGTGCTTTAAGAGATTACAAAAACTGCAATTGGGTGTGGTTTTTCAGACAGCCATAAGATGGAACCAGAAACCTGGATTGTTTAGCCTTAGTCTGCGTCTCAGAAGAGAGTGTATCTTTGTTTCCTTCTGTTGGAAAATATTGCCGTTGCTCCATTTTTCCTAATTAACTGATATTACTGGATTTAATGTAAGTCTGATACTGAACTGTTTTTGACACTGGAATTTGATATTTGGATTATCCCTGGTTTGAAAACTGAATTATTTACTTGTGAATGACTTTGGACTGCTTATTTTGGACTTTGTTTAAATCTTTCTGGAAGTAAAAACCTACATTTACTGTACACTGTATCTGTGCTCTCTGTGTGTATAATTCCAACACTACTCTCTATACGTCTCCCTGTATGCGCTCATTCTCCTAATGGGGAATTACCTCAACATACTGTATAGTTCAGTGGTTGCCAAACAGCAGGCCTTGGACCACAGGTGATCCGTGAGAAAATTTTGGTGGTCCACAGAGAAATGTCCCCCTAAAGCAATTAATCCAGGCTGTGTGGGAACACAAGGCTGCATTGCCCACATGACCCACTTACCCACTGGCCCTCACCCTTCAGCCTGAGTAGAGCCATGTGAGTTGGAACTGGAAGGTAAGACCAATGTTGGGTGAGGGAAATCCGCCCCGGGATGGCTTGTTGACATTGGTGGGAAAGTTCCATAGCTGCAGTAGTCATAAGACTGTCCTGTTGGTCATCCTGGCCCAGTTCCTCCAGTTTATGGCAGGCTGGTGCACCCGGGTGGAGGAGCAGCAGCTCCAGGATGACCAAAGGGCCAGTCCTGTGAGTACTGTAGCTCTGGAATATGGGACCGATTTTCCCACCAACGTCAGCAAGCCACCATCATCAAAATTCATATTAGTGGTCCATGGGATTTAAAATTATGAGTTTGGTGGTCCCTGAGGTCCAAAAGGTTGGTGACCCCTGGTATAGTTGGTCTTGTATCTTCTTTCTTCCTTTCTCTCCCCTGTATGTTGTACAGGCATCATGCAATAAATGCTCGGTGGGTATCGATTCTGCCTGAATTGTTCACATATTTTGTATATTCTTTTGATACAAACAATGGATTTGCCCCACCTGGACTAATATTCATGTTCCTTTTTTGGATCTCTTTTCATCTAAGGAAAGGTGAGCCTACTTCCAAACTTGTAAAATCAAATGCTATAAATCACCACCCCCCTCTTAAAAGAAAATTATGGGACAGCTGCGTATCCCCATAAGTATGATATTTCATTCATTGCCTTACACCTGAAAGATTATATTGAATACTGATCAGAAATACCACCAAATTCAGCCAAATTTTGCTTTGCTTGCAAAATAACTGACAGGTGGCTGGAAGAAAAAGAATCTCTGCATAAAGATGATTATAATATAACAAAGCTTGTGGGGTTCGTGCCAGGAAGCTTTTTAAGAAGAGGCATTCAGATAGGAAAAGATAGAAATAAAATCATAGGTTACTAGAAAGTCTAGCAATCAAATGCATGTTTTTTGTACACTACAGATGGTTGTTGTTTTTTTTAAAGCTACTTCTGATCTTCAGATTTAATTTTGGATTTTTCTGATACTAGATATCAGCGAGAGAGCAACAGAAAATAGAGTACTAAGGAGCTCCAGGAATATGACAGAGGAGGTTTTTTTGGAGGGAGGGGAATGTATAGCACAGCACAGCACAGCACAGCACAGCACAGCACAGCACAGCACAGCACAG
>BLBF01000039.1:26930031-26942027 GCA_015471245.1 Laticauda colubrina
AGCACAGCACAGCACAGCACAGCACAGCACAGCACAGCACAGCACAGAATAGAATAGAATAGAATTCTTTATAGTCCAAGTGTGATTGGACACACAAGGAATTTGTCTTGGTGCAAATGCTCTCAGTGTACATAAAAGAAAAGATACATTCATCACGAGTCAAGAATCATAAAGTACAATACTTAATAATAATCATAGGGTACAATAAGCAATCAAATCATACTAGGAAACAGTCAATATAAATCGTAAGGATACAAGAGACAAAGTTACAGTCATACAGTCACAAGTGGGAGGGGATGGGTGATAAGGAGTGATGAGATGTTTAATAGTAATAGTAATGCAGACTTTGTAAATAGTTGGGCAGTATTGAGGGAATTATTTGTTTAGCAGAGAGATGGCATTCGAGAAAAAACTGTCCTTGTGTTTAGTTGTTCTGGTGTGCAATGTTCTGTAGCTTATTGATTGCTTATTGTACCCTATGACTATCATTAAATGTTGCATCTTATGATTCTTGACTCTTGATGAATGTATCTTTTCTTTTATGTATACTGAGATTATTTGCACCAAGACAAATTCCTTGTGTGTCCAACCACACTTGGCCAATAAAGTCTAGCCTTGTTTTGAGGGTAGGACCTGAAACAGTTTATGTCCAGGATGTGAGAGGTCTGCAAATATTTTCACAGCCTTCTTTGACTGCAGTATACAGATCCTCAATGGAAGACAGGTTGGTAGCAATTGTTTTGTCTGCAGTCCTAATTACTCTCTGAAGACTGTGTCTGTCTTGTTGGGTTGTATCTATACATTATAGATATTGATAGATTCACCCAGTTTTATTATAATTTTTAAATAAAGCTACATAAAAGGATATCAGGAAAATGTAAGAGAGAAAGAGAGAGGGAGGGAGAGAGAGAGGGATAGGAGGAGGAATGAATGAAACTTCTTTTGGAGAGCAAAACACCAACATTCTGTTTCTTAATGCTGCCACAGATGCAGACTTTATGAAGGCTCCACCAAGATCACATTCTGAGGATGCTCATTTGCTTCAGAAGTTGAAGTTCAAAATATCCTATTTTCAGATTAAAGGAAGACTTCCAGACAAGAAATATCTTGATGTTGTTCTGGCTGCTCTGAGCTTGAAACAGCCTTATTTCAAATTTGAACTGGCCTTTTTCAAATTCAGACACCGTTCTACCTCAAAACAGGTATTGGGTTTCTTCTGGTAAAGTTAGAATATCTCTTTCAAATGCTTAATGGATTCTTGTGAATGCTCCATGGGGCTCTTTGCTTTTGAATAGTTTGAACACCACTGTTGGGTGCAGTTATTTTTTTATTGTTTTGTTTTATTTATTTAATCAAAGGGGACAGAGAATGGGGAAAAAACAAGAAAAAAAACTTAATAAAAGCAAGAAAAGAAGAGAGAAAAACAATGCAAATACAGGATGAATTTCTTATATAAGGACTTCTGATGCTTATTTAGATGTGTGTGTATGCATTTCTGTATGTGTATGCATATCAAATGCAAATCATTATTGATAATTGTTGCAATCCATCTATGCATGAGTTGGACAGTCATATCATCTTCTTTTGATGATCTCATAATCCCTTGTGGAGTGGAGTCTGGGCAACTGAATGAAGCAGAGTGTTTACTGGCTGGATGTCCTTCCTGTTGCCAATGTGGAGTTATATTCAGCAGATATATTCTCATCATGCACAGAGTGAGAAATATTTGCCTCTACCTAGGATCGAACTCACAGCCTCCTTATTGTGAGGCGAGTGCTCCACCTCTAGGCCACCACTTTTGGACAGTCATATGCATTTAGTATACATACATGCATGCCAACATACATACCTAAATTGATCTACTCATTTATTGTGCTTTTCAGAATATTCATGTATACCAGGACAGTGGGAAAGGATTTTGAAGGTCTTTTAGTCCAACCCTCTGATCAACCAGGATACCTTATACCATTTTGGACAAATGGCTGTCCATTCTCTTTTTTAAAAACCTCCAGTGTTGGAGTATTCACTTCTGGAGGCAAGTTGTTCCACAGATGAATTGTTCTTACTGCCAAGAAACTTCTCTTTGGTTCTTCTAGTTTTAGATTGGTTCTCTTCTTGATTAGTTTCCACCCATTGTTTCTTATTCTGCCTTGAATATATTGGATATGCAAGTACAGAGTTCTGATCAGGCTTAATTTACTCAGCTTATAATACAAGCTAAAATTAGAATGGAACTTTCCCTATGTTTCATTATCAGTAGTCAGCCCTTTATATTTTAAGACCTATCTTATATCTTCAAGAGTGAAGCACTATAAAACTGTTGGAATTCAGTAAGATTACATGTTAATCGTGCATGCAAATATGCATATTCTTTTCAACCATCTGGCTCAT
The DNA here is from genome assembly GCA_015471245.1 of Laticauda colubrina. NCBI lineage: Eukaryota > Metazoa > Chordata > Lepidosauria > Squamata > Elapidae > Laticauda > Laticauda colubrina. Next base: position 26,932,423 of record BLBF01000039.1, read on the forward strand.
GTTATATTTCACTTGTAGTTAAAAAAGATATTTACTTCCTTATCTATATTTGAGATTTGGAGTTAAAGACAGGTTGGTGGTCTTCAGTTGGACAGGTGGCAGGGTGGACTCTTTTATGTTGATATGTCATTAATCATTCTTGTAGTTCCAGGTTATGACATTCTTTTTCTCTCCACTTTAACTCTTCCACATTCTTTCTTTCTTATATTCCTCCACTTGACTTTTCCTTTATCGGGCTCTTTTGTACCTATTGGAAGATGACCTCAAATACAGCCATGCTCAAAGGCTTCCTTGAATAGGGGTCATTATTACCCCCCCCCCTTTTCACCATTATTTGTATCTTTGCTTTCACTTTAACTCCTGTACAACCTGAGATATGCTAAAACCTGAAAGCAATCAGAGAGAAAAAAGCTACAGGGATTTGTCAACAACTGTACCATTACTCAATATGTATTTGAAAAATGAACATTTTTTAGGACTCCGTGCACTGGACATCAAGCAAAATGCTTTTAGATTTCAACCATCAGTAATTGTTTTTAGATTTTGCAGAGGCTCTCAGAATCAATTCATTCTTTATTCTGGCTGAAGCTTCATTTTTTTCAATAGCTGAGGAAGTATCTGAATTATTGTTCCATTAAGGCTTGTAAAGTTGAATCCTTCAAACCTTCTTTGACAACAAGTAAATATATGGTGTGGGTGCATCATTTTAGAACATTACTGGAAGCAATTGCTTATTGATATAACAGACACGAGTGGATATACTTTGTCACTATAAAGACATATTATTAGCTGATCATCTGAAAACATTTACAATAAACTTTGTTGGTATGGCTAAAAAGGTGAGCTGTTGGGTTATTTGGATACTATAATTCAAAAATTATCTGCTGGTGCCCAGATTAATATCAAGAATCACTTGATAAATTACTAACGAAACAGTGACCATAATTTTGACATTAATTTCACATTCTGCACAGGTGTTAGATTATGATATATATTTTTCTCCTCTCAAACACGTATATCTTCTTTTGACATCTGAAAGCTGTCCTGCTATAATGTGAGAACCTGGACAATTCTGGCTTCATCCTGTTGTGATTCTGAAGCAGGGGTCTTCAAACTTGACAGCTTTAAAACTTGTGGACTTCAACTCCCAGAATTCCTCCTCCAGTCATGTTAGCTCGGAAATTCTGGGAGTTGAAGTCCACAAGTCTTAAACTTGCCAAATTTGAAGACCCTTGTTCTGAAGGATCAAGAAAGTCTTGAATTTGTGGGGATGAGGGTCATTTGGCAAATTCTTGATCTAAATGTTCTGAGGATGGCATGTTCGGAAATAGCATCCCACTTCTGAAGAAACTAAAGGACGGGGCAACCGGAAATTAAGTGGAGCTCAAAGTTGCAGATAAAGACTTTCTCCTTCTGTTCTGTGACTTCTGAAACCAATACCTATAGGAAGGGATCTGTAGGAAGGGAAACATGGCAACTTTGAGACTTGTGGACTTCAACTCCCAGAATTCTGGGAGTTGAAGTCCACAAGTCTTAAAGTTGCCAAATTTGGAGACATCTGCTATAGGATGTTGCTGCCTTCAAGACTAGCAGGCAAAGATACTGCATGAAGACACAATGGATGATTGAAAGTTGCACCACCTTAATTAGTGCCTTTTTGAGTTAATCGGTTTATAACTGATGCAGAACCATTCAAAGGGAGATGAAGAGTTCCCAGGCTGATCATATTAAGAACCTTAATTATTACAGAAATGAATTTTTGACATTAATCCATCTGACTAATAAATGAGGTGAAAGATTAACTTATTATTAATTATTGCCCATATTTTTTTCCTCTCAAAACAAAGTGTGGACTGAGTATGTCAGTGTGATTATTTGGATACTTTTATCTGAATTTAACCAAACTAATAAAGTAAAATATAAGAGTCGGGTCTGGTCCCTTCAAATTGATCTGACATTGCATCCTTAGTTTCAGTAATAGCAAATCATGCTTTCTTTCTTATTTGCTTAGAACATTCAGAAGGGCCCTCAGTGCTCTGAGCTTGGTTGCTTTCTTGCAAATATTTCATTATCAAACTAGATGATATCATCAGAGCTAGTAGAGAATAGAAAGGTCCACTTTCTTCTCAATTTATCTTCTACATATAAAGGTAAAGATCCAATTGTGTCTGATTCTAGGGGGTGATGTTTATCTGTATTTGCTCAGCCGGGGTAACCAGCATTGTCTGAAGTCCCTTTCCATAGTCATGTGGCTAGCATGACTATATGCTGAGGCTCAGGAATGTTGTTACCTTCCCACCAAAGTGGTACCTATTTATCTACTCATATTTGCATGCTTTCAAACTGCTAGGTGGCCAGGAGCTGGAGCAAGACAGGAGGTCATCGCATCACATGGTGTTTGGGTCTGGAACTCAGGCTCTCGGCTTTCCAGTTGACAAGCTCAGCATCCTTAACCACTGAGCCATCATGCCCCTCCCTATTCAATATATAACAAATATATAAAATATAAATATAACTTGAGAGCAAACCCCACTCTTTGAGAGCAAACTCCACTGATGATGTTACCTAGTTTGGCAATTAAATATCTGCAAGAAAACAAATAAGCTCAAAAAGCACCAAAGAAACCAAGCACCAATGTATTTAACAATATTGCTATATTGTTAAATTCACTGCTATGTTTTCTTTCAGCTACAACAATCCATTAAGAGATTGTTGTAAAATATACCTGACATATGTAACCCTTCCTCAACATAACACCTGCCTACATAAGAGTGTACTGGTTGTTTTATCTTCATTGGCAGAGTGCTAAAGTGTACATAAAGAGTGTTGGTTTCATTCCAATTATTCTATCCAGATCTTTTGGTTTTCTTGTTGTTCTGGTGGGTCTAATGCTTTCTTTTGGCTTGTATTGTCCTGTAAGATATTGTCCCAAATTTGGGACAACATTGTCCCAAATTTGGTACTTTGACAAAGTGCAATTCTTGATGATGGGGAAAAAAATCATACAGGCTGGCCAAAACACTTTTATCCCTCTATCCTTTACTAGTGGAGCAGAGATGCAGGGAGACATACCTTGTGTTTCATCAGGAGATGTTGAGGTTAAAATATGGGCCTTTTTGTAACTGTGGTGGACAACTTAACATCTGCTGAATTCAATATGTTGGGATTGCAGCCAGGTGGGCGGGGCCAATCAGAGGTGGTATTTTCCAGTTCTCTGAACTACTCAAAATTTGCACTACCAGTACGCCCAAACCAGTTTGAACCAGCTGAATACTATCTCTGGTTCTGATTGCAGAATTGCTGTATCTTCAACTATTAAAACACAGTGTTTCTTCTTCCTGCCCAACCTATTCCCTAAAATAGAAATGGCCAAAATATGTCCAGGAATAAGAGAGCTTGAGACATGAAGGATTTATTGATTTTTTTTTCCTACAGGAGGTCTGTCTCTGGGCTGTGATGATATCCTTTTGCTCTTATGGGGAAACAAGGTTTATTTCACGGGGCAGGTTGCCAGTTGGATTGGTGGAATGGGAAACCCCTACTGAGCAAATTGATCAATAATCATAATATCTTTTCAGCTGGCTGCATGCCCAGGACAACAATTTAGAATATTTATTTTCCCCAAATACTTAATACTTTAAATGATTAAAGTGGTAGGCAGCAACCATGGCAACTAGCAAGAGCTGAATGATGTTCCATGTCAGTTAACTTAGTGGTTCTTTTTCTGTCTCAGGTCAAAATGATATAATGTGTAGAGTAGAAGGCTCACCAAAGTTTACATTCTATAAAATTTCAAGGCAGAACTATGTCCTCACCTGCACATTGTAAAGTAAAATAGGGTTGGAGACCCCCCCAATTTCCTCCATCCTACATAAATAGCCACTTTGAAAGACCTTCATATGTTTGTCTTGAAAATTTGGAAGGAAATTAAAAGCGCATTAAAAAGAATGTGTTAGAGTTCTAACTGAGCTGCTCTCTAGATAACTCAGAAAGGGCTTTCAGTCCAACATACTTATTTTTAAAAAATAAATCTTATTAATCATATTTTCATCATAAAAAACACATTTCCACTCATTACAGTGTTCCAATATTGGTGTTCACTAACATTGATATACTTTCTAATTATGTAGGTTGCTACTATAAACATACATAAGCTGCCGGCAGGTTCTCACAGCCTTCATTCCACATCACTGTAGGAACTTAGTGAGGTGCCACAAATGCAATAATTTACAACAGGGGATAAAGGGGCATTTATTAGTCCTATACACAAGCAGTTCAACAGCTGCTTAATGCTTTGACTGATCTCTATGTTGGAAAAAGTGCTCGAGGACTTTAAGAAGAAACATATTTTCGGTTAGATTTGGAAATCTATGATAAAATTGTACATTTGGATATCACACTCTGTTTGATTGGATTGTTTAAGGTCATCTTCCTTCATCTGTTTAACTCCATATGATTCTAATCATATGCAAAAATCAGCTACACTGGTTAGATCTAATTAATATTGTAGGCATCTGGTGGGCAAAACTTGAGGAAAGCTACACTAAATAGAAGACAATCTTTAAATTAAGTTATATATTTATATTGGTACTCTGTGCATGTATATGTGTGTGTATATATACACATACTAAATGTATTCATAGAACATAGAACAAATGATTCTTTTCCGGGATCCTTTCCATTACCTTCTAGCTTAGGGCTGTCAAATTCCTGGTCCATGGGCCAGATGTGTCATGTGCTAGCCATGCCCATGCCCAGTTAAGCAAAGGGAAAAAAAGTCTTGATATGTCACGTGATGCCACTGTGATGACATTAGACTGATATCCCTGTTCTAGCTTAACTTTCTTTAACCCTAGCAAGTTCCATCTCATATAAAATATGTGATAAAATTTCTACAAGTAACTCCATCAAAAAGAAAAGCTTTTCAGTTCATGCTGACCAATCTGTTATTAACCACATCTCAATAAACCACAGCTACACATCTCAATATTGAACTTGACTGTTTCAATATCTGTTCACTTAATCCTTCATTAGATGCATTCAGCAATGTATGAACCGAGATGTTCATAGAGCATAGAATAATAGAGTTGGGAGGGACCTTGGAGGTCTTCGAGTCCAACCCCTGCTCAAGGAGACCCTATACCATTTCAGATAATAATGGTCCAGTTTCTTTCTGAAAGCCTCCTGTGATGGAGTACACACAGCTTCTCCTATTCAGAATAGGGTTAGGGTTAAAGAATAGGGTTAGGGTTAAAAAAATAGATATTTTGATCCCAAACAAAACTGCTTCCAGGAACACCACAAAAGTAAACTACTTCTCCAAGGATAGGGTATCATATTTGGTCTACTGAACATACTGGAAGAATCATGGTGAGAAAAAGCAACATCTTTCAAAGTAGAGATCTTAGCCAAAACTTACTAGCTGTCCTCATGTAATCATTGTTTTCTTGGATTCATTTTTGTAATATATGAATATTAAGTGTAATTAACACAATTTTGTTACGAGAAAGATACACATCAAAATGTTGTCCATCACATTATCTATTCCAATGGAAAGGTAGTGGTTGAAGCCAACTTCATGTGAGAGAAAGTTCCTTCAACAGATGGAGAAGCCCTGAGCCATACTACCATTTTGAACATGATCCCTTCTGAGAGAAATTGATTCTCCCCCTGCCACCAGTGGTGGTATTCTACTGGTTCAGCCCAGTTCGGCTGAACCACTACCTCTGACAATTATCTGTGAGTGAACCAGTATTCTCCAACAATCAGCTGCTGAGCCCTCCCACCTGCCCTGGCTCTATATTGAGCTTTACTTCCTGCTTTTCAACCTCAGCTGCTTCATGTGGCACATTTGATTGCCACATGGCAGCTGTTTTACACACAGGGCTTGCCGCAAAAGGTGAGTTGCAAATGCTGTGCATGCACAAAGCGTGCATTTGGCACACCAAACTGGTAGGAAAACTTTTTGAAAACTATCACTGCCCCCCACCCTGTTAACTCCAAGAGGCATAATTGGGATAGAAGTGCATTTATAAAAGGGATGCAAGATGGTCTGTGAGAGAGAATCAAATGGAGTTCCCTGCAGTTCTCATCACAGCCAAGTTTATTTCTAGCATTAAAGCATGTAAAAAACATGGTGGGTGGCTGGATTAATCCCTGCTGGTTCTCCTTAGGTGATAACTACTATTACTACTTTGGTCATGTAGGATGGGGTTGAAGCAGAAACTTTTTTTTTTTTTCATCTTTGCTCTATTAAAGGCAACCCAGGCCAGGATCATATCATTCCCCATCTCATTAATTTGAAGTTCAATTTTGTGTTTCCAAATAAGTTTTAAGACACTAAAGACAGCGTCTTGCATAGAAGAGAAATAATCATGGACTGGAATTTCAACTTACTTTCTTGTTTGCATGCTGTATTTTTTATTATTATTATTAAACAGAACAAAATAAACAGAATAACAGAGTTGAAAGCAGCAGTGGGGTCCTATCTGTTCCCTAATGCTCACACGCAGCTTTCCACCCACTAGCTGAGGCCTGCAGTGCCAATCAGCTGAGAGGATTGAGAAAAGGAAAGCACAGGGACAGGTGGGAAGGCTGAACCTGCGCTTTTCTCTTCTTTCTCCTCTCAGCTGATCCTCTGAGGCTTTTTTAACTCCTCTCAGCCGATCGTCGGATTTTTTTTTTTTTTTTTTACTACTGGTTCGACCAAACGAGACCAAACTGGTGGTATACCACCACTGATTGGAAGAGTCCTTGGAGGTCTTTTACTTCACCCCCTGCTCAAGTAGGAAACCATTTTACAATGTCTCTTCTTAAAAGCCTTCAGAATTGGAGATAGACAACTTTTGGAGGCAAGCTTTTCCACTGATTAGTTGTTCTCACTGTCAGAACATTTCTCCTGAGTTCTAGGTTGGATCTCTCCTTGATTAATTTCCATCCATCGCTTCTTGTCCTGCCTTCAGGTTTTTTTGGAGAATAGGTTGATCCCCTCTTCTTTGTCTCAGCCCTTCAAATATTGGAAGACTGCCACCATGCTACCCTAGTCCTTCTTTTCACTAGACTAGCCATACCCAAATCCTGCAACCATTCTTCATATCTTCACAGCTTATTGTTAGCCAGCCATTGTTGAAGTTTATTCTACCTTATGAAATGGTGGGCATTGTTCAAGACAAGGAGAGTCAACCAGAATGGGCATTCTTTTTCTGTGAAAACACAGGTGTCAAACTCGCTGCATCATGTTGCTGTCACGTGATGTATTGCAATTTCCTCCTTCGTGGAGCTGGGATTGGCGTGGTCTTTATGTGATGCATCTGTCCTGTGGGCCATCAATTTGGCATCCCTGTGGAAAAGAAAATAAAATTCCAATAATGTATTATGCTAATACTGACTTACTGTGGAAAGGTATAATCTTAATATGTTGGGAGTTTTTCTTTGTTATAATTGCTTGCAGGAGAGGCTTTTAAGAGTGTGTGATCAAACCACCATAACTGGTAAATGTTTGACCTAGGATGTAGAATGATGAAATGTTAATTAACCACAAATGTTCTAAAAGCTACCACTCACTGCAGTTCTGTTCAGGCCCTAGTTTGCTGAAGATTGCTTGCTAGATCTAATTTGAGGAATATAGTAATCAAGCTACATTTTGGTGCTGCATAAATTTTTCACCCAATAGACATGTTGGCTCATGTAATCCTTTTCAGATGATTCTATCAAATGCCTGCTGTTCATGCATTCAGTTGATCAAATTAAAAGCAGCCTTTGAAATACTTAATCATCATGCTTCAGGAGTTTTTGAATATTTACATCATAACAAGTTAAAACTATTTATGAGTGACTTACGAAGAAATACTGGACTATCATTTTAGTACAAATATGAACATTAATCCTATTAAAAATCTAGGAATTCTATTTTATTTTTATTCACTTCAGTCTTCCTCAAACTGTCAAATTCCAAACTTTTTGGAATATATGTATGCATGTATGTATACGTATATGTATATATGTGTGTGTGTATGTGTGTGTGTGTATATATATATATGTGTGTGTGTGTGTGTTTTAAAAGTTTTAGCGAGTACTTACATGTGTGCTCTTCAGCTTCCTTCGGGTATTATCCCATGTCACCGAGTTTGTGCACATACAAACTCAATACAGAAGCCTGATGATGGCAGATGAGATTCTGCTGAAACGTTTCTACAACTTTAAAAGCACTACAATGTTGTGACCTGTGGTTTTCATGTGTTGGACTAGTGAGGAGGTGTGTTCCAGCTTTTTTACTGCATTTTTGTGTTCATCTAGGCGGGTACTTATTCTTCTATTGGTCTGTCCAATGTATGTGGCCGGGCATGATGTACAGGGAATTTCATATATGCCTTGGTTTTCCAGGTCAATTTTGTCTTTGGGGTTCCTCAGGATGGCTGCTATTTTTTTGTCTGTTTTGAAGGCAGTCTTGATGTGATGCCTTTGAAGTATATTACTGATTTTATCTGTAGTACCTCTTATGTAGGGCAAGACAGCTGTTCCATAGGTCTGTTGATCTTCTAGGTCTCTGTTATGTCTTGGTGTGTTTTTGTGGATCAAGTTGGTGATTTTGTTTTTGTGGAAACCATTGGCTGTCAATACTTTAGTCAGGGTGCATAGTTCAGTCCTTATATGTGTCTTATCTGCCAGGCGTTTGGTTCTGGTAATTAGTGTTTCAGCCACGGAATTTATCTGTGCTGGGTGGTGGTGGGCGTTGAGGTAGCGGTTGGTGTGTGTTTTCTTTTGGTATATGGTGTGTCCCAGTGTGCCATCTGTTCTTTTGTAGATTAGTACATCTAAGAATGGTAGTTGTTTGTTTATTTCCGTTTCCATGGTGAACTTGATTTTGGGGCGTGTGCTGTTTAGGTGTGTTGGGAAATTGTTTAGGTTTTCTTTTCCATGGGGCCAAATCACAAATGTGTCATCGATGTATCTTAGCCATAGTTTGGGTTTGTGGGTGGCATTAGCCAGGGCTCTGGATTCGAATTCTTCCATGAACAGGTTTGCAATGACGGGTGACAGTTGTGATCCCATAGGAGCTCCTTCGATTTGCTTGTATCTTTGTCCTTTGTATATGAAATATGTGTTGGTTAGGCAGTGTTCTGTTAGTTCCATGAGGTCTTTAGCTGGTTGGTATTTATTTTTGATGATTTTGATGATGAAAACCTAAACAATTTCCTAACACACCTAAACAGCACACACCCCAAAATCAAGTTCACGAAAACTTAAACACACACACACATACCCGAAGGAAGCTGAACAGCACACATGTAAGTACCCACGAAAACTTTTTTATATAAATATTCATAAGTTTTTGCCAATACAAAAGAATACTATATGAGTTGAGATTGTACCCCTGTGGACAAGAGGCCATTGAAATTGTAGCTCATGTCCTGCTGTATTGCATCTTGTATAAGGACTCATTGGCTCAATTTATAATATCTTGTCTACTAAAATATCCCAGAAATTTTTATATACAACTACTGATATCAGATCAGTATGAAGTAGCTTCTCTGAATGTGGCCAAGTTCTCCTATGCTGTATGTAAAATTAGGCAAACTTTAACTGCCCACTGTTAATCTACCACC
>BLBF01000039.1:26945293-26978362 GCA_015471245.1 Laticauda colubrina
GTCTGTCTGTCTGTCTGTCTGTCTGTCTGTCTGTCTGTCTGTCTGTCTGTCTTTCATCTCTGTCTGTCTCTGTCTCTGCCTGTCTGTCTCTCTGTGTCTCTTTATCTCTCTCTCCTATTTCTTCACATGCTCTCAGAAGAATGGGGTCAACCTATTTTCCAAAGTACAAGAAGGCAAGACAAGAAACAACTACTGGAAACTAATCAAGGAGAGAAGCAACCTGGAATTAAGGGGAAATGTACTAACAGTGAGAACAATTAACCAATGGAACAGCTTGTCTCCAGAACTTGTGGGTCCTTCATCACTGGATGTTTTTAAGAAGAGACTGGACAGCCATCTATCTGAAATACTATAAGGTCTCCTGCCTGAGCAGGGGGTTGGACTAAAAGACCTCCAAGGTCCCTTCAGCTCTATTCTGATTGATTGATTGATTGATTGATTGTTCTTGTGATCCAGGCATTCAAAACTCTGAAATCAATTACCAAGGAAATATCGACTTGTACTTCCAGCGAATATTCATTTTCATGTGGAGAGAAGGAAAGGATTCTTACATGTATCTTCAAATCAAGGTCACCTTATATATCCTGTGACAGCAATGCATCAGAAATGACACCAACATAGAAGGATACTGACCCTACATAGGACAATGAGCTTCTGCAATGTAGTTCAGAAAAAAGCAGGTTGACCCCATGAGATTAATTGTGCTGGTGCATGTAAAGAGACTATAACAAGTATTCTATTTTATTTCTTAAGATTCTTAGAACTAATACAAAAGAAGCCCTCTGAACACTCCAAAAGTACAATACATCATAGCAAAAGCAATAACAACAATATAATAAAATCCAATATATAAGAAAGGATGGTGTTTCATTAAATCTAGTCTAAAATGGTATAGAGGAACTGCCTTGTATCAAAAGAGCAAAGCACAAGCATCAATATGTAGGAAAAGAAAAGAAAAAAAAACTTAGAAAGCTTCTTTCCCATATGTCCAAAGGTGAAATGTGATGCTTTCTGATAAAAAACCATGAAAATGGTAAAGGCCACAGCTAGTGACAAAACCACCCAATGAAAGCAAGTGTAAAGGATATTGTACCAACATGAGCTTGAACAAAGCAAGAAGGATAACTAAAGTTACAACAGAGCAAAGTGCTGATAAGAAGAAAAAAAAAGTCAAAACAGACAATAAAATGAAACTCTTACGAGTGGTTTTAATAGATAATAGTTCTTTCTTCAAAAGTGTATTCTCTTGAGCTGTAGAGGTAGGCTTCGAGACCTTTGAAAAGAAAATATCACTTATTATGGGCTGAAAAACAGCCGGTCTCAAAGACTGCATAGATTCAAGGTGGGTCAAGAATAGGACAAAAGCATTAGATAACCATCATGGATGTCTTCCTTGTTCCATCCATTATGGATGATACCAACGTGTTCAGATCTTACCAAAGAACTTACCAAAGATCATCAGCTGGGACTCGGGAGGCAGCGAATAGATGGTGGTGGGGCCAGTAAGAGGCGGGATTTGCTGGTTCTCCAAACTACTCAAAATTCCTGCCACTGGTTCTCCAGAACTGGTCAGAACCTGCTGAATAACTCATCAAAACCAACCTTTGCTTGGTGTGAAGCTGATCATACTTTTCTCACTTTTCCAAGAGCACTTGGTTTCTATCATCACAATTTTTTTCCCATTCATGATTCAGGGCATACGTATTGTCACCAATATAATAAATACCAGTTTTATCATGAAGGTTCCATCTATATTGTAACCATATTCAGTTACAATTTACCCTTGGTACCCAAATGAATATATCAACATATCTGATCCCCCTTTTACACGGATCCAAGTTTTCTTTATCCAGAAACTATCTTTCATGCTTTCTTCAAGGAATACTGTCTCTCTCCACAAGGGACCCAATACCACTGTTCTGTCAGGAAATTCAAGGAAATTGTGAAAAATACATTTGTAAGCTAAGATTTGAGATGCCAAGGATTGACTTCTATGCTATTCATGTCATTGAAACTCACATTTAAGCTTTGCTTTATTATAGCTATCAGGGTTTTAAAATTGTTTTATGTATATGCTATTAGAATAGTTTATGCATTGCATATTGTCTGGAGTTATTGATTTTCCATTGAAAGCTGCCTAGTGGGCTTTTGGGGAAATTGAAGTGGGGTATAAATCTCCTGCCTCAAAAAAAAATGAATTAAAATATTGGCCTAAAGTGCACACTCAGTTCCATTACCTCGTTGGGCAATCCCAACATTGTAGGAAATAGGAAGACTGAACTGTGATTTTTGCAGGTTCTTTAAATATTTCAAAAGCCCGATCATTGTCATTGTGGTGATTTTTTTTGTGTCATGATGTACACATTTGGAGTATAAACAATAGCAACCTTCATTTACCACACAGCACCAGGATCTCACTTTTTACATAACAGCATAATATTGTGTTGCTGGTTGCATCACTGGGACTTTCTTAAGTGTTGAGTTAAAATATAAAATGCCATTGGCTTGATTTCTTTTCCCCCAGAAAAGAATTTCTTTTCTTTTCTGCTCCAAAGACTTCAAATTAAGCTGTAAAAGGTTAAATGAACTATCAAATGAACTATCAAAGTGCTAACTAGAGCATACAAAACTTTTGCCAGACCAATACTTGAATACAGCTCATCAGTCTGGAATCCGCACTGCATATCAGACATTAATACAATTGAGCAAGTTCAGAAGTATTTCATGAGAAGTGTACTATACTCCTCTGCTCACAACAGAATACCCTATACACCAGGCTTGAGATTTTGGGCTTGTACAATCTTGAACTATGCCACCTACAGTTAGACTTAAGCGTAGCACACAAAATTATCTGCTACAATGTCCTACCAGTTAATGACTACTTCAGCTTCATCCACAACAATACAAGAGCACACAACAGATACAAACTCAATGTAATCCACTTCAAACTTAATTGCAGAAAGTTCTTCAGGAACAGAGTGGTCAGTGCCTGGAATGCACTCTGCTGTTGTTGTTGTTACATCCTTTAATCCCCACTCTTTAACCTCAAGCTAACCACTTTTGACCTCATCCCATTCCTAAGAGGTCTGTAAGGGGCATGCATAAGTGCACCATCGTGCCTACCATCCATGTCCTCTTGTCCCCATTTATTCATACCTATTTTTTGTATTCTTACTCAAGTTTATACTTATATCTATTATCTTGTAAGTGATTGACAAATCAAATAAATAAATCAAATAAAATATATTAAGCATGTAAAGCATTCAACATTCAGGTTATTTGTCCAACCACTGCCTCCTCCATTTGCAAGTTAATTAAGTCTAAATCTATATTTACATGCCAAAGGTGGAACTTTAACTCGAGATACATCAGGTTTAAAAGAGTTGGCGAGTATCACTGTTGCTATCAATTAATTTTACTGGTTTAACATGGCATAATTTCAGCAATGTCATAATCTGTTTCTGGGTCTGGTTGTTTTGTGTCATGATTTTTGAAGTTTATGGGGGGTTTCTGCCATGTGGGACCCAGTTTTAAAATGAATGCATAGACACAGGTAGACTATTTGAATTTTCATCTGAGATATGTTTAATTCAAGCATCAAGCTAATTTTCGCTGTCTGATGGGTTCTTTTTAGGAAATGGAATGACCCCAGATAAGGGCAGATTTTATTGCAAGGAAGGACTTTTAAAAAAATACATCTGTTTCTTTCTTTTATAACAAAGTGAATCAGCCCCCCTTATTTTTAAATCATATCATGATACATGTAGTTATTTACTCATGTATAATGTCTATATATGAGGGACATGGTAGCTCAGTGGTTTAGATGCAGAGCTTGTCGATCAGAAACGTCAGCAGTTCGGCAGTTCAAATCCCTAGCACTGCATAATGGAATGAGCTCCCTTTGCTTGTCCCAGCTTCTGCCTACCTAGCAGTTCAAAAGCATGTTAAAAATGCAAGTAGAATAATAGGGACCACTTTGAAAGCTATGGGGTTCCATGAGCCTTTGGCACTTAGTCATGCTGACCACATGACCATGGAGACATCTTGAGAAAGCGCCGGCTCTTCAGCTTTGTAACCGAGATCAGCACCGCCCCCTAGAGCCGAAACAACTAGCACGGATGTTTGAGGGGAACTTTTGCCTTTAATGTCTATATCTAAATGTAAGGATATCTATCTACTTATGAGTTTCTATGAATTCTTTTTTTTGCTTGTCTTTTACATGAATTCTTGGACAGGTGTATACATTATCAGGTTTAGTTAACTTAGTCCTTGGCTGATCTTGTGAATTGGAGAGGGGGGTTCTTCTTAGTTTTAGCCAGTCTTAATCTTATTCTCTTGCTTTTCAACACATGGATTGATATTGATTAGCTTGAATAAGACATTTTCCTTTTTAAAGTTGAATGAATTGAAGAAGTTTCTTGGATGAGAAGTGAAAGATCTTAAAGAAAAAAATCAGAAATATAAATAAAGTAAAAGCACCTTTGTAACAACCATAACCTGGATGAATGAGAACCTCCACAGATGGATAGCTGATTATTTTAAGTCTAACAAAGTCAGAAGAGAAAGTGAAGTTTTCTTATTTATACTAAAAGAGTAAGTCATAGATTCAAATCTCATTCCATTGCTACAAGAAAACAAGTGGAGTGGTTTGCCAACTGCTTGTTTTTCCAGACTGGCTGAATACTGAATTGATTTTTACAATTGAAAACAAAATAGAGGATTTTTCCTGTTTCTTTTAATAAACAGAAAAAAAATATTACAAAGAAATGTTGTATGCAGTGTGTTGAATTGTGTCATGGAATTCATTGTGATAGACATTCTCATTTAGCAATTCTGCCCACTAATGTTGCAGTTTCTGTTTTTCAAGATATAGCAGTATGAAGAAATGCATGACCTAACTAGTTTCCCTGAATCTTTGGATCTCCAACCTGATAGACCAATAATTGTTAACCCCATAAGGGAGTGTATTATGGTGCTGGCATAAATTATTGCTTAAATCAGGAACAACCAGAGTAATGAACAGAGAGGTCCTAAATCATATAAGACACATTGTTAGAAGGTAACACTATGTATGATTTGCTTTGGTCATGTCATGTGTGCAAATTCATTGGAGAAAGCAATGATGTTAGAAATGTCCCAAAGGTGGTTTTTCAAGAAGCAATTGGATTTTCTGATTTTTCTTTGAAGATGTTTTGCTTCTCATCCAAAAAGCAGAGGCTTCTTAGATGAGAAGCAAAACATCTTCAACAAAAAACTAGAAAGTCCTGTTGCCTCTTGAAAAAGCACCTTTGGGAAAACCATGACCCAGATGACTGCAAATCTCCATAGATATTTATCTATACACAGGGCTGGGATTCAAAATTTTTAATAACTGGTTCTGTGTGCATGGCTTGGTGGTCATGTGACTGGTTGGACATGGCTTGGTGGTCATGTTATTGGCTGGGTGTGGCCAATTCAATATCACTCACATCAAGGTATGCATCTCCTAGCCTGGCCTCTCATGACTGTGGGGATGCTGCAACTTTTGTAAGTGTGAAAAATGGTCATAAGTCACTTTTTTCAGTGCCATTATAACTTTAAATGTTCGCTCCACACAAGCAAAGTACCAGCAAAGGAGGTGAAAAATACTCCAGAGAAGTTCCAGAGACAGGAAGTCTCGTCCTGCCAAGAATGTAATAAGGGTTAATGGAGAAGCAGTTTCTATAAGCAACACCAGAATGTTTCCTTCTTGCCTTCCTAACAGGATTAGACCAGTAATTTCTTCTAACAACCAGTTCTCTGAACTGCTTAGAATACAAACAACCGGTTCTAGTGAATAGCTGCGAACTGGTAGAATCCTACCCCTGGCTATACACCACAGAGCTGAAAAAGCTTCTTGGATGAGAAGTGAAATGCCTTCAAAGGAAAAAAAAAACCAGAAAGTCCACTTCCTTGAAAAAGCACCCTTGAGAAAACCATGACTTGGACGATGGAGAATCTCCATAGATACTAGAAATGGTTAGCAGAACAAGAAGAAGAGGCAAGCAAAGAACATGTTGGCTTGATAACATCACATCTGATTCATGTAATGTTAAACATTCAACAACTGAAAGAAGTTCTACTTTACAGGGTTGCATGGAGATATTTGGGTTGTTTGGTGTTACCCTTTTCCACAAAGACATCAATTATTGTTATTCATGTCACTGAGTTCACACGTTCACTAAATCAAAATGTGTTTTTTGTTTGGATTTGATGTTGCACCTTCAAGCCACTTTGTGTGAAGCCATCTTAATTCTTCAAATTGGTTTATATTAGGGTTGAGCCAAGCAGAATTTTAGAACTGATGCAAGTTGCAAGATAAGTTACCATAAGTTGGACACAGTGAAATGGTTGAAACAACAACAACAAAGAATTGCTAAGATTCAGATGTATACACTATATTGCCACACCCTAATTGGTTCATCTTTTGATTCAGCCCGGGGAGTAAGATATGCTTTGGAATGCTTTTGATTGTGAGTATAATATTTACTTCCTGTACATTAAAACAACAAAGTCTTTGGATTTTGGAAAGAAAAAAAATGTTGCTAAAATGAATTAGAGAGAGGTAAAGTATCTTGCATCAGTTCTGAAGTGCTCCTTTTGAATAATTACTAAAGTTGGCACAGCTCTATGTAAAATAATTCCAAGAGTGAAATGGAAGGTTCAAACAAAATGGGTTGAGGTTGAACATTAGATTTTGATTTAGTGAATGTGTGAACTCGGTGACATGAGTAACAACAATTGAGGTCATTGTGGAAAAGGAGATCGAAAAACACCACAAATATAGCTGCAGTGCTAAATGAGAACATCATGACATTTTAAATATTTTTACAGTACAAAAATTGACTCACATGAAGCAGTTTGAAAGTCCAGCTCAACTTTTAACTCTGAGAATCCCATGTTATATTTCTTCTCTCTTTGAGCCGGTGGGAAGCAATTAATTAATTAAAACTATAATTTTGGTTCATCGAGCATGCCAGACCTCACTCAAAAACATTGGCTAGTCACTTTTCATCTGGCATAAAGAGAAATCCTCAGCATGATAACTGTTATAATATCCTATACAATGGGGAGAAAAGCAGGCTTAGATTTTAGTCAGAATTACAGCCAGAGCAAAGACAGAACTGCTAGCAAAGGAATAAATCTTTCTCTAAGCTTTGAACTGGGATGGGAAAAGAAAGTTTTCAAAGAAAACAGAAATAAGATATTCAAAGCTGTATATTGGCTCATGCTAACATCCTTTCAGGCATACTATATGCTTATTCTTTCAGGAATATCAATTGTGCCTATTATATACCACCAGGTATCTTTTATTTAGTATATGTTTTTTTATTCATAAACATTTTGAATACAGTGTACTGTAAGGGCATATCAATAATAGAAAAACAAAGAAAAAACATAGAGAAATATCAACATATATATTGATAACAGTAACAATAGTATAATAGAATAATTTTGACTAAGTTTCTTTGTATTAGCTTATTTGTATTTTTATTGATTACATTAGCATATCTATAATTATAAACCCCCTTTATATTTAATTCATACATAGCAGTAATCTTTCTTCACCTAATTTCCACCTCTTATCTCGAACCATTCATAAAATCTATTCCATGTTAAGTAATATTCTGTGTTCCATCCCAAAAGAAGCGCAGGAGACTGGGTTCCAAACAACAACTCTTTATTTTAAATCACTAGGTAAAGAAACGGAACATAGCCCAAGCCGCGGCAGCCCTTTATATAGCGGCTAGCCTGCCGGCTTGTGGCCAATGACAGATATTTAATTCTTCCCACCATTTGGAGGCTTCCCGGACTGGTTCCTAGCGAACCAATCCATAAGTAGCCTTTTCGGCCAATCAGAATGGAGTACTTGGAACCTACCAATTTCCATACAGAACATTCTGTGTCTTCTTTGTCCTTTATTTTTAATGTCAATCTCTGCACTATTCTAGTATTTTCCAAATTATGTCATCCTCTGATGGGTGTTCTCATTTTTCAATATTGTGCAAATGCAATCCTTGCCGCTGTCAATACATTCAAAACTAAATATATAGTCCCTTTGTCATAACCCTCTGGCAATATACCCAACAAAAATATTTCTAGTTTCAGATCCATAAGTTGCTTAATCATCTTTTCTTCACCAGGTACCTTTTTAAACCACAATAAAAAAAAAGCTGGAACACATTTCCTCACTAGTCCTACACAGGAAAGCCACAAGTCATAGCATTGACTTCAATGGCACCAAAACCCTAGCCACTGTAGAAAACCCCAGCTACAGAATTATCAGAGAAGCCATAGAGATTGAAAAAGACCTGAAAGCATGAATAGAAGAGAAGATTCCACCAGACTGTCAATTATTTGGAAGCCTGCACTCTCAAACAAAATACCTCCACACCACAAGCCAGGGAAACACCTGGGCACAAACAGAGTCCCCCTGATACCTCCAGCTCATATACACCCCAACCAGGCACCCAGATGAAACTTAACTTTCGAATAAATGTTAGCCATCCATTTACTCGGAGCCAAGCCACACTAAAAGCCTCCAATACAGGAACACAATGTTGCCAGCCAATCAAGACACACAAAAAAAGCCACAAAACAGACAGAAGATATTAGAAACACCAATCAAGCAGAACACAGCAAACTCCAAGACCAATAAACACAGACCAAGACTCCCAACCAACCAGGATGAAGAAATCTTTTTCTTTTCTTTTTCTTTTTTTCTTCCTTTCTTTTTTTTTAAAAAAAATCCAAACTTTTGAGTACTGATCTGAGGCTTTTCAGCACCTTGGCGGGATAGATGAATTGGAGGACACAGACTGCAAATCTAAAAGCTTCTGAAGCCAAGAAATTTCATGTTAAAATAATTCAAGTTCTTTGTGAGAATTAACTGGCAAATGGTAAGTGAATTTGAAATCCATCTGCAGAAGGGAAAATTAATCAGCTTGTTGGCTTCAAAAGAAGAAATTATTTATGGTTCTTAGAGGGAAAGGAAAGGAACGGAAGTAAAGGGAAAAAAAGGAAGGGAATGAAAAGGAAGCAGAGGAAAGGAAGGAAAGGAAAGATGAAATGGAATGAAGAAGGGAAGGGAAAGGAAGTGAAGGGGAAAGAGGAAAGTGGAACGGAGAAGAAAAAAGGAAAGGAAATGAGAAATTGGAAGAAAGGAAGAAAAGACCTGATTCTGATTTTATTAAAAAATACAACCTTACTCATAGTTCTGATTAAGCTTAAACATTTCAGTTCTATGTCCATAAATACTAGATAAAAGCTGACCTTTCAAGTATTGAAGGACTCAGTTTCCTCTGTTCAGGGGAAATATATGAAATTAGAAGTCTTCTGATATCATATAAGGTCACTCATGCTCAAGGCATCTCCTGGTTAGATTACTGCAACATGGTCTACATGGGGCAACCGATGATCAGATGCTACAACTGGTGTAGAGCGCAACAGCATGGACAGTTCTGGAGGGCTCTCCGATGGCATATGTGACACCATTGTTAGGGGAGCTGCACTGGCTGCCAGTTTGCTTCTGGGTCAAATTCCAGGTGTTGGTTATCACCTTTAAAACCTTCTATAACAAAGGTGCAGGGCAGAGGTGGGCTGCACATAATGTAACAACTGGTTCACCTAGTATAGAACTGAAAATGTGAGTTTGTGCCTGCTTGCTTGTGCGCAGCTGCAAAAACATGGGGATTTCCTGTGTGCAGCAGCCTTGGTGAGTAGAGCGGGTGAGGCATGGAAATCAGCTGGGCTGCATGGGTGGGGCGAGCAAACCAGATATATAGGATGGGATGGCACCGGGGCAGATGGGTGGGCCCAGCCAGTGGTTGGAACTACCAGTATGGGTGAGGTGGGTTTGAACTGGTACCAGCCCACTGCTGGTATAGGATATCTTAAGAACTGTCTCACCCCAATGGGGCTAGCCCATTCCACTCATTCTAACAGGAAGGGTCTACTTTGGATTTTGGTGGCAAAAGAATTTCAGCTGGAGGGATCCAGGAAAAGAGCGCCCCCTTTGGAATATTCTCCTGTTGGAAGTGAGAGCCACCTGGCCTTTTGGAAGTGCCTGAACACTAATCTGGGACTCAGCCGGAGACCTACTATGTTGAGGGCTGGCTGACAAGGTAGAGAAGATCTTCACCTCCAGGCTACCCCACCATCTTGATTTCTAGCTTTTGCATTTAAAATGTTTTTTTTTTAAATAAAATTATTTAAAAAATTAAATGAAGAAATTTATTTTGGTTTTCTCTTCTACTAATTTTAATTGTCTTATATGACTTTTTTTTAGTTTTTATCATATGATAGGCTGCCAAGAGTTGCTGTGTCAGTGAGATGGTCAGCATAATATTTTAATAGATAGATGGATAGATAGATAGATGATTGATAGATGATGAATAGATAGATGGATGCATGGATGGATGCATGGATAGACAGATGTATAGATAGATAATTGATATATATTAGATAGATGATGGATGGATGGATAGATGAATAAATAGGTAGGTAGATAGATGGATAGATGGATAGATAGATATGGATGATAGATAGATATAGATGATTGAGATAAATAGATAGATAGATAGATAGATAGATAGATAGATAGATAGATAGATAGAATAAATGAATATGCACAAATTGTCCCCTCTACTCAAAATGTCCATTGTGAAGTAAGACCTTCGCTAAATTAGTTTTGCCCCATTTTACGACCTCTCTTGCCACCATGGTTTAGGGAATCACTGCAGTCAATAAGTGAGGAACACGGTTGTTAAGTGAATCCGTCTTTCTCTCCCCCCCTTGGCTTTGCTTGTTAGAAGGTTGTCCAAATGAAATCACGTGACCACGGGAGATAGCAACAGTCATAGGTATGAACCCAGTTGCCGAGCTTCTGAATTTTGATCCCATCATCCTGGGGATGCTGCGAAGATTGTAACTGTGAAAAATGGTCCTAGGTCCCCTTTTTTCAGTGCTGCTGTAACTTTGAACGGTCACTAAATGAACTGTTGTAAGTTGAGGACTAGCTGTATTTCCGTACAGGGGATTCACACTTAGAGGATCCAACTGCTGCTATGTAATGGAAACAGCTGAGAACCGCTGAACCAGCTGATTGCCATTTAACTGAAATCCTCTATTCCAAAATGTAGCTAACTATATCAGAAAACAAATGTAGCATGGTTTTAAGAACTGTCAAAATATTTTATTGATGCCTGTTTGGCATCCTTAAACTCTAGCTATGCTATTGAGCTTTACATTACTTCGCAGCTGTTAACAGTCACAGAATTTCATTACTTGCAAGCTGGTGGTTATAGATTTTTTAAGTGAATTGTTGTACTTCAGAAGTGTTATTTCAGGCACCATTCGCATATCTTGTTCATGAGACATTAGGCAGATGCCAGTCAAAGTTATAGTCCTTTCCATTCCTCTAATGAGTTGTTTTGGTTGCCCAGACCACAGCTTATCACCTCAACACATTTAAAATACTTGTTACTTCAATATGGATTTTCTATTTCTTATTTTTCTTTTTTCTTTTTTAGAAAAAAGCACTCAACAATGTCTCATATGCTTTATTGCTATTTCATCTATTCTCATTGACATAGAAAAATGCGAAATAAATAAATACATAAATAAATAAATAAATAAATACCCATCTTAATATGTGTTTTGCTTTTTTCTCAGATGGGTTAATCCAGAGATAGTATTCAGCAGGTTCTGACCAGTTCTGGAGAACCGGTTGTGGTAATTTGGAGTAGTTCAGAGAACCAGCAAATCCCACCTCTGACTGGCCCCACCCCCATCTATTCTCTGCCTCCCGAGTCCCAGCTGATTGGCTGGGTCTTCTTTGGTTGCCCTGCACAGAGAAAAGAAGGTTAGTAGGGTGGGGAGGGAATGGAGATTTTGTAGTATCCTTTCCCTGGCATACCTGCCACGCCCACATAACCAGTAGTAAAAAAATTTGAATCCCACCCCTGAGATTCCTTGAATTAACTTTTTATGCATATTCCTAACAATGCGGACACTGAAATGTTGCCACATGGGAGAAAAATCTATTCAAGCAAGGAGAGATTATTTTGGGGTTAGCAGTTAAGAAAAACACAGACTAGGATCTACAACTATGAATCCTTTAAGAGGAACAGACAAAGGTCAAACAGAAGCAAGAGCTGAGCAGATTCTCACCCAACATCAACATTAGTAAGAGATGGGACCACACATGGTTCCAAAAATGAGATAATGAAGTACTAATTTGCCTAGAAAACACACCCAGGCTCTCAGTGGCATGGAAGTTGTCAAGAAAAAACAAGTTTATATTCCACAACCAACCTCCGATCTCCAAAAACAGATCATCAAAGTTTTTAGCAAAGTTGTTAGACAGCCCATTATCTACCAATGGGGAAAAAACCACAAATTTATAGAATCTCTACAGGCCAATAGTTTATTTTGAAAAAGTGAGCTCTTTAATTGAAAAAAAGGAGAAGAAGAATGTCATCTACCTACTTATTGCTCTTGGAACTACAGGTCATGTTTCTAAAACAAGTGCATTCCTCCAAACCAGCCTGCTTTGTGACATTAAAGCACAAGATTGTGGGACTGCATTTAATTCCAGCTTCAATGTACCCTTGAGGTTCACAAGGGTGTAGAACTTTAGTAATATATTTTGAGAACTTTTTTTAAAGCAAAGATTAATGCTGCAGTTCTTGCCTTGACAATACATGGAGTCAATTCAAGCAACTGATTATACCCTGTAACACTTTGCACATAGAAATTGCAACAAATTTCTGAGTCCTCAGAAGTCTGTCAGCACAACCAGACATGGGTCTAAGACAAATGCTGCTAGGGTGAAGTAATGTTACCCTAATTTGATAAGGAATATAAATAAGAATATACCTGATCTAAAGGCCCTGTCACACTGCCCAACGGATGCAAAACGTTTGTAAAAAGGACACAGCGGACAAGAAAAATGTTCCATCCATTGTTATCCGCTCTCAAAAGGGATGAAAATTTGCATAACCAGAGCGGATAACACGGAAAGGGACGGAAGGGGGGAGGACGCAGAGTGGATGGAAAACGGATGCGGAACGGAAGCCAAGCGGATGAGAGTGGATGGGAGCGGATGACACATCCGCAAGGCTTCCGGATGACCGCAGCAAAGCGGATGTGGAACGGAAAGAGCGGATGCAGAGAAGACGCCGAGCGGATGAAGCGGATGCACGGCAGATGCACAGCGGATGAAGCGAATGCAGAGCAGAAGCCTAGCGGATGCGTAGCGGAAGCCTAGCGGATGCCTTGCGTTTAATGCTCATGCGGGGGGTATGTATGTCTTGATGTGATGCCTGTGTAGTATCTTACTGATTTTATCTGTAGTACCTCTTATGTAGGGCAAGACAGCTGTTCCATAGGTCTGTTGGTCTTCTAGGTCTCTGTTATGTCTTGGTGTGTTTTTGTGGATCAAGTTGGTGATTTTGTTTTTTTGGAAGCCATTGGCTGTCAATACTTCAGTCAGGGTGCATAGTTCAGTCTTTATATGTGTCTTATCTATGCACCCTGACTGAAGTATTGACAGCCAATGACTTCCAAAAAAACAAAACCACCAACTTGATCCACAAAAACACACCAAGACATAACAGAGACCTAGAAGACCAACAGACCTATGGAACAGCTGTCTTGCCCTACATAAGAGATACTACAGATAAAATCAGTAAGATACTACACAGGCATCACATCAAGACTGCCTTCAAATCAGACAAAAAAATAGCAGCCATCCTGAGAAACCCCAAAGACAAAACTGACCTGGAAAACCAAGGCATATACGAAATTCCCTGTGCATCATGCCCGGCCACATACATTGGACAGACCAATAGAAGAATAAGTACCCACCTAGATGAACACAAAAATGCAGTAAAAAAGCTGGAACACACCTCCTCACTAGTCCAACACATGAAAACCACAGGTCACAACATAAACTTCAATGGCACTAAAACCCTAGCCGCTATAGAAAACCCCAACCACAGAATCATCAGAGAAGCCATAGAGATTGATAAAAGACCTGAAAGCATGAATAAAAGAGATGATTCCACCAGACTGTCAATCATTTGGAAGCCTGCACTCTCAAATAGAAAGATCTCCACACCACAATCGAGGCAAACACCTTGGCATAAACATACTCCCTCTGATACCTCCAGCTCAAACACACCCCAACCAGGCACCCAGATGAAACCTAGCTTCCTAATAGATAATAGCCATCCTTTCACATGAAGCCAAGCTGCACTGAAAGCCTCCAATACAGGAACACAGTGTTGCTAGCCATTCAAAGCCACAAAACAGACAGAAGAAACCAGAAACACCAATCAAACAAACTCCAAGGACAATAAACACAGACAAAGACTCCCAACCAATCAGGATGCAGAAAAAAACATCCTGGCACAGCAATAGGCTAGCCTCAAATTTAAAACCAACGACTGTGATAGCCTGACCCACATACAAACTCAATATAGAAGCCTGATGATGGCAGATGAGATTCTGCTGAAACGTTGCTACAACTTTAAAAGCACTACAATGACGTTGGATAATACCCGAAGGAAGCTGAACAGCACACATGTAAGTACCCGTGAAAACTTAAACATACACACACACACACACACACATGTATAGATAGATAGATAGATAGATAGATAGATAGATAGATAGATACATACATACATACATACATACATACATACATATATATATATATATATATATATATATATATATATATATATAAACACAAAAAATGCAGTAGATGCACTCTCAAATTGAAAGATCTCCACCCCACAAAACAGACAAACACATGAGCACAAACAGACTCCCTCTGATGCCTCCAACTGAAACACCCCCCCACCAGACACCCAGGTGAAACCTAGCTTCCTAATGGATAGCAGTCATCCTTTCACACGAAGCCAAGCTGCACTGAAAGCCTCCCACACAGGAACAGAGTGTTGCCAGCCAATCAAAGCCACAAAAGAAGAAACCAGACAGAAGTCTGTGTGAAGAAACCACACAGACAGAAGAAACCAGAAACACCAATCAATCAAACTCCAAGTCCAGTGAACACAGACCCAGGCTCCTAGCCAATCAGAATAGACCAGCCTCAAATTTGAAACCAGAAGCTGTGAGACACACATCCATACAGAAGCCTGATGCTGGCAGATGAGATTCTGCTGAAACGTTGCTACAACTTTAACAGCACTACAATGACGTGGGATAATACCCGAGGGAAGCTAAACAGCACACATGTAAGTACCCGCGAAAGCTTCAAAAAAAACAAACCATATATATATATGTATGTTTTTTAAAGCTTTTGCGGGTACTTACATGTGGGCTGTTCAGCTTCCTTTGGGTATTATCCCACGTCATTGTAGTGCTGTTAAAGTTGTAGCAACGTTTCAGCAGAATCTCATCTGCCATCATCAGGCTTCTGTATGGATGTGGGTCTCACAGCTTTTGGTTTCAAATTCGAGGCTGGCCTATTCTGATTGGCTGTAAGCCTGCACTCTCAAATAGAAAGATCTCCACACCACAAACCAGGCAAACACCTGAGCACAAACAGACTCCCTCTGATGCCTCCAACTCGAACACCCCCCCACCAGGCACCCAGGTGAAACCTGGCTTCCTAATGGATAGCAGCCGTCCTTTCACACGAAGCCAAGCTGCACTGAAAGCTTCCGACACAGGAACAGAGTGTTGCCAGCCAATCAAAGCCACAAAACAGACAAAAGAAACCAGAAACACCAATCAATCAAACTCCAAGTCCAATGAACACAGACCCAAACTCCCAGCCAATCAGAATAGGCCAGCCTCGAATTTGAAACCAAAAGCTGTGAGACCCACATCCATACAAAAGCCTGATGATGGCAGATGAGATTCTGCTGAAACGTTGCTACAACTTTAAAAGCACAGCTACAATGACGTGGAATAATACCTGAAGGAAGCTGAACAGCACACATGTAAGTACCCGCGAAAGCTTAAAAAAAATAAAATAAAACACACACACACACACACACACACACACACACATATATATATGGGAGTGTGTGCTCCAAGGGCTGTGGAAGAAACTGGGGAAGGGCAATGTCTGGCTGGGCAGAGAAGGGGAGAGGTAGAGCAAGGGAGAGGGAATTCAGAGGAAGATCCTGGCCCACCCCCTCTTCATCCTAGGGCACGCAGGGAGGAACGGATAAGGGAGCAATGTGAATTGCATGTGTGAATTCCCTTCATTAGCTGCAGCTGGGAACACAGTGTTTAAAAAGGGAAGTTGTGCATAGCAAACTGTTTGGAGCAAATCATGAGTTATCTGGTATCATTGAGGCTTATCTGTGTTCCTGGCATCTTCTCAACTGTGTGTGTTTTGGCTGTGCTTTCAAATCTGCAATTCCTTCTCTTGCTGTGTCAAGTTACTTACTGCCACATGGTTTGTTTGGATTTTTAGTTACAGTTTGTATGTACTTTTTTTTCAGACTGAATTTCCTCCAATTAAAGGCTGTTCCTGGGAGAGTTTTTCTCAAGCTGTGGGTAACCTGAACATTGGGGGAAAAGTTGGAGCTAATAAAGGGACTCTTCTCGCTTATTGGACTGTGTTGCCTTTGTGCCATGCCCCAGGTCATCACAGATGGCACCAACCTTCAACCAACTCATGCAATCCACTGCCCCATTCACACCCTCCCAATGACCCTGCCCTGAGGTGCTCTCCTTATCACATGATCCATCACAAGGTTCACAGAGGACTCACAGCTGACTCCTCATAAGACCTATCACAAGACCCTCACTTGACACACCAAATTTGAACTGAAGCTTTTATAAACAGAACACTGACACTGACATTCCCTAAACTCTGCTGAAGATGTTACCTAGGTTGGTAACAAAATGTTCAGAAACCAACCCACAAGCTTGGAAAATGAATCTTTAGTGTTTTGTTCAGCATTTAGACTTATATACTGGTTCACAGTGCTTTTACTGCCCTCTCTAAGCAGTTTACAGAGTCAACATATTTCCCCCCAACAATTTGGGTTCTCATTTTACCTACCTACTATATTTACCTAAAGATGGAAGGCTGAGTCAACCTTGAGCCTGGTGAGATTTGATCTGCCAAATTGCAGGCAGCTGGCAGTCAGCAGGAGTAGCCTGCAGTACTGCATTCTAACCACTGTGCCACCAAGGCTCTATCATAATCCCTTGTGAACCCATGCTACAAAGTGTACAAAGTTGATAATCAATATCTTGAATTGGATCTGAAAATAAACTGGCAACTAGTGTAGCTGTCACAAATAGTGGTGTTATATGGGCCACCATAGGCTCACAAAGAATATCATGTGTAATTGCATTCTGGTTGGTTCCAAATGCTCTTCTAGGGTAGGCCTGTGTAAGGTGCATCGATGTAGTTCAGCTACAGTCAGGCTCATTTCATGGTTCATGAAGGTGCTGTCCAAAATTTATGATTCTTTCCAACTAGGAGTTAATCTAAAGCCCATGTCACACTGCACCAACGGATGCAAAGAGGATGTAAAATGGACAAAAAAGCTTGCCATCCGTTGGTTAACGCGATGTACTCACTGCCTCTGTTTTGCTTCCTCTTTATCCGTCCAGCATCCGTTTATTAACATTTCATCCGCTCAGAAAGTTTTGAGCTGCCCAAAACTTTTGAGCAGAAAATGTATCCAATGCATCCGTTCTGCATCCTCTAGGCATATGGGGGACATCCGTTCTGCATCCATTACGCACCTGCTATATCCGCTAGGCATCCGCTGTGCATCCGCACAACTAAAATCCGTTCCAGCGGTAACGGACACAGGGAGGAAGTGGAACGGACACGCAGCGTTAGTAGTACGGATGGAGAAAGGATGAAAGCGGATGCAGCTCATCCGCTCTGCATCCGCTCTGCATCCGCTCTGCATCCTCTACGCATCTGCTTTGCATCCTCTACGCATCCTCTACACATCCGCTCTGCATCCGCTCTGCATCCTCTACGCATCCTCTACGCATCCTCTACGCATCCTCTATACATCCGCTCTGCATCCTCTATACATCCGCTCTGCGTCCTCCCCACATCCATTCCTTTCCGTGTTATCCGCTCTGCTTATGCAAATTTTTGCCCCTTTTGAGAGCGGATAACAACGGATGGAACATTTTGCTCGTCTGTTGTGTCCTTTTTGCATCCGTTGGGCAGTGTGACATGGCCTTAAAATATGAGTCTGAAGGATCTCGGGTGCCCATGGATGTAAGGAATGAAAATATTTTTGGAGCGAAAGAAAAGACAACTTGGTTCAAAACTCTCTCATTGGTGAAGATGGTACAGGATTGACCTGAAAATATACATAATGGCAGCAACCCAAGATAAATATAATGAAAGTAATATTCAAGTGGATTCCTAAAAATATGAATCAGATCCATGCAAAAATATAGAATAGAAATATGAATCAGATTCATGCAAAGCCCCATTCCCAAACATTTACAGAAATATATTGTTAAGGTTTAGGGATTTTCCTTCACTCACTCTGAAGTCCAAATGTTTATGGATTTTCAGGCCTCAGCTATATTTGAGAGATTGTCACAGAGAATTGGAGATCAACCTATTCTTTGAAACATCTGAGGGCAGGACAAGAAATAACAGATGGAAACTTATCTATGAGAGATTCAACCTAAACATAAGGAGAATTAATCAGTTAATCAACAGTTAATAATTAAATGGCTTTCCTCCAGAAGTTCCAACACTGGAGATTTTTAAGAAATGATAACCAAATCTCCCCCCCCCCCCGATAAAGTGGGATCTCCCTATGAGAAAGAATCTCTGAGAGCTACCTTAAATTTCTTTTTATAGTTAACACAATGAAGAAAAATGAAAGAGGAAAGTTGGTTGGTCAAGATAAGAGTAATCCCTTCTTGCATAGGAAATCAAGTATAAAGCTTGTTTGAAGTTAGGTAACCAGATACCAGTGAACACTAAGAATTTTTTTCTTAGCAGGAGATCGTCTCCAGACATCCTTCTAAAAATTATCTTTTTAGAATAGAATAGAATTCTTTATTGGCCAAGTGTGATTGGACACACAAGGAATTTGTCTTGGTGCAAATGCTCTCAGTGTACAATAAAAGAAAATATACATTCGTCAAGAGTCAAGAATCATAAGGTACAACACTTAATAATACTCACAGGGTACAATAAGCAATCAAATCATACTAGGAAACAGTCAATGTCAATAAAGATGCAAGCAACAAAGTTACAGGCATACAGTCACAAGTGGGAGAGGATGGGTGATAAGTAGTGATGAGAAGGTTAACAGTAATCATAGTGCAGATTTTGTAAACAGTTGGACAGTGTTGAGGAAATTATTTGTTTAGCAGAATGATGGCATCCAAGAAAAACCTGTCCTTGTGTCTAGTCATTCTGGTGTGCAGTGCTCTATAGCGTTGATTTGAGGAAAGGAGTTGAAACAGTTTATGTCCAGGATGTGTGGGGTCTGTAGGTATTTTCACAGCCCTCTTTTACTTGAGGAATGTGCAGTGATAGGATAAAAAAGTTTTCCAACATTCCAATCTGTAATGAGTCTGAACATAGAAAATAAATCAAATTGAAATACTATGTTAGTTAACAAGTTACAAAATAAGTTATCATGTGTCCCTTGGAAGAGATTGGACACCCTTCAATTTTTCTCAAATGGTATAGGGGTGTGATGGCTAACCTTTTCTGTACCAAGTGCCCGAAGCGTGTACGCATCCCCAAAATGCAATGTGTGCACACAGCCCACACATGAGCCTAGCCTCCACACATGTGTGCATGACTCCTCCATGCCCCCACATATGCACATGTAACACCTCGTGCCCCCTATGTATGTGTGCGTGATCCCCGTGAGTGCAACCTGCCCCCACACATGCATGTGCAACACCCATGGGTGCACCCCACTCCCCGGTATATGCACAGGTGACCCCTGCAGGTACACCCTGCCCCCTTTGTATGCATTCATGACCCCCACATGTGTGCCCTACCCCCTGCACACGTGCGGCAGAGACATGAAGACCACCTGGCTGGCAGGAGGAGCACGTGTGCATGCACAGCAGAGCTGAGCTGGGGCGATGGCTCACGTGCCCAGAGAGATGGTTCTGTGTGCCACCTCTGACACGTGTGCCATAGATTTGACATCATGGGTATAGGATCTCGTCCTTTAACAGGGAGTTGGACTAGAACGGTGATGGCTAACCTTTTTGGGATCCTGTGCCAAAAATTGTGTGTGCGCTTGTATGCTCGCACTCGCGTGCCAGCACCCAAGAAGGCAATGCGTGGCCCCCATGCCCTCTATGCATTCATGTGCAATCCCCACCCACCCACCCCCACCACCCCCTTACCTGTACCTCACAGCTTATTTTTGGGTGGTTGAGGCCTTTTTCGGCCTCCCAGAGGCTTGAGGAAGGCTTCTGCAGGCTTCTGCAGGCTTTGTAGGCCGAAAATTAGCCTACAAATTAACGTTTCTTCTCTTCTGGTATTTTCATAAAAACAGGAAGTAATGAAACAGGGCTAGTTTTCAGCCTACAAAGCTTGCAGAAGCCTTCCTCAAGCCTTTGGGAGGCTGAAAAAGTCCTTGAACGGGTCAAAAATCAGTTGCGAGGTGCGCGCATGCCCAATGAGGTAAGTTTGCCTGCAGCTTGTGTATCAGCACAAATGGCTCTGTGTGCTATAGGTTCACCATCACGGGACTAGAAGATCTCAAAGTTCTTCCTTCAAACTTCTGTTATTCCATTATTCTGTTGTTCCATTATTCTGTTATTCCAATGAATTGCAAATGGTGATCCTACCATACCCACGTTGGAATGGAAAAATATACAAAACACTTTGAAAGGGAGAAGAAGGATAATATTGGAGTCATCAACATCTAGGATTGACTCTTGGTATCAAGCCATCATTGCCCCAATTCCCCTGAAAAAGCATTAAAAGTTAAATGATAATTTGGGGAAATAAATGGAAGGTTTTAACATACATTCTGTTTCTTTCTTGCCTTGTCTCTTATCCTGAATTGCTTTATTGTAATGTTTTATGACCTGCTTTCACTAGCTGTCTGGTTTATTGGCTGATTTATTTTGTGCAAAAGATTGGTGAGTTAAATCACTCGCTTTTCTGTTTCAACCCTGACAATCAGCATGTCTGCATTCTAGAAAAGACATCATGATCCCTTCCCACCAACTTTTTCTTTGGCAGAAGGAAAAACCTCTATGAAATTTGTCAATTAACCTTCAGCATACTGCTTTTCTCCTCTGCATATGTCCTCATGATTTGACCATAAATTAAGAGAGAGGAAGTAAGGGGAGGAGGGAAGAGAAGAGAGAGAATTGCAAGTTTCAAAGCCACTTCTTCAATTTAAGTGGAATTTGGTGATTACAAGTAGTAGGGGCTGTTGTGTTAGTTTTATTTTTTTTGTACCTACAAGTCAATGATGAATTCATACTGAAGCTTCTCTGGTTACCCCAAATGGAAAGCTTAGTGTCTTCATTTTTTTCCCCTTTATTCAAACATGCCCAGTTCTTAGATGTTGCCTGAACAAGTCTCTACAGTTTTCTCAGTAAGTTTTTTTCAGAATTGGTTTGCCATTGCCTCCTTCCTAGGGCTGAGAGAAAGTGATTGGCTTAATCCTGCTGATTTTGTGCACCTAGTCTCCCAGTTTCTCACTTGATGCTTTAACCTTTACACCAAAGTGTCTCCTTCAAATGATAATCCAGATGTCCTTTAGATAATATTTATTTGTCTGTATGAGTGGTATAGTGGCCATGTGGTGAAGATGTTCACCTTGTACTCGGAAGGTTGAGAGTTCAACCCTAGGTAGCCACAGATGTTTCTCTCTCAAGGCACAAAAGAAAATATCTGCTGCAAACTCTGCTTAGGTGTCAGGAAGGGAATCTTAGCCAGTAAATGCTCAGCTCCATTCTGATGCCTCGATTGTATCCTGAATTAAGGGATTTACATGGTCATAAAAAGGAAAAAAATGTTCAATTTATGTAGCTGTCCATCTCACGTACGAGACTCCTAGCAGCTTACAAATTTAAAGACACAAAAATGATACCAAATTATATATCCAAGAACACAACCACAAGAAGAGAGCCATAACAACAGTGAAAATGTCAAAACCGTAAAAAGATAATCTGTGGGAGAGCACAGTTTCAGTTTCCCTGGCAATATAGCCAGGTTGCAAGCTTTGCATCACCATTCCCAGCCAAGACAAAAAAGACGTGTCTTCACGTTCCTCCAGAAAACCAACAAAATCTTCTGACCAATTTGACTTTGAGGAAATTATATTCCAGAGGGCAGGTGTTTCGTGCACAATACTTGGCAACATGTCTCTTCTGCCAAACGTGATGGTCTGGGGGAGATTGGATTGGGGAGAGGCAGTTCCACAAATACTCTGTATTTGTAAGGTTTTGCATGTCGTTAGTAGCAGCTTGAATTCAACCCAGAAATAAACTGGCAATGAATGCAGCTCGCAGAGCAGAGATACAATGGGTGTTGATCCAGGTGGGTATGTATCTAATGCCAACAAACAAACAAAAACACATTTTTTCCTGATTTCTGATTTTTTTTCCTTTCTCAAAATGAAAAAAAAAGTAACCTGTCATGAAGTAGGACACTAATAATTTGGATGTGGTTTTTAAAGCAGAACTTCTGTAAGCTCCTGATATATAATATTGTTCTGACCTAGGCGTCCCCAAAAATCATTAAGCAGATTCTTTGTCCTGGCAAAACCCCTTTTATTCAATGAAGGTGAATTTCTTGCATTCACATTCAGCCAAAGGCCTAGCAAATAGTCTTTCAAGGGTCTTAATTAGGAGCACAGATCTTATCTAGCCTGGAGAGCTGCCAAGTAAATATTTTCAAATGCAGTGTTGACAAGGAAGGACTCAGCACAGAGTCTCTGAGGTGGGTATTCAGCAGGTTCTGACCAGTTGTGGAGAACTGGTAGTGGAAATTTTGAGTAGTTCAGAGAACCGGCAAATACCACCTCTGACTGGCCCTGCCCCTAACTATTCTCTGCCTCCTGAGTCCCAGCTGATCGGCGGTTCTTCTTTGGTTGCCCTGCACAGGAGAACAGAGCTGGAAAGCAGGTTAGTGGGATGGGGAGGGGAGGGGGAATTTACAGTTACCTTTCCCCAGGAATGGGGAGGGAATGGAGATTTTACAGTATCCTTCCCCTGCCATGCCCACTAAGCCATGCCCACCAAGTCACACCCACAGTACTAGTAGTAAATTTAGTTTGAATCTCACCACTGTCTGAGATGCATAGACAGATCTTCACATTGCTGCAGCGAATGAATTGTTTCCTGCAAAACCCCCCTCCTCTTCTGCTCCTCTTTTAATTCCCTATGGAAGGGGCCATTCACTGTTCACCTGTGGCCTTACTCCAATGTTGACCCTTAGTTCATAATTGTTCTTTTCTTTTGGCAGCTCTGTGCATGCGCAGGCTGGGAACCGGCTCCAGCTGCTCCTCCTCATCAGGGCTGTCCAAGTGGAAGGCAGCTAATAACTGCCAGCCTGCCCTGGCCCCATCTCTGCCTCTAATGCAGATACCTCATCTGAGCTTTCCTCAGCCTCCAGGACTGGCCCAGGTTCCTCCCCAATCTCCTCACTGCTGTCCAACTCTGCTGCCAGCTCCACCAGTTGCCGGCAGACCACAACAAATATGGTGAATAAAAAGGAATAGCACCATGTATAATACTCCATCCAGAACATCACGATCCACTCCAGATCAGGAGTAAAGAAAACTATTATTATTATTTTATCAATGGTTCAATGTTTTCTTTTTTTCGTACATTCTCTTAACAAGACTGAAAGGGAGATTTCATCATTTTCCACCCATACAGAAGCTTTGTTCTTGTTGAAGAGAGCAAGGTTGCATTGACAGTGATTTTATAATAACTTTTTATTCCAGTACTGAGTTTAAGTCTATTAAACTTCCTAACAATGAGGATGCTTGGTCACCTGGATGGATTACACATTCATTACTTTCTGGCTGACAATATCCTCAAAGTGTTTTGCAACCTAATGCAATACTCTGAGAGGCATTAGACTAATGTACTTCCTTATTGAAGTCCTATTACATCTATTGTATTTTATGAGGGCACTTTATGCATGGATTCCAGTCTAAGATCATATATGTATGGGAAGAGTGCCATAACACAGGAGTCCCCAACCACCAGGCCCCGGACTGGTACCGGTCCGTGGATCATTTTGTACCGGGCTACAAAGAATGAATAAAATATATTTATATATAAAATTTATATAAAAATATGTTTTTGCTTCCGGGTGTCTTATTTTGAAAGACAACCACTTCTGCCCTCGCCTAACTTCCACGCTAACTTCCGCGCCTAACTTCGTGGACCGCATTGCTAAAGCTAAGAAGCCCTTTACTATTGGGGAAGAATTTATATTGCTGGTCCACAAAAAAGTGTTTCTGCGTGAAACCGGTCCCTGGTACAAAAAAGGTTTGGGACCACTGCCATAGCAGGTAATGCTGTTGGGGAAAAAAATCTCAAGAAGAAAAATATAATAACATATGGATGGATTTGTTATGATGGTCTTTTATTTTGTCTTAATTTTGAGGGACTGAACTTGTTGGCAAAACGATTTCTGTATTTCAGCATGTTTATTTCTCTCTCTGTCCCAAAGGTGTTTTTTTTCAGGAGACAACTGGACTTTCTTGGTTTTTTTCTTTGAAGACTTTTCACTTCTCATCTTCAGCTCTGACCCCTAGGCCTTGAGTTTGACACTCCTGGTTTAATTCAACCACTCTTGAATTCTGTTAACTCTCATCTACCTCCAATTTAATGCTGACAATTAATTGACCAGATTCTTATGTATAGGCATGAGCAATATTTTTGTAGTGTTTTATTCCTATTGAATACATGTTTTTGTATTGTTTGATTCTTTTTAACCCTGTAAGCTACCCAGAATCACCTTGTAGTGAGATTGGCAGCAAACCAATTTAATAAATTATCTTAATGCCTGACATCAAGAGGAACAAAAGGGGAGTGGTGTTTGCAGGAGGCAATGAGTTCAATTCATTGGGGTGAAGATTTGTTCCTGACTTCTTACCATTCTGCTACAGCATGGCATTTGGAAGATATCAGCCTGGCAACTCTCCAAGCCTGATTAGTAGTTGTGAAATCTCATGAAAGACTGTTTGCTGGGACTTTCCTGGAGAGGAATTCACTTTAACCTAAATAAAAGGGGTTTTATCAGGACAAGAGGATTCTGACCAAGGTTTTCTGAGACAATAACCATCGCATGCTGTTCCCAAAAACCTTTTGCTTTATTTCAACAGCTGTGAATTATATGCATTCAAAGTGCATAATGAGTCCCAAACAGTTCGTGAATAGTCCAACAGAAGCCTGCCACAGTCTTTTGGGATAAGGCTGATAAGCACCCACCTTATTTCCCTTGAAATGCTGCCAATGACTAAATTGCCAATTAGTTGCACAAGGCCAAAGGCCAAATGGAGCACAAAGTCAGCATAGACCTTCAGAGTTTAAACTGACCCAAATGAATAAAGTTGCTTCCTGCAAAAGATCATGTCCCTTTGCTCCTCCTTTATGTCTTATGGGAGGGGCCAATGATCTCCAAGCCTTACTCCCGAGTCACCTCTTTTGTCTTAACTGTTCTTGCCTTCTGGCATGCGCTGAGGAACTGGCTCCCCCTGTTCCTCTGCCTCACTGATGTCAGATTATGGAGGCTCTGGAATCTGCACGTAACTCTCAGTTGGCCCTGGCCCCATCTCTGTGTTGGATGCAGATCCCTCTTTCGAACCCTCCCTAGACTCCAGAACTGGCCCATGATCCTCCCCACTGTCTGAGTCTGCTGCCAGCTCTGCAGGCCACCAGCAGAGCACAAAATGGAGTCTCCTTCATGAACTTGGAAAGCTTAGGTCAGAACAATAATTTCCCATGGCTTAGAATCTTCTAAAGGACTATCTCTTTCCCCTCCCTCCCTCTCTCTTCCCCTCTACCCTCCCTCTCCCTCTCCCATATCTCCTCCCTCTCCTTCTCCCTCTTACATGCTCCCTCTCCCTATCTCATCCTCATTTCCCTCTCCCATGTCTCTCCTTCTTCCTTTCTTTCTCCCTCTTCCAATTTCTCTCTGTGATGTTTCTCTTACATCTGTGGGTTAAGTAAAATATTTAAGCTAGGAATGGGACTAGTTTTAATTTTACTTTTCTCTGTGGTGCTAAATCTAATTATCTTTTATTTTTCTGTACAAACTTGGGAAATTGGGTTTTATTTCAGTCTTGAATCATATCGTAGGCTTCCCATGAAGATGTTTATGTTTATAATCTTCATGTGGTTCAAATATTTGAATAGAATAGGTTAGTATAAGTAGATCATTTCAGGCTTCAATCCTCACTTTCTATTTCTGTTACAGGAGATGGAGAGGAAGCTATAGAAAGACAAAGTGCTTTGTATGACAGACACCCTTCCTACTGGCAGACAAGTGTTTTTTATGTCAAGTTTTTCATTTTATATTCTTTATACATATCAATATGTGAATGGTGTGATACCTGGGTATCATACATTTTAATACAAATAAACATAATTATTATTGCTCCCAATGATTACATTTCATTTTTATTTTTTCATATTGTTTACACATATCTTATCCTTCCGCCCTTCATTTTCCAAACCTCCCTCTTGTTCTTTCATATATTTTAATATTAATATATATGTATTATTATTTCCTTCTTATTTCTTTCTCTATTGTAAAAAAAAATTCCTGTCTCATTGTAATATTCTAAGAAGTGCCTTTTTAATCATATTTCCCTTATTTGTGTCTTCCCAACTATTTATTTTTTTCACACTTCTTTCTTCCATTAACCAATATCTCAACATATTCACAATCACAATCACTTAAATATTTAAAATATATTTATTCATGTTCTTACCAACTATCTAATCCACATGTTTCTACTGTTAATACATATACATACCTTAAAATATATTATTTCATTATCTAATCACCCATTGTTCAATTTTATTATTTCACTGCTAGTCATATTTTATGCATATTTAATAATACCATCATTCAATCTCTAGTTTTCCAATTAGTACTTAATTCTTATTTCCAATTCCCATCTTTCATTCTTCAAATTAATTTATCATAGGATATTAGCCTAATGTCTATCACACTACATATAAGGTAATTATCCAGCCTATATAAGTCTGATATGTTTATTAAAATGTATAAATAGAAGATCTTTTACTCTTTTTTTTAATCTATCATCTCTTGTTCACTTCAGAACTTCTATTTTTATTTTTTTTACTTGCCTCCCATATTTTTCTCTTAGAACTTTTACTTCATCTACTTCTAACTCCATACTCTGATTCTGCAATCTAACTTTTCCTCTCTTTTCTACACTTTCCCACAAGTGTTTTGATGTCCCTCTCTGATGCCAAAGCTAATGGCTTGTGTAAAGACAGGCTCTTCAAATACTTTCTCTCTGGACTCTCTGGCATATAGGTCATAGAGAGAAAGTTTGGTCCATGTCAGGACTTGGAATTCTGTGGCCGTATTTCCTTTTGTTTGCATTCCAGAACTGACTATTCTACTGTAGACAATGATTAGCTCACTGGCGTGAAATATTTGCCTTCCTGTCTGATATCAATGGTGTAGATTTTTTTTGGCTTTTATGTAGTACTGCAAACTATCAAGGAACTATATTTATTATTATATCTTGGCTTTAAGCATTTGAATCAAGATTGGAAAAGGTTTATTTGGTGAGGATTAGCAGGAGTGACCTACCCCCTTGCATCTTGGTCACCCCCATGGACATTTATTTTCTGTTTGATGTCCATGGGGTGGATGTCAAACATTCTGTTGGACATTCTGCTGCCCATAAGTGCTTCTTATGTTCTTGTAAACTCATGTTGTGTGTGCCATATTCCAAGTTTTGTTACCTAGAACTTTGCTCCAAAGGACTTTTAGGTCTTATATATCTCAAAGCACATATTGGGATTCACAATAAGTTTCTTCCTCAAAGAGGTCCTTCCTTCCTTCCTTCCTATCCTAAAACACCAAATGTGAGAATAAAACTTGTTTTTAAAGCCATAAAAAGCATAACATTCCATCTCAAAAGTGGAAAGTCACATTTTAAAAGAAGCCTACAATTTTGTAATTTTTTTTTCTCACAACTAAAGTTTTCCCCAATGAGTGCAATTTTACAGGGACAAAATTTTGAGATATGCAAAACATTTCCATCGAGGAGAAAATTTTATTTTATTTTTCAGATCAGTTTAGAATAACTAGTTCTTACTACAGCAATCTCAGATATATGAAGTTTTGCAAAATACAGGGATTTAAATCAACTTTTCTACAGTAAAACTAAATTAGGGACATATTTTTCTGCCTATTTCTTTCTCCTACATCACTTTTTCTCATTACATCCATGGGGATCCAGAACAAGATTTCCTATTTGGATATACCTATGCATATATATGCATATGCCATGTTGGCAGTACCTTGGAATATTTTGTTCATATGTGTACCAGTCTACATTATATTAAACAGATAAACACTTCCATATTTGATGGAAATGCTTTTTCAGAGGGTCCTTCAGCCTCTTCAAAGCAAACATTTTCCCCCTGCTTTTTAAAAAAAATATTTTTATTGTACATTTTTTGGTTATTATTCATCACATTTCCAATTTTGCAACGGCAGTGTACTGGATATATCAAGTCCTTTTAAAATATACATCATAGTATACACCCAGGTTATACCTATTATTCTCATAGTCATACAGTATAAAATGTAAAGGTTCCCCTCACACATATGTGCTAGTTGTTCCCAATTCTAGGGGGCGGTGCTCATCTTTGTTTCAAAACAGAAGAGCTACTGCTGTCCGAAGACATCTCCGTGGTCATGTAACCAGCATGATTAAATGCCTGAAAATGCACAGAACGTTGTTACCTTCCCACCAAAGTGGTCTCTATTTTTCTATTTGCATTTTTACTTGCTTTTGAACTGCTAGGTTGGCAGAAACTGGGACTTGTAACTAGATCTCACTCTGTTATGCAGCACTAGGGATTCGAACCGCTGAACTGCCAGCCATAACACTCTGTTACATTTATCATTCTATACACTTTAAATTACATTCACGTACAGTCTTAGTGATATTGCTTAAGCCCCTGTCACATTGCAACAACGGATGCAAAGAGGAGGTAAAATGGACAAAAAAGCTTGCCATCCGTTGGTTAACGCGATGTACTCACTGCCTCCGTTTTGCTTCCTCACTATCCGTCCAGGATCCGTTTATTGACATTTCATCCGCTCAGAAAGTTTTGAGCTGCTCAAAACTTTTGCGCACAAAATGTATCCAATTCATCCGTTCTGCATCTGCTACGCATCCACGCAACTCCATCCGCTCGGATGCAGAGAGGAAGCGGAACGGATGCAGAATGGATGCAGAACGGATGCCTAGTGGAAACAAAGCTTTTAAAATGGAAAAAATGTCCGCAGAGGGGACCTGTCTTGGATATTAAGCATATCTAGAGGATGCCTAGAGGATGCCTAGAGGATGCAAAGGGACACCTATACTGCCTATAAAAAGTCATGTCCACCGTGGATCATAACACAGTCCTTTTGGCAGCCACCATCCTTCTGCAACAGTACAAAGCCATCTACAGGCTCTGTGAACTCTACTATGGGAAGAAAAAGGAGTGGCCAAGAAGCATCTGGGTACGAAGATGCTCTTCTGGTTCGCCAGAAGAGCAGAGGATGGACTGTACAACAAGCTGATGGTGGAGCTCAGGAACGAAGACACTCATGCATTCCAAAACTTCATGAGGATGCCTCCAGCCATGTTTGACGAAGTTGTGCAGTGGCTGACAGCCAGGTTGACCAAGGCAAACACCAACTTCCGGCCCAGCCTGGAACCTGGGCTCAAGGTGGCACTCACTCTGTGCCACCAGGCCTCAGGGACCACCTGCAGGAGCATGGAGTATGACTGGAGGGTGCCACCCAACACCATCAGCATTGTGGTCAGAGAAGTGGTACAGGCCATCATCGAAGAATACAAGGAGGAGCTCCTCCAGTACCCCTCCACTGAAGAAGGATGGAAGAAAGTTGCAGAGCAGTGGTATCAGAAGTGGAACTTACAACACAACGTTGGAGCCATAGATGGCAAGCACATGGCCTGCAAAGCTCCAGCCAAGTCGGGGTCCACTTATTTCAATTACAAGGGCTTCTTCAGCATCATCCTCTTCGCCATGGTCGATGCTGACTACAAGTTCATGTACATCGATGCTTCAGGCAACGGCTAATCTTCAGATGCCCAGGTATACAATTCCAGTCACCTCAAGGAGGAGCTGGAATGCAACCTCATCGTGGGCTTCCCAGATCCAGAACCCCTGCCCAACGACACACAAGATGTGCCCTACTTCATCGTGGGGGATAACGCCTTCTCCCTCACAACCTACCTCATGAAGCCCTACACTTCCAGACTCCTCACCCGTGAAGAGAGGATCTTCAACTACAGGCTGTCCAGGGCAAGGTGGGTGATGGAGAACACCTTTGGCATCCTGGCCAACAGGTTCCAGGTACTTCTCACCACCATGCAGCATCGCCCAGAGACCGTGAGGAGGATCGTGGAAGCTTGCTGCATCCTGCACAATCTCATGCGCACCCGCTACCCAGTCTTGCAGAACAGGCCCATGGGCCTCCAACAAGGCAATGGGGACATGGAGCCTGGGGAATGGAGGCAAGGGCGAAATCTGATAGACACTGAGGGTGTGCAAGGCCCCAACAGAGCCTCACGTGAAGGGAAGAAGCTGCGCAACCTCCTGAAACACTGGTGCAACTCCCCAGCTGGAGCAGTGGAGTGGCAAGACAGGATGATAGATGCTTAATGGATGCTTCCTTGAGCCTGTCTCATCACACTGATGAGATTGTGCCATGTATGCTGAGTGGCCCGACAATGAACAGGGCATTTAATAAAGAGTTGTGTTTATGTTGAAATGTGTTGATGAATGATTACATTGTTATTGATAATAAAGGGCCATAGGTGTGGCACCTGGGAGGGTGGATCATACAGTCCCACTATGTTTGCACTGGAGGTTTATCTATCCCACAGCTATTACCCATTCCACAGCTGTCTCAACCCATCCCACTGCTATCTTAACCCATCCCTCAAGCATGCAAAGGCTTAAATCATTTCTAAAAGTCTCCAGCAAGACTTTATGAAAAAAAAGAAATGAAGCAAGTGTGTGAATCAAAACTAGACTTTATTAACAACAAGCTATAAGACAAAAATGAGTCTCTGGCACTCCTCTTGGTCGCTCAGTCTCAGGGGTGAAGGGTCCAGGTGCTGTGGAGGTGGCTGGTGCTGGAGTGCTTGTCATCAGCTCCTCCAGCAGCAGAAGCAGCAGAAGCAGCAGAAGCCCAAGCCCCAGAAGAGCGAGCCCGTGCTGCAGAAGCCCCAGCAGAACCAGAGTGAGGGCCAGGGGACGGGATGGTAGCCCTGTCCCTCTTGCCAGGGCTGGCAGCAGATGGCTGAGGCTTGCTGTGCTTATTCATGGTTGTGGGGTTGCTGGCTGGCAGGGAGGCTGGCAGGAACCAAGGCTGGCAGGGAGGCTGGCAGGGAGGCAGGCACCAAGGCTGGCAGGAAGGCTGGCAGGCATGCAGGCAGGCAGGCAGGCAGGCACCAAGGCTTGCAGGGAGGCTGGCAGGCAGGCTTGCAGGCAGGCATGCACCAAGACTGCAGGAAGGCTTACACCAAGGCTGGCAGGAAGGCTGGCAGGGAGGCAGGCAGCAAGGCTGGCAGGATGGCTGGCAGGCAGGCAGGCAGGCACCAAGGCTGGCAGGCAGGCATGAACCAAGGCTGGCAGGTAGACTGGCTGGCAGCAAGGCTGGCAGGCAGGCAGACAGCAAGGCTGGTAGGGAGGCTGGCAGGCAGGCAGATAGCAAGGCTGGCAGGGAGGCTGGCAGGGAGGCTGGCAGGCAGGCATGCACCAAGGCTGGCAGGAAGGCTTGCACCAAGGCTGGCTGGAAGGCTGGCAGGGAGGCAGGCAGCAAGGCTGGCAGAATGGCTTGCAGGCAGGCAGGCACCAAGGCTGGCAGGCAGGCATGAACCAAGGCTGGCAGGTAGACTGGCTGGCAGCAAGGCTGGCAGGCAGGCAGACAGCAAGGTTGGTAGGGAGGCTGGCAGGCAGGCAGACAGCAAGGCTGGCAGGGAGGCTGCCAGCAAGGCTGGCATCAAGGCTGGCATCAAGGCTTGCAGGCAGGACAGGCAAGGCAGTCGATGTGTCTGGAAGCAGGTCTTTCCTCTGAATGGCGACCTGCTTCCGAGCTGCTTCCATTATAGCCGCGGGGCTGATGCAATGCATCCTCCCCGCATGTGCAATTAACGCTCGGCATCCGCTAGGCTTCCACTCTGCATCCGCTGTGCATCCTCTGTGCATCCGCTTCATCTGCTGTGCATCCACTCTGCATCCGCTGTATCTGTTCCGCATCCGCTTTGCTGAGGTCCCCCGGAAGCCTTGCGGATGTGCCATCTGCTCTCATCCGCTTCCATCCGCTGGGCTTCCATTCCACATCCGCTTTCCATTCGCCCTGCGTCCTCCCCGCGTCCGTGTTATCCGCTCTGGTTATGCAAATTTTTGCCCCTTCTGAGAGAGGATAACAACGGATGGAACATTTTTCTTGTCCTTTGTGTCCGTTTTGCATCCGTTGGGCAGTGTGACAGGGCCTTTACATTGTGAGTCCTTACGTATTTCCAGATATCTCTATTTCTATTTTTTTAATTTTCTTTCATTGTTGAGTACTAATCTCTTCACCTGTTATTTAACCATTTATGCAATACATCCCATGTTAAGTAGTCTTCTGTTTCCTCTTTACCTTTAAGTTCCAATTGTTAACCTGTTGAATTCAGCACATTCTATTTTTTTTTATTACCTTCTCATCTGTGGGTATAGTTTCATTCTTCCAATTTTGTGCATATATGATTCTAGCTGCTGTTATCTGTCTATCTATCTATCTATCTATCTATCTATCTATCTATCTATCTATCT
>BLBF01000039.1:26978372-26992668 GCA_015471245.1 Laticauda colubrina
TCTATCTATCTATCTATCTATCTATCTATCTATCTATCTATCTATCTATGCAAAATACCACTCACGCATCATCACAAAATCTCCAGAACCGTAAAGCCAAAAACTTGAAAATTGGCATGTATGTTCCTCTTGGCTTCTAGGTGCTCACTAAGAAAGGATTTTTCAAAATGATAATCAGAGCATTAGTATTTCATATATTATTATTAACATGCTTTGATGCTAAGGAATTCTACTCCCCCTCCCCAGCTGAAAAGAAATCTCTTCCAAATGCAAAACACAAGCAGAGGAGATGAGTTTCAATTTCAGTTTTAGTTTTACAACACCAAGCAGCTTTAGAACAGTTGAGCTAAGACACACCCAGGCTCCTTGCTGTCTCCTTTTTGCTCACACAGCAAATACTGCTTCACTTTCCAAACAGCCCTCAACTCTCTCACACACTGACAGGACGCTCGTCAGATGAATACTGATGGATGCGGGTAGGCAGAATTTTTTCCCCTTATTTTCCTCCCAAAAAACTAAGCCTGACCACATAGTTTTGAGCTTCAAAACAGGTGTCGAGCTAGTTATACGTAAGATTAAGTATGTGAGTCTTCTGTTGTATTTTCCCAGTATTATCCCTAATAAGCATAGTTCTGGTTTTAGATCTATTTGCTGTGATATCACCTCTTCTAACCATCTCTTTATCTTTGACCTGTATTTTTTGCCATTGAACAAGTCCATCACATATGAAAGTAGGATCCCCAGGGTCTGTTTGCATTTCTAGTATTCTGGTGATATATTTGGAAACATGTTTGCCATTCTTGCTGGTGGCAGGTACCATCTATAAAACATTTTACCTCCTTCTTGAGCTGCAATCGAGGTGACTTTTTCAGTTCTTTGGATAACAAATCCATCTGTGTTCACATTACATTCATGAAAGAACACGCCATATTCCTGTTCTTGGACTCATGAAAATATCCTGCTGCTGCTATTTCTTGTTTTCCTAAATGGGATGGATGGATGGATGTGTGGGAAAAGGAATCTGGTATAGGGGCTTCCTGCCCAGTGTTCCTGCTGTAGCCACAACTGTTCATCTACAAGTCCAGAATGGAGATGTTCTAAATCTTTTCCCTCCATGTTCTCTCCTCTTCAGCTAGAGTTTCTGTCAAACTTCCCACTACAGTAGACATAATGTTGTCAAATAGGAATAAATTCATAATACACCAAGGGTGGAAAGAATAACAGAATAATAGAGTTTTGAGGGACCTTGGAGGTTTCTAATCCAACACCCTACTCAAACAGGAAAATCTATACCATTGTTGTTCAATCTCTTTAAAACCACTAGGGTTGGAGCATCCACAACTTCTGGAGGCAAGTTATTCTGATTAATTGTTCTCACTGTCAATAAATTTCTCCTTAGTTCTAGGTTGGTGATTAGTTTCCATCCATTGTTTCTTGCCTTGTCTTGTGGTGCTTTGGAAAATAGATTGACCTCCCTTTGTGGCAGCTCCTCAAATATTGGAACACTGCTATCATGTCACCCCTGGCCCTTCTTTTCAATAGTCTAAAGGCAAAGGTTCCCCTCGCACATACATGCTAGTCGTTTCCAAGTCTGTGGGGCAGTGCTCATCTCTGTTACAAAACCGAAGAGCCAGCACTGTCCAAAGACATCTCTGTGGACATGTGGCCGGCAGGACTGAGTGCTGAAGGCGCACGGAACACTATTACCTTCCCACCAAAGTGGTCTCTACTTTTCTACTTGCATTTTTACACGCTTTTGAACTGCTAGGTTGGCAGAAGCTGGGACAAGTAACGGGAGCTCACTTCATTATGCAATGCTAGGGATTCGAACCACCAAACAGCCAACCTTTCTGACTGACAAGCTCAGTGTCTTAGCCACTGAGCCACTGTGTCCCCTTTCACTAGACTAGACATATTCAATTACTGCAACT
Organism: Laticauda colubrina; assembly: GCA_015471245.1. Lineage (NCBI taxonomy): Eukaryota > Metazoa > Chordata > Lepidosauria > Squamata > Elapidae > Laticauda > Laticauda colubrina. The sequence continues at coordinate 26,980,304 of BLBF01000039.1, forward strand.
GTTCTTTTTATGTTTTAGCTTCCAGTCCCCTTATCATCTTTCTTGCTTTTCTCTGCACTCTTTCTAGAGTGCAGAGAATAGTTGGACCTTCCTTTCAATATCAGCAATCCACTTGACATCCCATGATGACATTGAAAATGATAAAACTATGCTGCGATGCCCCACAGAATCGATCTACAGAATATGACAAAATCAGAGAGCCAGTGTTGAGTGAATCACTTCTGGCAGAGACTTCGCTTAGAAACAGCTAAAAGACAAGACTTAAATCTGTGTGAAGATGGAAAGATCTGTGCGGGCTTCAATTTGGCAGCACATCTACATCAACTCAAGTTGGTTTTTTGTTGCCTTATTACATCTCTAAAAACTGCTACCAACATTTGAGCTAAAAGTTATGACAATGCCTTTTTAACATAGATCAAGATGAAGAACCTAAGTTTAGTAAAGTGCAATATGAGGTGGTTTTTCAAAAAAATATTTATTAGATTTCTTAAAAATATCATCTTTATTACTTTTTAAAGTAATTTCAGATGGTGAATATCGGTTAGGTTGAGAGAGAGTGTGATTGGTCCAAAGACACTGAGATGGTTTTCATACTGAAGCTATGACTAGAACTCACATCCCTCCTGGTTTCTAAGCCAGCACGCTAGTTACCAGATGGATAGTTGTGCCTCCTGTACGTGAGTTCAAATTCCTTCATTCAGCTTGGCTGAGATAGTTCAGGAGCCAAATGTAATGGCAATTCCTAGGTCTAAAGCTATATGCACATCCTGGAGTGTTTAAATGAAAGATGAGATAGGATAAATTCAAACAAATGAATGAATGAAATAGATAAAATTTTGGATGAGTAACAAGATTGTAGATTGGGGATGGACAGATTAATACATATCATAATCACCATTATCATACCTTATTACTGCCTAAACTTTGAGCAGCTTTTTCAATCAATAGGAACTTTGTAGCTTAGGGTTAAACTGTGGGGTCATTGATGCTCTCTGAGCTTGATTATTTTCTTGCAGATATTTCATCACTCAACTAGATAACATCATCTGTGCTAGAAAGGAATAAGATTTTCTCTCTTTTTATATTTAAGTGACTTGCCTGTTGGTGTTGGTGAGAGTGATCTTAGTGGTTCCTTGATTAGGCTATTATTTGATTGTTAATCTACTGTTAAACTTGGTGCTAATCACTGCTTATATGGATATTCATTGCTGGGAAGGAGGAATTGTAGTCTTTTAGTTTTTTGATTGTCTCTTTTGAATGGTATGTAGTTGCTATTTATCACTCTGTACCTGTTGATGACCAATTTCTCTTAGTGCCAGGCTTTCAGGAATTCTCTAACATTTTTGGAGTTGGGACAGAAAACTCTCTTCTGGTCCTGATGAAATTACCTACTTGGGAATGAAACATCTGTAAGAAAACAATCAAACCGAGAAAGCACCACAGGAATGAGATATGTTTCCATTTATCATCTTAATTTTCATTCTTGCGGAATTCTTCTTCTGTGTCTTTCTTTACTCTGCCTTTCCTTATTTCCAATCTGCTGTATATATTGCACATCTCAATTTTTTTTCCTTCCCTTCTTTTGTTTGTTTAAGGCCCTGTCACACTGGCCGACAGATGCAAAACGTTTTTAAAAAGGACACAGTGGATGAGAAAAATATACCATCCGTTGTTATCCGCTCTCAAAAGGGGCAAAAATGTGCATAACCAGAGCGGACAACACGGAAAGGAACAGATGGGGGAAGGACATAGGGCGGATGGAAAGTGGATGCTCCATGGAAGCCTAGCAGATTGAAGTGGATGGAAGCGGATGGCACATCCACAAGGCTTCCAGGAGACCGCAGCAAAGCGGACGCGCAGTGGAAAGAGCGGATGCAGAACGGACGCCGAGTGGATGAAGCGGATGCCTAACGGAAGCCTAGTGGAAGCCTAGCGGATGCCTAGCGGATGCTTAGTGTTCACTGCGCATGCGGGGAGGATGCATTGCGTCAGCCCCGTGGATATAAAGTGAAGCAGCTCCCAAGCAAGTCAACATTCAGAGGAAAGACCTGCTTCCAGACACATCGACTGCCTTGCCTGTCCTGCCTGCATGTCTGCCTGCAAGCCTTACTGCCAGCCTTGCTGCCAGCCAGCCAGCCTGCCTGCCTGCCTGCCAGCCTTGCTGCCAGCCAGCAACCCCACAACCATGGGGTAGAAGAGAAAGCCTCAGCCATCTGCTGCCAGCCCTGGCAAGAGGGACAGGGCCACCCTCCCACCCCCTGGCCCACACTCTGCTTCTGCTGGGGCTTCTGTAGCACGGGCTCACTCTTCTGGGGCTGGGGCTTCTACTGCTTCTGCTTCTGGAGGAGTTGATGATGATGCTTATGGCCATGGTGCTTCAGCTCGTGCTTACTCTGCTGATGCTGCTTCTGGTGGTGGTGCTTCTGCTGATGCTGCTTCTGGAGGAGCTGCTGATGCAGCTTATGGCGGTGGTGCTTCTGCTGGTGTTTACTCTGCTGAAGCTGCTTCTGGCGGTGGTGATTCTGCTGGTGCTTACTCTGCTGAAGCTGCTCCTCGTCCTGCTGGTCCTGCTGGTCCTGCTGGTCCTGCTGGTCCTGCTCGTGCTCCTGGTCTTGCTCGTCCAGCTGGTCCTGCTCGTGCTCCTGGTCTTGCTTGTTCTGCTGGTCCTGCTCATGCTCCTGGTCCTGCTCATGCTCATGCTCCTGGTCCTGCTGGGGCTCCTGGTCCTGCTCATGCTCCTGGTCCTGCTGCCGCTGCTGGTGCTTAATCTGCTGCTGCTGATCCTGGTCCTGCTGGTGCTGCTGCTGCTGTTGATGATCCTGCTGCTGCTGCTGCTTCTGATGATGATGATGATGATGATGATCCTGCTGGGGCTGCTGCTTGTGGTGGTGTGGAGGAGCAGCCCCTACAACCTGGAAGCCCCTCTGATGAGGGACCATGTGGTCCTGCCAAAGGGAGGAAGAGGCATATGTGAGAATGGGAGAGGAGGCAATACTCCATTGAGGAGGAACATGAGGATGAGATGCTGGAGTGGCTGAGAGAGAATGACTATCTATGGCGGAAGGGACACAGGCTCTACAGGGACACTAAAAGGAAGCAGGCTGCTTGGAGAGAGACGGCGGAGAGCCTGGGCTACACTTCGGAGGTTCTCCTCAGCTGGTGGAAGCACATGCACACCTGGTACGGGAAGCTGCACCTCAAGAAATCTGGCCAGGCTGCGGTCAAGCTGACGGACAGAGAGACCTACGTCATGGCCAAGTGCAGCTTCCTCTCTCTCAGGCAGCCTGCTGAGAGCCAGTTCTCTTCCGGCAGAGAGTCAGCTCCTGTCTCCAGGCAGGTGTCTGTGGAGCGTGCCACGACGGAGAACCCACGGACAGCTGTTCTAACCGTGGCGGAGCACGTGGAGGACTCCCTGGCACAGTGGGAGAAAGTAGATGGCAATTCCACCACAGTCCTACCCGCATCCACCCCCAGCTCCACCTCCACAGAAAGGCAGAGAGCCAGACAGGAGGGGCAGAGCCACACTGTCCTGCTGGAGATAAGAGACACCATCAGGAGCAGCATAGATATCCTCTCTCAGCTGGTCCACACCGACTCCTCATCCTCCAACCGCAAGCCCTTCCTCACCTATGTGAACCAGACCCTCATGGACATGGCGGAACCCCAGTACCAGGTGGTGAAGGACAGGATCACCGATCTGCTTCACAACCTCCAGATCCAGATGAACCTGCTCCCACCCAGTCCAGGTCTGCTCCTCCACCCCAGGTGATGTCCCTCCTATTCCAAGGCATTCCACAGGCCCTCACCTACCAGGGCTATGGCTACCAGGAGGTCCAGCAGCACAGGCAGCAGCCCTTCCCAGTCCAGGCACAGACTCATCGGATGCCACCGTTTGCCACTGGTTCCACTGATGCCACCAATGCCACCCACACCACTGATGCCACCGATGCCACCCACGCCACTGATGCCATCAACACCACTGATTCCACCCACGTCACCGATGCCACCCACACCAGTCCTCATCCAGCTGCAGACCAGACAGCCCCACTACACTGCTCCTTCCTCCACCCCACAGCCAAGCCCAGCCTCAGTACATCTGTTGTCGGTACTGGGGATGACACCACATGGCATGGAGGAAGGAGCTCTCAACATCACGGGTCTGAGCCAGCTGTCTGAGAGGTTCCTCAACACCATCACCTGTTGTCCTCTCAGGGCCAGGCACCCCAGTGGGGCTTCAGACCAGCACTCCAGCATCAGCCACCTCCACAGCACCTGGACCCTTCACCCCAGAGACTGGGCACACCTCTGAGTGACCAAGAAGAGTGCCAGAGACTGGGTGGCTACCTGTAGACTTTATTTGGACACTTGACTTGGGTCATTTTTCTTTTACAGCTTGTTATTAATAAAGATTATCTTTGCTTCACACACTTGGTTCATTTATTTTTGTAAATAAAGTCTTGGTGGAAACTTTTAGAAATGGTTTAAGCCTTTGCATGCTTGTGGGATGGGAAAGGATACCTTTGGGATGGGTAATAGCTGTGGGATGGGCAGGAATACCTTTGGGATGGGTTAAGATAGCTGTGGGATGGGTTGAGATAGCTATGGGGATAGATAAACCTACAGAGCAAGCATAGTGGGACTGTATGGTCCACCCTCCCAGGTGCCACACCTATGGCCCTTTATTATCAATAAAAATGTAATAATCATCCACACATGTCAACACAAACACAATTCTTTATTAAACGCCCTGTTCATTGTAGGCCCACCCAAAATACATGGCCCAATCTCATCTGTGTGATGAGACAGGCTGAAGGAAGCATCTATCATCCTGTCTTGCCACTCCACTGCTCCAGCTGGAGAGTTGCACCAGTGTTTCAGGAGGTTGCACTGCTTCTTCCCTTCATGTGAGGCTCTGTTGGAGCCTTGCACACCCTCAATGTCTATCAGGTTTTGCCCTTGCCTCCATTCCCCAGGCTCCATGTCCCCATTGCCTTGTTGGAGGTCCATGAGCCTGTTCTGCAAGACTAGGTAGTGGGAGCGCATGAGATTGTGCAGGATGCAGCAAGCTTCCACGATCCTCCTCACGGTCTCTGGGCGATGCTGCATGGTGGTGAGAAGTACCTGGAACCTGTTGGCCAGGATGCCAAAGGTATTCTCCACCACCTGCCTTGCCCTGGGCAGCCTGTAGTTGAAGATCCTCTCTTCACGGGTGAGGCATCTGGAGGTGTAGGGCTTCATGAGGTAGGTTCTGAGGGAGGAGGCGTCATCCCCCACGATGACGTGGGGTAGGGGGTCTGGATCTGGGAAACCCATGATGAGGTTGCATTCCAGCCCATCCTTGAGGTCACTGGCATTGCATACCTGGGCATCTGAAGCTGACCCGTTGCCTGAAGCATCGATGTACATGAACTTGTAATCAGCATCGACGATGGCGAAGAGGACGATGCTGAAGAAGCCCTTGTAGTTGAAATAAGTGGACCTTAACTTGGCTGGAGCTTTGCAGGCCACGTGCTTGCCATCTAGGGCTCCAACAGTGTGTGGGAAGTTCCACCTCTGATACCACTGCTCTGCAACTTTCTTCCATCCTTCTTCAGTGGAGGGGCACTGGAGGAGCTCCTCCAGGTATTCTTCGATGATGGCCTGCACCACTTCTCTGACCACAATGCTGATGGTGTTGTGTGGCACCCTCCAGCTGTACTGCATGCTCCTGTAGGTGGTCACTGAGGCCAGGTGGCGCAGAGTGAGTGCCACCTTGAGCCCAGGTTCCAGGCTGGGCCGGAGGTTGGTGTTTGCCTTGGTCAACCTGGATGTCAGCCACTGCACAACTTCATCAAACATGGCTGGAGGCATCCTCATGAAGTCCTGGAATGCACGAGTGTCTTCATTCCTCAGCTCCACCATCAGCCTGTTGTACCATCCGGACTCTGCTTTTTTCCCGATCCATCTTCGGACCCAGACGCTTCTTGGCCGCCTCCTTTTCTTCCCGTAGTAGAGTTGAAAGAGCCTGTAGATGGCTTCGCACTGTTGCAGAACGATGGTGGCTACCAAAAGGACTGTGTTACAATCCATAGTGGACATGACTGGATGCTGTGGAAGAGCAAGAGGCAGATGAAGGCTGCAGAGGTCTGCACAGCAGGGCTGCTGGTCTGAAAGTGAGATCCAGGTGAGTTCCTCCCCCTTTTTATAGGCAATATAGGTTTTCCCCTATGTGTCCTTTCGCATCCTCTAGGCATCCTCTTGACATCCTTAATATCTGAGATAGGTCCCCTCTGCCAACATTTTTTCCATTTAAAATGCTTTCTTTGTGAGCTGCATCCGCTTTCATCCTTTCTCCGTCCGTGCTACTAACGCTGCGCGTCCATTGCACATCCGTTCCGCTTCCTCCCTGTGTCTGCTTTCTGCTGGAGCAGATTTGAGTTGCGCGGATGCGCAGTGGATGCCTAGCGGATGTAGCGGACGCGTAACGGATGACGACGGATGTAGAACGGATGTTCCCCATATGCCTAGTGGATGCAGAATGGACGCATTGGATATATTTTCCGCTCTAAAAGTTTTGAGCAGCTCAAAACTTTTTGAGCGGATGGAACCTCAGTCGACGGATGCTGGACCGATAGAGAGGAAGAAAAACGGATGCAGTGAGTACAAAAGAGAAGCATCGTGTTAACCAACGGATGGCAAGTGTTTTTCTCCATTTTACATCCTCTTTCCATCCGTTGGTGCAGTGTGATATTGGCTTAACTCACTATTCATCCACACCATGTCGATTCGTGTCCATTATTGGTGAGGGTTGGAGTAAAATGTAAATTGCTTTTTCTGAGGGTTTAATTTCCTCCACATGTCTATCAAATTGAGTTCAATCATGATTTCTTCACATGTTTTTCGTAGTTCTCTTATTTTCTTCTCCCCCCCCCCCGCCACTACTGTGATCTCTCTGGTGGTCCACAATAGCATTGAAATCCCCCAAGATGCAAATATTCCTTTTATCTAATTTCACTAATTTCCCATGTAATTGTTTACAAAAATCCTTTTGGTTATCTTTAAGGGCATAAATTACCACTAGTAGAATTGGAATTGATTTAATCCAAATTTGTAACACAAGAATTCTTCCATTGGGGTCCATCCAAATTGGCTCTGCTTTCATATCATCTTTCACATATACTGCTATCCCTTTCTTTTTCCTAAAATCTGCTGGCGACGTAAACAAATTCCCTAGTTTGGGGCATTCTAGATATTTTTCTTCTTCCTTCCTTATATGAGTTTCCTGTAAACATATTATATCTGCATTTTGTTTAATTAATTTGATTAATATTCTTTTCCTTTTTATCCTAGTGTGTAGGCCATTTATGTTAATTAATAGCATTTTCTTTTCTTCATCCATCACCTAATTGACTCTTGCTCTTTGTCTTGTAGTTACTCCTGTCTCTCTTTGTGGCTGATTGTGCATCTTCGGTTCTTCTCTCTCTTGATGTTGTTTGTTTTTCGAATTCCTATAATTCCCAACTCTATTTTATTGATAGTCTTGGTCGTCTTGCAAATTCATTTCTAATTCGTCTCTACAACTCGATTCTTCATGGCCTATCAATTGTTCCTAGAATTCTTGGGCTTTTTCCATGGAGTCTACTTTAATTTTTCTTTCTTCCCAAGTGATTAGCATTCCCTCTGGGATTAGCCATCTGAATATGATACTTTTTTGTTTTAATTGGTTCACCAAGAATTTATAATCTTGCCTCTGCTCTCTCACTCTTCTTGGGATTTGTTTAAGCACCAAGATTTCTTTTCCTTTGTATGTAATTGTTTCTTCTCTAGAAATTTTGTATGTAATATCTTGAACTTTCCTTCTGGCAAATCTCACATGGACCTCTTTTTGATGTTTATGTCATCTTGTGTAATTTGTGCTCACTCTATATTCTTCGTCTAACTCTTTCAGGATATCATCCTTATTTTTTTCCAATAGGTCTGTTAGTATTCCTGCCATCACTTGTTCTAAGTCCTCTTCTTTAGATTCCATTATATTTTGGAATCTCAGATATGCTGCAGCCTTGCCCATTTCCAAATATACCAAGGAGTCGTCCATTTCTTTACTCACATTTCTTAATTGCTGACCAACCATTCCCAGCTTCTTTTCCATTTGTTCCATTCTTTTCTCAACTTCCTTTATTGTTGATTCATTCCTTTCTAGTGCTTGCTGTACTGTTTCAATTTTTTGATCCAACTTTAAGATGTCCAATTTCATTTCTGCCTTTAAGTATCCCATCACTTCTTTTAGTTCATTTGTGTCAGCTCTTGTTTCGATATGATTTTTCACCATTATTTCCTGAAGCTTCAGCATGGACTCTTGTAAAGTAAGAAGGGTCGATTGAATATTGGCAATCGTGATGGTAGGTTGTTTTTCTCCAGGTAGAGTTTCTTTTGTGCCATCACTGAGATTGATGGTATTGGAGCTGTTTGTATTGAAGAAGTCTTCTTTCCAGTTTTAAGTATTGTGTTAGTGACAGAGGTCATTTTTTATAAAATTTGTTTTTGTTTTTGTATTATATTAAATATGTTATCCCAAATTAACATTCACTATTGAGAAGTATCAACTATAAATGGCCACTATGTTAATTAATATGATAAGTTACAGGATTAACCTCTCTTATCAATATATATATATTTTCCAGAATAATTTTACAGCTAATTTCTAAATCAAATATCTGGATTTGTAGATCTTAATAAGATATCAAATTCCTCTATTTAAATTTAAATACTATTGACCTGTATATCTATAAGTGCTATAGAATCCCACATCTCAAAATAGTGTTATGAAATAATATTTCAAATACTTACAAATCTAAATAAAAATATATCAACCTTGCTGTACAATAATTAATTAGTTAATCTGTAGTAATCACAATTAATCACAATTAATTGTTTAATTTAATCTAATCAATGCCTATAATCAAATATTTATACCTAAATAATTAATTAATTATCACCTCCCTTTTTTTGTGTGTGTTATAACCAAATATAAAATTCAATATTTACTAATGTATCAATTAAATAATATATAAATTACGTTTACCACATTCAAAAATCAGTTGAGTTTGTGTCAAGAAATAATTATTGCAATCCGCAAAATTTAAAATCTTAAAGTGTCTTAATATGATTGTTCAGTTCTTTGAGAGTCCTTCACTGAGTGCACCAGAAGCATAGAGTTGCTAAGTAATGTCTCTGATTTCACTGTCTCACCATACTTTCTGCTGTAGCCATTTCTCCTTTCGTTTAAAAGTGTTAAAAGTCAATTTTTAAATTCAAATAGTCTTTTTTCTTTAATAAATCTTCTCCACTTACTACAGCTCCAGTCCAATAATCCAAAAAGAGACCAGTAAATTATTCAGTTTTGTTCATGAAATATTTAAGGTTGTAATTTAATTCCTTACTTTAAATCTTCCCCCATCTCAAGTTCGTCCTTCCAATTTTCCCCAAAGTCCACAATTCAAATCCTTCAAAGTTGCCTTAAATTAAATTGTTGTTCTTTCTTTCTTCTTTTTCCCTCCTCCAATTATTATCAGTCTCTCAGATCCATCAGATCCCTCCAATTCTCATATCTTCTCTGTCCAATCTCTCGTGTCCTTATCCTCTTCCATCTCAGGAGCCCTTTTGCTTTCGCTGCTGCTCATGTCTGCTTTGGCCGCTGTTTTCAGGCTTCGCTCCGACTAAGATTTTCCAATATTCAATGCTCAATCAGGATCACAAATTCTTTCACTCGTATTCTTTCACTTCATTCACCACAGTCTGTCACTCACTTGCTTCCTCTTGTATGCAACGATCAAGGCTTTTGGACCACCATTACTGACAGTCTCTTGTTGTCAGTTTCCATGGGGTTTCTCTACGTTGCGATGAGAATCACCTTTTCCACACTGCACCTTGAATCTCCCCACACTGGCATGCTTTTCTACAAGATGTATGCACCCCTAAGGGTCACTCCAACAGCAAGAGGAGATAGTGTGAAACCCAGGGTGAGCTTCAGCACCTCCATTCACCCATATCTCATCACCGGAAGTCCCATTTCTGGACTTTTTCAATTGTGTTTATATTAGTTCCATGATATGGGTTCCAGACTGATGAGCTGTATTCAAGGATAGGTCTAGCAAATGTTTTGTATGATCTAGTTAGTAGTGTGATATTACCAGAGAAAAAGCTATGTAGGATTAGATTAACAACTCTTAATGCCTTTTTGGCAATGTAGTTACACTGGGCTTTAGCACTAAGATCATTTGAGATGAGTACTCCAAGGTCCTTGACAAAGTTTGGATCCTCAACAAGGCCCTAACTATTTCGTTTATATTTTATTTTTTTTCTGCCAATATGTAAGGCAGAACATTTATTTGTTGCGATTTGAAGTTCACATTTGATTGACCATTCTGATACACAGTCAAGGTCTTTTTGGAGGGTAGCAGTATTATCTGTGGTATTGAATAGCTTGACATCATCAGTGAAGAGAACGCAGATGCTCTTAATATGATCACAAAGGTTATTTATGTAGAGTATGAAGAGAGTTGGTCCTAAAACACTGCCTTGGGGGACACCACTGTTGACAGGTACAGAATTTGATAGGATGCTCCCAATTTTGACCATTTGTTGTCTGTTTGACAAGAATGCTTCTACAGTTATGCAGGTGTCCAGAGATACCATAAGATTTTAGTTTTAGGAGTAGTTTGTCATGTTCCACTGAATCAAAGGCTTTACAGAAGTCCATGTGGATTGCGTCTATTGCTTTGCCCTGATTGAGTTCTGTAGTCCATATGTTTTTGCAATGTAAGAGTTGCAGATTACAGGATAGTTTTTTTTTCTGAAACCAAATTGTTTATTAGAAAGTAGGTTGTTTGTCTCTAAGTGGAGGATAATGGATTGGTTAATGATTGATTCCATGACTTTACAGGTGACACAGCATAAAGAGATTTGTCTGTAATTTTCAACTAGGCTGGGGTCTCCCTTTTTGAAGATGGAGATGACCGTGGCTTGTGACCATAGTTTTGGCAAGGAGCTGGTCCTGAAAGATTTTTCAAAGATTATGCTTAGAGGTTCTGCTTTGGTGGTGGATAGCTTTTTAAAGAAGTAGGCACATATTCCATCTAGTCCAATAGATAGGGATGGTTTTAGATTGTGCAGTGCTTTTTCAACAATGTCTTCTGTAAAATCGGTATGTTTTAGATCACTGTAGTTGTCTGTGGTTCAACTCGGAAGTACTGGGCTTGATCCATTGCTGTTTACAAATACTGAGCTAAAGAATGTGTTAAAGAGGTTTGCTTTGATGGTGTCGTCATTGAAGTCTTTACCATTAGGTCATTTCAGGGGTGGGATGGACCTTGAGTCTTTTAGTTTGTTGTTTACAAAATTGTAGAAAGCATGGGTGGAATTGGTGCATAGAAGGTTTTCGTCTTGTTTAATGTGATAATTAGTGCATTCACTTTTTATCTGGTATCATACATTTTTGTATCGGCTTTTAAAGTTGACAACGTTACCAGATTTGTTTTTCTACCAAAGTGATTTCTTTTTGGATTGAAGCTTCCTTATTGTTATGGGTAATTTGTTTTTCCTGGTTTTGGGAGTTGTTATTGATACATATAGTTTGATGGCTCTTTTGATTTCTAGTAAGAATATGTTGTAATGGTCTTCAACAGTGTTGCATCCAGTGAATAGAAATTGCCAGTCAAGAGAAGAGAGATCACTGATTATAAGGTCATAGCTGTCTTTTTTTAAGTTATAATTGGAGATTTCGTCATGATGATTTTTGTGCGGACGTATGTTGAGACAAAAGTCAATCATGTTGTGGTCACTGCTGGAAAAAGATTTAATTTGTATTCCGTAAATTGAATTCAAACTCTTGCAGAAGATGAGATCGAGGCATTTGTTAAGCCTAGTATTGTTGGTGACTAGTTGTTCCAATCCCAGATTTGTTACAGCATTGTAGAAAGTTACATGTATGGCTTCAGTTGTACATTCGTTTAGGGTCCAGTTAATATGAGGTAGATTGAAGTCACCAAGAAAGATAAAAGTGGGTGGGCGGGATGCTGCCCATGTTAGTAGTGTATTTAGCTTGTTTACCTGTTCGATATCATAATCAGGGGCTCTGTAACATAGTAAGAATCAAAATGTGATATTTAAGGTCAGTTCACAGATAATGGTCTCAGGAAGAGCAAGCTCTCGGGTAACTTGGATGTTTTTTAGATATAAGTATTTTAAGATACAAGGGAAACCATCACTGTGTATTACACTATACCACATTCTCTTCTCTCTCTCTCTCTCTCTCTCTCCATCTCTCTCTCTCTCTATCTATCTATCTATCTATCTATCTATCTATCTATCTATCTATCTATCTATCT
>BLBF01000039.1:26992678-27004867 GCA_015471245.1 Laticauda colubrina
TCTATCTATCTATCTATCTATCTATCTATCTATCTATCTATCTATCTCTCTATCTATCTTCTCCAACTATCTATCATCTCCATCTACCTATCTATCTAGCACATTCTTAGTATTTTTCTAAACATTCCATTGTATCTTTGTTAGGCTGTTTATATGTTTGTGTGTGTGTGTGTTTGTGTGTGTGTGCTCCCTAATAATGACAATAAGGATGTCAAGTTCACCACTTTTATTGTTATCATTTTCCTGCTGGATGACCCAAGAAGAAGAGAAATTACCCTGCAGAGCTGCTGAAAGGGTTGATAAAAATACATTCTATAGGAGCTGGAAAATATTCTGCTGGAGATATCACTGGGGGAATCAGTTTTTGAATTTAAGATTAACTTCTGTGTTTCAAGAAGTTATGACACACACTATGGGAATTAAACTCAGTACTTAGAAACAGGGGAGAAGGTGTTGCCTTTTTCTTCATGTGAACAATGCTTTCGGTTGCCAGAATTCCAAACAATTAATTCCAAACAATAAAATCGTTCTGCTTTAAAGCACAACTTACATGCAAATATATATATTTAATCCAAAATTGAAGACTAGCTAAGAGATCTGCTTTCCAAAAATAGCTGCAGGAAAGGAGTCAAGTTTTCAATGACTCTTCAATGCAATGATAGTGGGTTTGGGGGTTGTTTTTTTGCAGAGAAGATCTCGTATCAGTTTACAGCTAAATTGTCTAGGAATTTATCTTACAAAGCTGCCTTTTCTCTGAACTTTCCCTTTCTTAATCAGACACTATATAATGTTATTTTCACTTGCAACTTGGTATAATTCTCCATTATAATGACTGTAGGAATAACTTGTAGTCCCATGATGATGTAAAACTTGAAACCAATAAATTAAAATCATAACATTAGTTTGGTATAAATTGAGATTTAGCTAATTGATGGGAAGCTTTTTATTCTGAGATTTGATTTGAATTTGACCTTTTTTAAAAAAAAATATTGAAGAAGTTTTATTGACTGATCTAAATGAAGTATAAAATTTGAATAAAAGAAGAAGAAAGAAGAGAAGAGAAAATATATATATGGGAGGGGAGGGGAAGGAAGAGGAGAGGAAAACAGAGGAATTGGGGGAGAGGTGAGGGGTGGGGAGGGCTACGGCAGGGGAGGAGAAAAGAGAGGGGAGAAAAGGGGAGGAGAAGAGAAAGGAGGGGAGACAGAGTGGTAGGAAGGGACAGAAGAGATAAGGGAAGAGAAAATGAGAGGGATGGTGGGAAGGGAGGAGAGGAGAGGAGAGGAAGTTTTTCAGTAGTGGGTTTCAAGAGATTAAATTTCTGTTTTGATTTATTGATTATATGCCATCAAGTTAATGTTGATTCTTAGCTATATAAGATAGATTTTTTTTTCTCATCACCCTTCTGTCCCTAATCTGGTCCTTCAAATGGAAGGACCCTAATCATGGTCTTCCATGGTGCTACTGCTCATCATCTTCTTCTCTTTCATCCACCTTCCCAGCATCCAAGTTTTCTCCAATAAGCTTGGTCTTTGCATCATGATTCAAAGTAGAATAATTTGATACTGGTCATTTATGCTTCAAGTGATTTATTCAATGATCCCGTTGTCTGTTTTCTTGATTGATTAAGTTGCTCTCAAGAGTCATCTTCAAAACTAAATTTTAAACAGGTCATTAGTCTTTCTATCCTGTTTCTTCAAAGTGATTCTGTTTTGCTCTATATTTATTTTTTTTAATTTGTTTTGTTTAGTTTTTTGCATTGTTCTCATTTAATTTTTTTTTTTATGTACATTGCCAGTACCCAAGTGGAATTCTCACTTGACATTTTCCTTTGTCAGAAGAATATAACCACACTGGACAATTTTCTCAAATGTAACATGTCTTCCTCCATTGAAGGACAAATTTCTTTTTTTTTTTTTAGTATATGCTTTTTTAAATTCATAAACATTTTTAATACATTAATGTATTAAATACATTACATACATTAATGTATTGTCAGGGCATATCATTTACAGAAAAATAAAGAACAAACAGAAGCATTAATACAATAATAATATACTAATAACAATAACAACAATATATCAGAATAGTTTTAGCTAGTTTTCTCCTTGTATCAATTTATTTGTAATTCTGTTAATTATATTAGCATGTCCATAATTATAAACCATCTTTATATTTAATTCATACATAGCATTAACCTTTATTTATCTAATTTCTACCTCTTATCTCTAACCATTCATAAAATCTATTCCATGTTACATAATATTCTGTGTCTTCATTATCCTTTATTTTTAATGTCAAAGTATCCATCTCTACATAGTCTGATATTTTCCAAATTACATCCTCATCTTATGGAGAGTTCTCATTTTTCCAGTATTGTGCAAATACAATCCTTGCAAATGTTAATACAGGTATATAGTTCCTTTATCATAACCCTCCGGCATATGATCATAAGTATATGTGATAATAAGTATTTGGAGTCTTCTGAAGAGAGAAAAAAAAAATCTCCTCTCCCCATTGGAGACTTTGCACAATTTAAGTCCCTGATTTTTGAGGCATGTAAATCGTTTGAGTGACATTCAAAGTGTCACACTTTCAAATTTCCTTTCCAATTCATGAAAAGGTAATAGGAAGAAGATGGCATTAAGATATCCCATTAAGAAGTATAATACAGGGAATGATCTTTATACATTTATGGAAGACAGTTGTGTTTCTGCTGACATAGACTGATTTCAAAATGTTGAATACATGAAGGAGAGGGTTTCCCCCCCCCCCAGAACTAGAAACAAACTATATTATTTCAATATTATATGTCAGCGTTCCAATCAAACTCTCCATCTCAGTTCAGCACTCAGAGACAAAGTCCATCCAAGTAAGAATTTATTAGAAAAATCTTACTGGCACATCTGGGAAAACCTGAAACTGAGAGTTCCTGGTTTTCCCTTCACAAAAGAGAAATCAATGATCCATCCCCTGCACCCATCAGTCTATCACATGGCCCAATCAAATATTTGTCCCCAACTGGAGACATCACTCCAGTCACTCCCCTCCAGGTGCAGGACAACATGTCCTTGACTCTCTGAGAAAGAATGTTGTTATGTCTAAAGTTCTACCTCACTATGAAATTGCCCCTCCAAAATTCCCAGGCACTGAATGTGGCAGCCTCCAAGCTTCCAAGTGGCAAAAAGGGCTTCCAAGGCTGACACTATATTTATCTGGTGTTATGTCTGGGTATATGTTTTTAACTATATTTTAGGGGTTGTTGAAAATCACTTAAGATAATTGTCAGGTAAGTCCTGAAAAGAGATAAGCAAACAGATTAATACATTTCCAACCACATGGATTTACCTCATCTTGAGGTATTTTTTTAAACCTTCTAATACATTTCTAAGTTGTCTGAATTACTGGGTTGAAAATATTTTGATATTTCCCTTCCATTTCCCATAATTGAGCACATCAAGCCAAATTGTTAGCAGAAAGGCATAAAAATTTTCATCAGCCAGTCAAGGACTGCTTAATTCTTACCATTTCTTTGTTGAATTGGCTGTGTGGCTGCTTGTATGATAAATTATTCGCAGTCTAAATTGCTTAATTTTCCCCTAGGGGTAGACATCACACATGTTAGATGGGCTGCATGTCAATTCCTTCTAACCCTTGAAGAGAAGTGGCAGTGGGAATACACAAACACACACACACACACGCACACTCACGCACAGAGAAAGGGGGGGGGAGCCTAAAGTGACTGAAATACTGCACAATATTGCAAATATTCCCCAAGAAGTAACACTTCTTGGAATAATCTGTTGAAGGGGAAGGGCGGTCTAGAAACTTTAAATGTGAATGAATAAATATTCCTAATTTATTTATAAATATCCTTACTATTTTCAAGAAGCAAGGGTGAGTTTGAACAATGTCCTCCTTTCTTCCCTCTTCCTAAAGAAACAATATCAAGACTAGATCATTTTTGGGCTCACGGTGAATAATTGCTTGCCCTTTCTTTTCCTGAACAAATATATCACAGCATCATTACTGGTTTTTTATCTATTTTTTTTCCTGAATATATTCCACATAGGCTCTCTGCCCTACAGGCCATAATAATCTGTTCTTTGGATAAGGGAGACTTTCTGCTTTTTGGACAGAAACTGGTTTGATGATAGAAATGTATCATTGGACACCAGGAAAATTGTAAATATTACGTGTGAGCATCTGTAGCTTTCATCCTTTTATTATTTATTTATTTATTTGTTATAATTTGTGAAACAAGAACTAAAGAATAAAAAAATAAAAATACAATGACAGGGATGGTAGGCACGTTAGTTCACTTATGCATGCATCCTCTACTAATTTCTTAAGCATGATGCACGGAAGTCAATTTGTGACTGAAACTGTGAAAATTTGTAGCTGAAACCACTGAATGAGGTAGAGCATTCCAAACGTTGACAATCCTATTACAAAAATCATATTTTTATGTCAAGTTTAGAATGATTTACATTGAGTTTAAAGCAGTTCATTAGCACATATATAATTGTGATTAAAACAAAAAAAAGTCATTTACGGGTAAAACATTACTGCGTACAATTTTGTATGCAATACCTAGGTCTGATCACAAGCAACATAGTTCTAAGTTATCCAAACCAAGAATTTAAAGCCTAGTAGCATGGGGAATTATATTGTGTACAGAAGAGTACAAGACTTTTCTTGTAAAATACTTCTGAACTTGCTTGATTGTACTGATGTCAGATATATGGTGAGGATGCCAAACAGTTAAACAATACTCTAAGATTGTTCTAGCATAAGTTTTATAAGCTCTAATTAGACATATAAAGTTTCCAGAAAAAAACCTGTGCCAAATTAAATTTATAACTGTTAATGCTTGTTTAGAAATGCTGTTACAGTGAACTTTGGAGCATAGATCGTCAAAGATAAGTACATCTAGGTCCTTGACAAAGTAAGGGTCAGCAGCTAGTTCAGTGCCATGTACCTTATACTTGACATTCTGATTACATTCACTAGTAGATAAGACAGAGCATTTATTGATTGAAATTTGCCAAATAGATGACACATAGTTGAGATCACATTGCAATATGATAGAATTATCTGTTGTTTAAATATGCAGCAAATTTAGACTTTGCTTCCATATCATTTTATATTAGTTATGGATCCTAGAATAGCTGTAGGTGAATTAAGCTTAGTTTGAAAAAACTAAAAAGAGGGGGGAGGAGCTGGCGTCATGACGATACTGCATGCAATCTTGGAGGTCTGAGATTACAGACAATATCTTTGCCCCAGGAAGGTCTAAATGGACCTAAACCATCTTGAAGAGATGGTGATAGTGAAGGGTGCATCCTGTAGATCCCAGGGATATCGCAAATTCCCTGGTTGATCCAGGAGAAGCCCTTTTGCCAGCAGCAGAGAGGCAGCCATCAAAGCTGCTGAAGTTGGGACAGCTCTGAACGGAAGAGGCTGAAAGAGAAAGTGTGTTGGTTTGGTGAGAATTGTTCTTTTATTATTCTAAGACTTAAAAGGACCTTAAAGGACACCCTAAGGGGAAGAAAAGAATCTGTAAAAGTTTTGACAGAACTGAATAAGCAGCGGTTTTTAAACAGAAGTGTCAAAGTAAGGCTTTCCTTTTTTTTTTTTTTTTTTATGGCTGGACTTCTATCATGATTTTGTACTTGCTAACTGGACTGGTTTTTTCTCTATTTATATCTATTTTTTCTTTTCTTTTTTGACTTTGTAATATTTTAGGTTAGAGGCTCCCTTTAGTTATTTTTATATACTTGTTTTTCTTTCTTTTTAACTTCTATTACGTTTTGTCTGGGAAAGGAGGGGGAGAGTGAGAGTAAAGAAACTTTGTAACACTGCCAACTAGAGGCTTGAATATATTTTAGACGAAGCTGAGAATGCTGAGAAAGCAAGCTCTGAAATTCTTTTTCAAGGACACTGCTCCGTGATAAGATAGAGGGAAGAGCACGGGAGAGTGATAATGCAGGTGTTCTTCTGGATTTCTATCAACAATTGAAACTTGGCTTTGATACTTGGAGAGAGTTATGACAAGAGCCTTGGATAACTAAATAAAGTGCAGTGTGTCTTTTTTATTTTCTTAAGTTGTGCTACCCCACCCTTACCAGCTGTACTGTTCATTTTTTTTAAAAAAAACCTATATTTTTGTAATATTTCTATCTTTGCTTAATATTTTAAAGGGAAAGCCTCAAAATTTTCTTTTTCTTTTCCTTTCTTCTTTGAGTTTTTTTGTTTTTTGATCTATTCTTTTGGTCCACTTTTATGCTTTTTTTTAATTTGAGAATTCTCAATTGGATTAAGGTGTTGAAGAACCTGAAGAATTATTTTTATTTTCTCAATTTTTTTTTCTTGCTCTTTTTAAACCTTTTTTATTTTTCTCCTTCCTTTCCACTTAATTATTGATTGGATTAAAGTTAAAAAGAACCTGAAGAAATTTTTTCTCCTTTTCTTTTTATTATTATTGGGCTTTTCTCTCTACCATTTTTATTTTTCATTTTGGATTATAATTGGCTATTCCATAATTGGATTAGGGTTTAGAAGAACCTGAAGATCTCAAATTGTTTAAAATGAGTAGGAAGTTTATAGCTTCTGGCTCCTCAACTTCTACTTCCGCCTCCCCACCATCTGGAGGACAACGTCAAATTCAGACAATGTTAAAGCAAGACAAAGATGAAGAAAGAGTGACTCTACAGATGATTATGCAAGGAATCCAAGATCTTAAAATAAAATCAGACACCATATTGAATAGAGAACAGGGAAAACTGATGAAAAGGTGGAGAATATTCAACAAATGATGGTGAAGTGTGATGAGAGATTCCAAAAAGTTGAAGAAGATAAACAAAGAGACAAGAAGATTGGAGATATTGATAGTTCTTGTATTGTTTTGGTTGAAGCTGAAGTATTCATTGATAGGTAGGAAATTGCAATCAATAATTTTATGAACTATACTTAGATCAAACCAAAGGTGGCATAGTTCTAGGTTTTCTAGGTCTAAAATTTCAATACTGGTGGCATAAGGTATTTTGCTACAAGTCGAGGAAAAAATCCTTAACCAGTTGTTAAGAAGAAAATGTAGCCATGTATTCATAGGAGTCAAGCTTGGTCAAGCTTTACCAACAAGAAGCTTTTCCTTACTAGTCTGTTTATAATAGTTTATCCCCTGCCTAATATAACATTAGGGGTGCTGTCGATCAGAAAAGCAATTCGGTTATATGTTTACCCATTATCTCTAAATAAAATCTGTTTCTTTACATCTAGTTTCAAACCTTTGTAGCTTCTCTTCCCTTCTTTCCTCCCTTGTTTCTCCCCTCTACCCTTTTTACCCCCTTGTCTCTTAATCTCCACCCTCTTGTGTATTCCTCTTTTCTGTTGCTTTCTGATATTGTGTCCACTTTTCACCTTGTTTTTCCCTTTTTTGGTTGTTTTTTTAAGTCTTAAATTCTCCATTCTCTTTCTCCTCTTTCCCCTTTCTTCCCCAAATAAAGTTGCTTGTTCATTAAGGATGGTTTCTTCTTCATCCCAATCTTCTTGTTCTTGTAGTTTCTCATATGTAGAAATTGCCATTTCTAAAAAATGAAAAATAGAGCCAAGAGAATCCTTCCCTTCTTGTTTCTCTTGATTATATTTTATAAATTCCATTTTCAGTTCATCCATAAGTAATGCCATTGTAAAAAAAAGAAAAAATTTAAACGACCCAAATGATTTTAATCATTCAAATAAGAATTTCCAAAAGTCCCAAAGTCACCAAGCAATCCAAATACACACAGTCTATTTCATTTAACACTTTCTTCTTTTTCTCACTTTTTTTTTCATTTTAATGCTTCAAAAAACTTCAAATTCTTTTTAATCTTCAATCCATCTGATAGAGTAGTCAATTATGATCCAAAATGGAAAAATCCAGTAATAAAAAGGCCCAAAAAACCAAAGAAGAAAAAGGATCAAATAAAAAGCAAAAATAAAAATATTACCAAAATTGAAATATACAAAAAGGCTGGCGAGTAGAGGTTTCACAAGTATGTATATATATATATATATATATATATATATATATATATATATATATATATATGGACTGCACACTGCACTTTATTTATTTATCCAAGGCTCTTATTATGACTGTCTTCTCCAGCAGCTTCAAAGCCAAGCCTCAAGTGTTGAAATATTGATAAGAGTCCAGGAAAACACCTGTAATAATATTTTTCTGTGCTCTCCCTCCATCTTATCACATTAAAATGTCCTTGAGAAGGAGTGTTTATACATTTCTCCCCAATTCAAATAAAGTACTTTCAAGCCTCTAGTTGGCAGTGTTGCAAGGTCTCTTAATACTTTCCCCCCCCCCAGCCAGAAAAAACTGAAAAAGAGATTCTGCAAAGGTACATAAGATTGTGTTGTTGTATCTGTATTTGAAATAATGTTAGAAAATTGGAATAATATATGATTATAAAATGGGACAAAATATTTAATGTAACTTAGCGAAATTTTTTTTTTAAAATAAAATAAATGAAATTAAATATGAGAGAATTGAATTAAAGAAAGTAACTAAGCAAAATCTATAAGTGTTCCCATAGAAGTATGATATTTATTTAGAAAGGATTGTGTAAAATGTTTAAGATTTAATTGAATATTAATTTTAATGATATAATTTCAATTGCTATGGATTGTTGTTTTAATTATATTATATATCAAAAAAAAATTTTTTTTCCTGTTTTAAAATATTGAGTTTATTTTTAGAATGTATTACGCAGAATCTGAATGAAAATTATGTGTTATGTTAAGCTTTAAAACTAGGGGAAGGATAAGTATGACAAGGCATTATACTCCAATCAGTCATTACAGAAGAAATTTTGTGCTAATGAGAAAAAATAATAGACAGCTGAAACAGGACAGACAAAAGATATAAGTATAATGATTTAAATTGAGATGAAATAAATATAATAGAATTAAGAGAGTGAAAAGAGGGGAGAAGCTATATAGAAAATGTAAAATAGTAAATAAGAAATGGAATTGCTATATAAAAGTAAGCATGAACTTGAATTTATGTCTGTACAAAAAGATGTAACTCGGGATCAAACTGCCGTCCAAAAAGATATTTTATGTTTTTTATGTTTTGTGTTTTGTTGGTATATGTTTGTTTGTTAAAAAATTAATAAAAAAATTTTCAAAAAAAAAAAAAAGAAAAGCAATTCGGTGGTTTGAATATCTAGCGCTGCATAATGGAGTGAGCTCCCATTACTTTTCCCAGCTTCTGCCAATCTAGCAGTTCAAAAGCATGTAAAAATTGCAAGTAGAAAAATAGGGACCCCTTTGGTGGGAAGGTAACAGTGTTCCATGCACCTTCGGCATTTAGTCATTCCAGCCACATGACCACAGAGACGTCTTCGGACAGCGCTGGCTCTTCGGCTTTGTAACAGAGATGAGCATCATCTCCCAGAGCCAGAAACAACTAGCACATATATTACCTTTACTAAAAATAATATTAGCATTACATTTGCTAATATAATGAGCATTTGACCCCAATGAAGAAAAAATGACCTAGAATTTAAATGGCTGATTTGACCAGTTTGGTTTTCTTCTAGCAGTGCAGAATTGCCATGATAGAGTTCCTTCTCCTTTTTTCCTCTTCTCTCTAATTTCAATTTTGTATGTCTCATTTAATTTTGTTTTGAATCATATTTGAATTATCTTTCATTTCCTTGTTTTTTTTAATCTTATAAGTCTCTAATTTCACATCTGCTTGCGTTTGTAGGATAAAGTAACATTATATTCCATTTCAAATAACATAATGCCACATTTACATTTTTTATTAGTTTAATTCAAAGATGCTGTCTCCTCCTGTTGATTTATTTCTTTTCAGCTCCTCTAATGTATTGTCAAATTTCAAACTAAATATTCATATGAGATGCTCTCTTGATGTTCTCTGAGCTTGGCTGTTTTCTTGCAGTTGTTTCATTACCCAAACTAGGTAACATCATCAATCAATATTCATATGTCTAACATTTTCCACTACTTCATTTATTTCCTTTATTATTATGTAACAATATTAATGCATTAATTGAGTGTAATGGTGCTAACAATGCAATTATATCCCAAAGGGGCTTTTTTTCAAAAGGCAACTGAACTTTCTTTTCTTTCTTTCTTTCTTTCTTTTTTTTTTTGAAGATGTTTCACTTCTCCATTCCCCATCATTCAGTCAGAGCCAAAGAAGCTTCTTGGATGAGAAGCTAAACATCTAAAGAAGCTTCTTGGATGGAAACTAAGCATCTGAAGAAGTTTCTTGGATGAAAAGTTAAACTTTTGAAGAAGCTTCTTGGGTTAAAAGCTAAACATCTGAAGAAGCTTCTTGGATAAGAAGAGAAATGTCTTCAAAGAAAAACAAGAAATTCCCGTTGCCTCTTGAAAAAGCACCTCTGGGACAACCATGACCTGAATAACTGAGAATCTCCACAAACAAGGCACATTCAATAATATTATTCCAGGACAGTTAGTTATGTCTGCAATTGCACTCAGTGGTCTTTTGTGCAAGGTGAATTAAAACAAAAGTTAAGATGGAAGAAGTAATGGGACTAAAGCTCCATCCATTTAAAAAAAAAATATTTTTCTTGAAAATTAGGTTTTAGAAACATTGAACATGGTGATCTTTTTGACATATATCACAGTCTTTACATTGTTAGATATCTTTTGTGAAGTCAATGGGGAAGCCACATTCACTGAATAACTGTGTTAATAACTTAATAAATGCAGTGATTCGCACTCAACAAATGTGGCAAGAAAAAAAAATGTGGTTGTAAAATGGATCAAATCTCATTTAACAAGTGTCTCACTTAGCAACAGAAAAGTTGGGCTCAGTTATGGTTGTAAGTCAAGAACTACATGTATTGGGATATGATTCAAATTTTAATACAGAAGATTCTTAAGGGGCATATAAAGATGAAACCAGAGACTTTTCTTTTAGGCTTCATGGATAAAGAACTTGGAAAAAAAAAGCTTGGGAATTTGTTTTATATATGTTGACAGCAGCAAGAATGCTTTATGCACAAAAAATGGAAAGGTAGTTTAATTCCCACAATGGATGAATGGCTGGAAAAACTGATGGAGTTAGCAGAGATGGCTAAATTGAGTGTTTTAATCAAAGAAAAGAACACATATAATTTTGTTTTCACTTCAAAGCCACTTCTGGATTTTGTGCTTCAGAAGGAAAAAAAGGAAACTCTGATTCTAGCTACCGTGTTTCTCCAACAATACGGCCTCCACCAATAGGAAGCCCCACTATGTTTTATAGGCATTCAATTTATAAAATTGAATTAAGCCCCTCCCCCCAAATTAAGGCCCATATTAAACTTGTGAAATGGGGGGGGGATGGTGGGGGGCTTGCATTTAAGAAGTACTTGCATGCCTGGATATGGTGCTGCCTGTGTTGGTGGGGCACTTCATACTGGGAGACCTTCCGCCACCGTTGCTTTTTCTTCTCCCTTGCTGCCGCGGTGTTAGAGGAATGCCACGGCATTTGGCGCAGCCATGTGCAGCCAGTCAGGGTTCCTCCCTGCAACCAGAGCCCTGAGGAGACACTTGGCTTCAGGAGCTCCCGTCACCACGTTCCGAGGGAAGGCGCTCACCTGAGAGGATCTCTCCCTCTCTCTCTCTCTCTCCCCGCAAGGTCTGCGCTGAAGCTGAGGAGGAGGAGGCTGCAGCCAGTTCCTTCTGCTTGCTGAGAGGTGAGGAAGCCACGGCTTTGCACAGCAAGTGAAGAGCTGCTCGCCCGGGCGAGATTTGGGAACGAGGGGCAGGAGGAGCATGCACGCACCCATGGCTCGCTTTCCTGGCTCTGCCCAGCCCACACGGCTCTGGCGTGGCCCTGGCAGGATGAGCAGAGGGTCTGGCGGCGAGGCGCTCAATGCCTTGGTGAGAGTTCTGCCGCTGGGAAGGAGGACGAAGGAGGACATATCAGGCCCGGCCTTATAATGTGAGAAACACGGTATTTGTCCTCAATTCGTACATCACCTGGTATTGCAATATCAATGAAATAGAAGGGAAGGGAAGGGAAGGGAAGGGAAGGGAAGGGAAGGGAAGGGAAGAGAAGAGAAGAGAAGAGAAGAGAAGAGAAGAGAAGAGAAGAGAAGAGAAGAGAAGAGAAGAGAAGAGAAGAGAAGAGAAGAGAAGAGAAGAGAA
>BLBF01000039.1:27014697-27037760 GCA_015471245.1 Laticauda colubrina
AGAAAGAGAAAGAGAAAGAGAAAGAGAAAGAGAAAGAGAAAGAGAAAGAGAAAGAGAAAGAGAAAGAGAAAGGAAGGAAAGCAAACAAGCAAGCCTTCATGGATCCACTACTTAATTATGTACCCCAGAATTGAAACAATAAACTCAAAATACAGAATAACAGAATTGGAAGGGACCTTTGAGGTCTTCTAATCTAACTCTCTGCTTAGGCAGGAAATCCTATACCATTTCATACAATTGGATGTTCAATCTCTTCTCAAGAACTTCCAGTATTGGAACATTCACAACTTCTGGAGGCAAGTTGTTCCACTGTTTAATTGTTCTCTCAGAAAAGTTCCTCCTCAGTTCTAGGTTGCTTCTCTCTTTGATCAGTTTCCATCTATTGTTTTTTGTCCTGCCCTCAGGCGCTTGACCCCCTCTTCTTTGTTGTAAATATTTGAGATATTTGAACACTGCTATCATGTCACCCCTAGTCCTTCTTTTCATTAAACTAGACATACCCAATTCCTGGAACCATTCTTCATATGTTTTAGCCTCCAGTTCCCTAATCATCTTTGTTTTTTTGTTCTGTGCACTCTTTCCAACATCTTTTTTATGGAGTGGCAACAAAAGCTGGATGCAGCATTCCAAGTGTGGTGCTTTCAAGGCACTATAATGTGGTATTAACAGTTCACGTGATGTTGATTAAAAATGAATATGGAATGGTTTGATATTCCTTTCTTCAGAAATTCCAGTTTAGCTTTCAGCTCTGAGATATCCTGATTATATTATATACAAGGACCAACCAAGTATGTATTTCTAATATTAGCCAAGATCATCCATCTCCAATAATATATCCATAACTCCTCCCTAGATAGGAAAATATATGCATCTACCCAAATATCATGCAAATATAACTGTTTAAATATGTTCAAGTCAGACCTCCTTCTGAATAATGCAAACCACCTTTTCAATCATAGATCATATGGGATTGTTGATTACAGCTGGATCAATGCATTGATGCAGATTTACATGGCTAATTAAAGGTGTAAATCTCTATTCCACAGAAGGCCATCACAAATCCTAAATTCCATTTAAATCCCCTTTTTAACTAACATTTCTTTCCAGACACAGAAAATGTATTTTCGGTTATATCTGGCAAAAGTGTAGGGGTCCTAAAAGGCAAGGAAGTTGCACACTTTGTCTGCAAGTTCCAGAAAGCTATACGCAAACAAGGAATTTTTTTTTTAGATTTCATTGGTATGTGCATTTTTAAAATATGTTGTTCTGCGCTTGCTTCCTTTATCTGTTTACCAGTAAACTTTTGGAGATAAGCTCTTTTGGGAGACAGACAATAATTGGAGAGTTGGGAGCCTGTAATATTTGGCAGGAAACCTTGCTATGTATACTGGAACACTTACTTCAATTTAAGAAGCAAAAATAAATGTTAGATTTAACTGAATCCTGTGAATTCTTCCTCAGACATTAACCCATCAGAACTCAGCGAAGCATACTATGCCATGGTTTTAAAAAAGACAGCTCTCTTGGTTTTTGTTCACATTTACTATCAGGGAAGAAAGTTGATTTTGAAATGTAAGAACATAAAGATGTTCTTTTAAGAACATGAAGATGTTTGAGAAGAGGCTGGACAGTCACCTATCATATTATGGATGGTTTAAATGCAGGGGTGGGATTCAAATTTCTTAAAACCTGGTTCTGTGGGCATGGCCTAATTTGTTGGTGTGTCTTGGTGGTCATGTGACTGGCTGGGCATGGTTTGTATATAAAATATTATAAATATTTATATAAATATTGATTTTTTATTAAAAAGAGCAACTTTTACCCAAAATCAGGCAAAGCAGGCAGGCAGATTGAGTTGCTCACAGAATCACAGATTCACTCAGAGATCTATCTTTCTGCAATCTGCTACCTGAGTCTGTACTGAAAACTGGAAGCTTCAGTCCGAAGGAAGGTTCAGCTCTGCTTTTACATCAGCTAGAAAGCAAGAAATCCAATGATTTCCTGCTTTTTAGCTAATCTAAATCTCCCACCACAGCAGAACAGCTAGGGAAAGAAAAGGAAAAATAGCAACTTACCAAATGCAGGCAAGTTCGATAGCGCGCATGCCAGGTAAGGAGTGAGTGGGCAGAGCAGGACAGGGCAAGCCAGTGATGCGATTTGCCAGTTCTCCAAACTGCGCAGAATTGTAACAACTGGTTCTATAAAACCAATCCAACCAAGTAGAATCCCACCCCTGTTTAAAAGGCTTCTCTGCATCTAGCAGAATAACAGAGCTGGATGTGACCTTGGAGGTATTCCAGTCCAACACCCTGCTCAAACAAGAAACCAGCATGACATCAGGAGTCTTGTGGCGTTCCCCCCAACATGGTACCATTTTTATCTATTAATATATAATTATTATATATAATATAATAATAATAATAATAATAATAATAATAATAATAATAATAATAATAATAATAATATATATATATAATATATAATATATACTAATATATGGTATTTGTTTTCTGATAAATATATGGTACCATATATTTATCTACTCACATTTGCATTCTTTCAAATGACTAGGTTGGCAGAAGCTGGAGCGAAGGTGAGAGCTTTCTCATTCTCATGATCCTGGGGTTTTGAACCTGGGCTGCCTACTTTCCAGCTGATAAGCCCAGAGTCTAAACCACTAAGCCACTGCACTAATATAGTATTTAATATGGTATTAAACAATGCATATTAACAATGGGTAACTAATAATAAAGACTATCCAAATACTGACAATCATAATAATTTTTCCCTGGCCTTCTGAAGAAACCCATCAGTGTGAGGTCTTTAGATCTTCAAACTATGGAACATCTATCTAGAATCTGCAGTACTCTGGTGCAGATCCCTGTTCCTAATCATAATTACATTGTCAACTCATAAAATGTTCCTATGCCTGTTTTAGTAGTTGCTATAAAAAAAAGGGGGAGGAAGGAAATCTGGAAGAGCAGTGCAGCAGTTTGAAAGCGAAAGTGCATTCCAACTCTTATCTTTAAAAGATTGTAACTAAAATATCAGAGTTTTTGCCCACAAATATATTTAATTGGAGAATGTGATTGATGACACCCAGCCCATGAACATGCTCTATTGGAGAATCTGGTTTATGAGACACCCAGGGGGGAAAGGGGAAATGGAGTCACAGGGGACTGTAAATTACTTATGCCAGAGTTGGCTTCATACAGGACAGTGCCAGTATGTCACCTCTAATAAATCCTTTGAAGTTTTGCCATACATAATGACATGATTTTCTGACACTGAGAGCAACCAACCCATGGAGCAGCTTGCCTTCAGAAGTTGTGAGAGCTTTATCTCTGGAGGCTTTCAAGAAGAGACTGGACTGCCATCTGTCAGAAATGGTGTTGGTCTGCTTTGGCAGGAGGGTTTGGACTAGATGACCTACAAGGTCAACAGACCAACTCTGTTAATCTGTATCACTTACCTTATACCACTTCAGACATGTGGCTGTCCAGCCTCTTCTTAATGACCTCGAGTGATGGAGCACCTACAACTTCTGAAGGCAAGTCGTTCCACTGATTAATTTTTGTGTAACTGTTAGGAAATGTCTCCTGAGTTCTAGATTGGTTCTCTCCTTTATTAATTTCTATCCATTGCTGTTTGTCCTGCCTACAGGTGTTTTGGTAACACATTGGCCCCCTTTTTTTGTAACAGCCCCTTAAATATTGGAACACTGCTATCATGTCACACCAGTCCTTCTTTTTATTAAACTCGACATACCCAATTCCTGCAACTGTTCTTCATGTGTTTTTCATGTGTTTTAGTCCCCTAATCATGCTTTGTTGCTCTTCTCTGCACTGTACTGCATCATCTAGTCTAATTGATCCTTGTTGTATTTTCTAACTCTACAATCCTAGGAGTCTCTGAGTTTCTTTGAAAGTCCCCTCGGAAGAGGATGTTGTTTCTTCAGTGATTTTAATTACACAACAGAAGCTTGGATATATCCCAAGCTTCTCATTCCAGGAACAGAAATTCTTCCATCAAGAGATAATGGCACAGCTTCAGAATATCATGCTAATACCGATCGTCAAATAGCACCTACAGAAACTGGAAAGAAAATTCTAAGCATACGGAAGTCAAGGTAAAAAATGAAGTCTTTTTGCAAGGGAAAGAAAACCTGAGAAATTGAAGGAAGCCTTTCATAGTGAGGGACGTAATGGCTCAGTGGCTAAGATGCTGAGCTTGTTGATCAGAAAAGTCAGCAGTTCAGCAGTTCAAATCCCTAGTGCCGCATAATGGAGTGTACTCCCATTACTTGTCCCAGCTTCTGCCAAACTAGCAGTTTGAAAGCATGTAAAAATGCAAGTGGAAAAATAGGGACCACTTTGGTGGGAAGGTAATAGTGTTCCATGCACCTTCAGTGTTTGCGGTATCAGCTATCCCGCATTAGATGGGCGTCTCATGATAGGGAGCGAAGGAGAAAGAAACGACAGGAGACGAAGTTCCTCGGGATGAGTGCGCCCAGAATGTCTGGGTACACGCTCTTTTATTATGCTCCTTCAAAGGGGGGGTCACTATCATTGTTTATTCAGAGCCTAGGTCAAGCCCAGGTCGGACAGGATATGCAGGACTTAGATAAGGCAAAATACCAAGTCAGACAGGATGGCATGATCTACAATTTGATCAAGACATTCCTTACAAAGCTGCATGCCAGACGATGTAATCACAAAGTGAATGCTTGACTCCTTGTCTCTGTACGTGCCCTGTAAAAGGTCACTGAGGAGACAGAAGCTCAATGATTACACGTGAATGATACAATGTTGCAAATGCCTGAATGATACATAGTTATAATGATACACAGTTGCAAACACATAAATGATACATAGTTACAACAAGTGTTTAGTCATGCCAATCACATGACCACAGAGACGTCTTCAGACAGAGCTGGCTCTTCAGCTTTGTAATGGAGATGAGCACCACACCCTAGAGCTGGAAATGTGTGAGGGGAACCTTTACCTTTATCTTTCATAGTGTGCTGTCCCAGCCAGTTTATGGGAATTGGATAGTTACTTAGGAATTATGAGCTGTCCCCTTAAGGAAATGCATCATGGTAAATGTAGTTAAAAATATCCTGGGAAATGTAGTTCATGTCACGTGGCCACATCTGTATTCCTGACTGGCCACTAAATTGACCCTCGAGGGGCTGGGGGAGTTTTCCTCACTTTTGCCTGAACTTTCTAATTCATGGCAGCTTCTTTCTATCGCTACGAGATGGGTTAGGAGATAACCATCTTTTACTACAAGGCAGATATACAAAGGATTGGTCATTAAAGAAGAACTTCATCACAAACATGAGTTACGATGATACCTGGTGAACCAATAAATGTAATTTGTTATGGACTTCTTGATGAGTTATCTATCTGCATCTGTACAGCTTTAAATCCACCTCTGTGCAGAAGGCAGAAAACATAATGACCTCAGGATCTAACTGTGAGTAATCCTATGGAACTTAGATTGCATTAGTGTATGTTGTGTTATACATTTCCATTCATCAAATGTGCTTGGATCTCATTTTTTAATTTTTTTGATTCTAATAATGAAATAGTCATTGTGTTGAGCTAGAATATCATCTATCACCCTGAATGGCCCTGAACTAAATCCTGTTAAATCTTCCTTAAACATTAACCCATCAGAACTCAGTCGGGATTAATATTGTCCAATAAGGACAATATTTTTAGCTCTGTTTTCTTGCAGATATGCACTGTAGAGTAGCACTGATGATGTTACCTAGTTTGGATAGCAAAATGCTTGCACAAAAGCAACCAAGCTCAGAGAGTACCAGGAACCCCTCATGACCCTAAAAACTTGGCCAATAATGAATGAATGAATGAATGAATTCATTCATTCATTCATTCATGCATTCATGCATTCATGCATTCATGCATTCATGCATTCATGCATTCATGCATTCATGCATTCATTCATTCATTCATTCGTTCAGTGGGTAGTTATTAACTGAAAAATAATTTAGAATAATTTAGAA
Organism: Laticauda colubrina; assembly: GCA_015471245.1. Classification (NCBI taxonomy): domain Eukaryota; kingdom Metazoa; phylum Chordata; class Lepidosauria; order Squamata; family Elapidae; genus Laticauda; species Laticauda colubrina. The sequence goes on from BLBF01000039.1 coordinate 27,020,729, forward strand.
TTATATTGTTATTATTGTTCAATGTGTTCTGCTGCCTTGTCCACTCTAGCAAGTAAAGCTGAACAATCAACGTGTAATTCTGAAAATGTATTCCCAGTGTTCAACATTATCCTTTAAAAACACTTGCTTGAAACATTCAGAAAACTGAATCAATTTAGAGGGTCAGACAAGGCACTGATATATTTTCAGAAAAAGAAAAGACAAACTAATGTGCTTTATATGCTGTTTTGTTTTATACTGTATTACTAAATAAGGCATGTAGGGGAGAAAACTACTTTACATGGGGCCAAGACTTTGATAATTGGGATTTTTTTTTTTTTTTGCTCCTAATGAAGACAAAGTTGCTTTATATAAAGGATATATGGATAAATAGACTTATCATATACAAATTGGTGTTTAATGAAGGAATGGAATGGAGTAATTTGTCCATAAAGGGGCAGAACCTCTATAAGAGGTATAAAAATAATATAAGAGAAATTATCACTTTTTTTTTAATATGATAGGAAAGTTAGATCTGGTAGAGACACAAAACCACAAAAATGATGAAGAAAAGAACTCACTTTTTTCTAAAGGACAAAGATATTTTTCAAGCACCAAGTTTTCCATTTCTAAAAATCTGGCTATTAGTGTTCACAGAGTGGAGCTATTGTCAAAAGGTTTTATAGAATATAATCCAGTGATTTTATCAGGAAGAGGGAGATAAAAGGGAGATCAGATAAAAATGAAAGGAGAATTAAAGAAATTCCCAATGAAAGAAGTTATTTCTCTCTCTCTTTTTTTTTTTTCTCTTACTCTCTCTCTCTCTCTCACACACACACAATCTTTTACAATGTTAACAGTACAAGAAATGAAAGTAAAATCTATTTTTGCAAAAAGAAATAAATAAATTTGAATTTGCCAGGGAAATATTGGGCATGAAAATTGAGGAAAGAAAAAGAAGAAAAATGATATTAGAACTACAAAATGAAATATCATAACAACAGTTAAGATATTTTTTTAAAAAAAAACCTTTATCAGTATTACTCTGATTTATACAAAACTGAAGACATTCCCCTGGCAAAAGTTCATGAATGGTTAAAAAAAATAAATTTACCAAAGTTCAAACAAAAACAAGGATTGGACTTATAACAATAAAGGAAGTTGTTGAAGCTATAAAAAAGGTGAAAGTTAATTATAAACTGTTATAAAGCATCAAAATACTGACTTGGGTGAAGGAGTTTATAAAGTTTAAGGATCACATATTTTAGGATTATTATCTTGAACAGCTATTTGCTCAGTTATGTGCCAGGTCCTAACCATTTTTTTTTAATTTAGGGGAAAAAAAGGAGCATAAGATTTGGTTTCACTTGTCAAAAATCTAAACTAGATAGTTAAAAATAAAATAAAATCATGAAACAAAATAGTAAGACTCCACTTCCATTTTGCTGCCAAGACAATTATGTATCTCTTTTATTCAGCCTGCAAGAGCTAAGTTTGATTTAAAAAGCAACTTTTAATGTATGTTGATGTAATGCAGGGTAAATTTACTTAGCATATAATAAAAAGTATATTAATATTTTGAATTGTATCTTACCATCATTTGGCATTTCTGCAATTGGCTCAAGCCAAGGAATTCATAATAATGCTCTTTTTTGGGGGGATGGGGGGAAGAAGCATCTCCAAGCAATATTTCCCTGAAGGCAAATCTTGTTCAATAACTTCAAGATAATCTATTGCTTCTAGTCCATATTTATGTTGCATGTTCGGTTAATTCTCTTGACATATGATTTTTACTGTATTTTACAATTGCAATAAGCAATGTGTTTGGTTTCATTTGTGTTTTGGTCTTTGGTTTTTTGTTATCAAATGTGATAGATATATAATATAATTTATTTCCCTTTAGACAAGGACACTCTGCATATATCCTTGTATATGAGATTTGCTTGCTGAACAGACAGTAATACAAAAGGACAGAGGCAAATCAACTGGAAATGCAATTCCCTCACTATTAATAGTTTACTATTGACTTTCTTTTTATGACATCAAGGTAGATATTTACACAACCCTATCTCAAGCAAATTTGCATTTTCTCACAAACAATTTGCTTTGAGTCCTCCAGAAATAAACTTTATAAGTGAAATTCTGTGTGTACATTTTTTGTGTTGAATGTTATTGTTTGGCAGATTTTTGATCAAGAACTTCTAAACTGGGTTTTTGAAAATAGAATTTAATTTTAAGTTTTAAAGAAAACACAATGACTGACAACAACAACAAAACAATTCAGGGTAAGGACAACAAAGAAAAAGAGAAAAAAAAACCCCAAGGAAATAAAATTGCAGAAAGAAAGAATAAAATGAAATAGGAAGCAAAATCTTCTAATTTCCTTTGCAGTAAATGCAGGTATGATTAAAAGTTCTCTCCTGTTCTATGTTTTTTTAAAAAAAACCCTCAATATTTTTGTTTATCTTTTATTTCTAATTGTCGAAACCACAAGTTGTAAGTGCATTTTTTCTGATTCATGCAAAAAGTCTACAAATGAAAGTAGATGTTGCCTTTTCTCTTGTCAAAGGTTAATTTAACCATCTCTGCAAATTCCTTCATCTTCACCAGCCATTCTGAGAAATTATTTTATGTTGAAAAGTGAATAGGTTCAACATTATCCACAACAGAGGAATGGCTGGGGAAGATGAGGGAATGAGGAAATGCAGAGATGGCTAAATATAAATTTAAATTCAAATGTATTCTGTCCAACAATATCAAACAACAAAATAAGCGATTAAAAAACAGGAAAAACAACCCAGATTAAGAAAGAGAAGCATAGCAGCAACTACAAGACAAATTAAATATGGTACACTTCAAACAACCCATCACAACAATACCCTGTCCACCTACCAATACTAGTAAAATTAATACAATAAAAGTATACAGCAAAATATATGTTCTTTAAAAATGATTAGTGAATAACTAAGCAAAGTATTAATACAAGTAATATAAAAATAAAGTTGCATGGGTTGTTTCCTAGTTGCTTATCTGTAAGCAAATTATATAGAATGATGATCAGGTTATCTGCCTGTGATAAAAATCCTTCTAAATGATAAAAAAGAGAGACAGAGATGCACAATTGTTACCAAACAATTTGCTAAAATCTTCTGTTGATAAATAGTGTCCCTTTATTTCTTTGTCAGTAAAATACAAACTTCCTTAATAAGAGAAAATTCATTCAGTTATGAGATAAATGGTATTGTCTACAGTGTTGTCCCAGCTAAAGATATTATCTGCTAATATAATATTTTATAGCAGTTGTCTGATGTTGAATGCCATCTGCACAATGAATTAATTGTATCTAAATATGCCATTTATTTCTAAAACCTTGTTTTGAGTTGAACCCACAGCTCTTGTTTTTTTGGTTTTGACTGATGAGTTTTGATCCTGTTTCACACAAAAATATATAAACAATCTTGACTAATTTCAAAGAAACTGAGCAGGATGGGATCTCTTTAAGGCTCAGAGCTATTAAGGTAGACAGAGAAGTGTTAAGACACACAGAGATATACACGGACTCATACACAAAGGGAAAAAGAGAGGGATAGAGACAGGGCAGAGAGAGAAAGAAAGACAGACAGACACAAGCACACACAGAAAGAAAGACAGAGAAAGTGATAGAGAGACAGAGACATGACAGAAAACAGAAAATGAGACACAGAGAGAAACAGACAGAGACAGAAAAACAGAGAGAGACACACACACAAAGAGAGAAAAAGAAGAATCCATAGTAAAAACAACTTTCAAATCACCAAGGATGCAACATAACTATTTAAGTATAATCATCACCAAAGGGCTTGATGCAAGGAAGATTGAATCACCATTACTATTTCAACAAACAAACAAAACAAGTTTTGCTCATGTAAGGTTTGGCTTCATGTCGTCCATCTAAGTGTTTCATGTTTGCTGGATGGTTCTGACCCCTGACTCATGAATCATTTTGAGAATATGAACACAATTGGAAATTTATCTCCCTGCTTGATAAATTGTTGAAACTGTACACAAATTTCAGCACAGAGGACAAAGGTTCATTTTACTGCTTGGAGAGAAGGGTTCTGAATTTCTGGGTTTCATATACCATGATGCACTAGGTCTTTGAGCCCCCTCCTTTTTTTTTCCTAGGCACTTACATTTGTTTATTTGAAGCCAAACTTCCATGAAGGGGTGAGTCCAACACACCATCATCTCCTCCTCCTCCTCCTCCTCCTCCTCCTCCTCCTCCTCCTCCTCCTCCTCCTCCTCCTCCTCCTCCTCCTCCATAGTTATTATTATTATTGCTGTTATTATCTCTTATAATCTAAAGTGAAATGGAAATCTATGTTCTTCCCACATTATTATTTTTTTAATTATTGTTTTTTTTTCCAGCCAACTGAGTTTACATTCTTCCATAATAATTGCATTTCTTTTCTCTCACTGAGTCCAAGAATGTTTCCTGTCCATGTTTAGTCTCTAATCTTTCTCAGGTGTGTTGATCTTTTTCACCTTTATAAACGATTAAGGTAAGGTGAAAAAGATCAATACAAAATTTATACAAAGTATAAACTCATCAATAATGACTAGCCAATGAATACATTATTATAGTATGAACAATACAAGATATTTATTATGAAATAATACAACATCATAACCATCATAACCATATTATCATTGCCATAATAGCACATTTTATTACATCCTTCAGTAGAATGAATATATTGCCTTTCTGAGATAGAAAGATAGATGTATGAAAGATAGAAAGACAGATGTGTGACAAACAGAACACTTATTTTTGACACTCATTCCTTGGCCTCTGGAATAATAACACTTTGCCATTTTATTAATATAATTCTTTCAGCCATCCCACATGATAGATAGAATCACAATTTTTGACAAATGTATAGATTCCAAAGCTTTGGTACATAATATAACATGCAAGTTTAATATAAACATAAAGGTAAAGGTTCCCTTTGCACCTATGTGTTAGTCATTTTCAGCTCTAGGGGGCGGTACTCATCTCTGTTACAAAGCCAAAGAGCCAACACTGTCCAAAGATGTCTCTGTGGTCATGTGGCTGGCATGACTAAATGATAAACGTGTACGGAATGCCTTTACCTTCTCACCAAAGGGTCCCTATTTTTCTACTTGCATTTTTATATGCTTTCAAACTGCTAGGTTGGCAGAAGCTGGGACAAGTAACAGGAGCTCACTCCATTATTTGAACTCATATTTATGACAGTTGTAGTTTTCTGGGGGTCATGTAATCAACTTTCACAAAATATTTTTTTTCATTTTTTTCATTGTTTTATATTTTGGAATTGTAAGACAGCCAGCATCGTTCATTGAGATTGGTGGCTATAGAAATTGAATCAATAAAACAAAATAAATTAAACAAATCTACTCTGTCCTTCCAGGATTAAAAAATCAATTTTACTGTGATGACTACAGTTTTTAAAGTTTTAAATATCATATTTTTCAGTGTATAATATGCACTTCCCTCCCAAAAAAGTGGGTGGAAATGTCTGTGCATCTTATACATAAAATGTTGCCAATGCCCTGCCCCCCGTTGGCCTCCATCCTTTGGCCTCTGCCTCCAAGCAATTTGCCTCCTTGCAGCAAACAGCAAGCAACCTGTTTCAGCTTCAGCACAGCCTGATTTAATACAAGGAGCTGATTGTCAGTTGGATCAGCCTCCCAGAGGTCAGCTGTTTCAGGCTGCAGGGATCACCATTGCCTTTTCACCCTCCGGGCACCCCATTTTTGGCCTGTTCTGTTCCCCCCAGAACAGGCCAAAAATGGGGCACGCAGAATCTAAAAATGGGATCTGGATGCTGAAAATGGGGTGCACAGAGGTGGCAATAGGCAATGCAGTCTGAAACAGCTGATTGTTGGGAGGTCGATCCCAACCAACAATCAGCTGCTTGTGCTAACCAGGCTGTGCTGAGGTTGACTAGGTTGTTTAATATTTGTTGCAATGAGGCAAATTGCTGTGAGGCAGATTTTTTTCCCTTTGTTTTCTTCCCCAAAAGCTAGGTGCATCTTATACTTCAGAGTGTCTTATACTCCCAAAAATATGGTATATTGTTAAACAATATGGTATATTGTGAACTGTACAATAATTTAATGAATGACTAAGAGGGAGATAGCGAATTAACTTGGGTCTTATTTAAACTGGAATCAATTCAATTTTGCCCTTTGATTCATTTTGACATAGTTCAAATCGGTTTGAGCCCACCACTTGATCTGGGGGAAAATTAGTGTTGTTGCATACATGCAAAAATGGGGAGGGGTTTTCTCTCTCCCCAGTAGTTGAAATTATTTAAAGCCGTGTGATGATCCCTGAATTGATTTTACTATTCAATGTGAAAGGGTAATTCATTCAAATTGCTTGAAATGGAATCTCACACAGTGCAGATAATTAAGAGTAATAAACAACTTTGGGATTTCAGAATCAACACGATAAATTTGCCAACCTACTAGGCGGTTAGGGTGGAGGAGAGATATTCTTCATATATCCATCTGGAGACGCACTGAATTCCACAAGAGCAGGACTCCAGAAGCTTCTTGGATGTGTATGTATGACCTCACTCTATTGAACTTTATACCACAGTATAAAATTGCACTGCAGAGATGTTTACAGTTTTTCTCCTCTGACCTTCAAACTTGCATTGCAATGCTCATGGGGGATTTAACGTTATAGTGTGATTTACATATACTTTTTTCTCCCTCTTTTGCTCGCCTCCTTGAAAACGAGAGCATGAATGAAGTGTTGTTGAAAATATAAGATTGTGCCTTGCAGTCAAAGAAGTCAAGATAAGAGCCATTGCTGCCTCGGGGTGAGTCAGTAGTAATGTAGCAGAAGTGGGCTGAAAGTTTCTTCATGACGAATTTGAGCCACATTTGAGGGGGACTGCATAGGCATGGGGGAGGGAAAGGAAGACTCTGGGGGTTGCTACAGATTCAACTCTCCATAATGTTGCTGGGTTTTACTTGTGATTCAATGCCCTGCTCTTCATTTGGCTCAGCTACCACAATTTCCTGAAATTTGAGTGATGCAGTACAAATTCCGAGCAAATTTCAAGGGATGAAGGATGTTGTAAAGGAACACTTCTGAAGAGACTCTCAAAAAAGCTGGCACACACCTCCCCCCCCCTTTTATTCCCCAAGTTGGAGCCTCAACTTTGTCATTTAATAAATCCAGAGAAGAGATACAGAGACAAAAAGGCAATAAATTAGCTCAATCACCACAGTTTTTATTTGATATTTAACTTGTACAGAATGCTCTAATTAGAGGCAAAGGTCTAATATGGCCACCAGCATTTGTTAGGCAATAGACATCATTTTGCAATGACAGTTCTTGTTAGAAGGGAGGGAAGGAGGGAGAAAATGGGAGGGAGGGAGAAAGGAAATGGGAGCGAGGGAGGAAGAAGAAAGGACAGAAAGAGTGAGGAAAGAAGGAAAAAAGGAAGGAAATTGTAGGGAGAAAGGGAGGAAGGAAAGAAATGGGAGGAAGGGAAGGAAGGAAGGAGGGAGGAAGACAGAAAGAGTGAGAAAGAAAGGGAGGGAGGAAGAAGGAAGGAAATGGGAGGGAGGTTATGAAGGAAGGAGGGAGGGGGGAGGGACGGAAGGAGGGAAGGAAGGAAAACAGCAGCATATCAGTCTAGTATATGTGGTATGACAGTGGTCAGGTTCTACCTGAATTGATATTTCAGACTAACTAGTCATTAAATTGGGAACTTAGGAGGATATGAATATGAGCCCCTGAGATATTTCCTTTCTTTGCTTTAATGTAAGCTGCCCAAAGTCATATTATTAGGCTGGATGGCCATAAAAGTTTTTTACATGAATAAATTAACCATGTGAAACAAATGTATTGGCATCATAACATCACCATACAGTATATATTATATATCCTCAATTCCTCTCCTTGTTTTCTCCCTGTGGACAGCAGCCATACTTGACCCCCAAATATGCATAAAAGTAGGATTATAGTCAACCACCCAACAGAAATACAGTAGCTGGGAAAAAATATACCATGATCTCTCTTTGTACATGAAGAACAAGAAGATCTATCTGGACCAGGGACAGACAATTTCAGTTCACTTGGGGGCTGACAAAAGCTTGATGTGGCATTTGAGGATCACAATCCAAAAAATTAGTTGGATCTCTTTGGAGTAGATGATTTAGTAGATTTAAAAAACTGGAGATATCTATTTCATCTCTTAGTCCTCTAAATATTCTGGTCAGGAGGGTCCTTGGAGCTACAGAAGGGATATCTGCTTGGCTCAGGTTCACTTTCCCTAACCACATGTTTTGTACTGCTGTTGTAAGGAGAGAAGATAACAAGTGTCACAGAGTAGAACCAACAGTCAACCCAGAACAATTTCTGGCTTTTAAAGATTTAAAAATGTGAGCAAAGGAATGATTGGGGCTGTCCTAAAACATGGGAAGAAATAACCAGAACAAATTATAACTTAGACAGCTTCTTGACTTCCTGAGTTAGAACTCTTTTACAAAAGATTTTTAGGATAAAAGGTTCCTCCAAGAATGAAAAAAAAAGTAACACTATATATAGGAAAGGGAAATTGGCTGGGGCGAAATATCCCACCACGTTTTGGCTTGGCCAATTGACAGCAACAATCATTGACTGAAGGTTTTCTTGGCAATCTGGAAGAGTTTTCAACAATGGAGGTATAAGAACAATTACTCCAGTAACTTTATTTCTGATATCCAATTTTTCAATAACACTCATTTCATCTCTACATCTTGCATCCCATCTTGAAAGAAATAGCTTGTAAAGTCTTTCCTATCACAATTATTTTGAGAATGGAGTAAAATATAGTTTTCTCTGGGTTTCTTTTTTCCTAGCTTGACAACAAAGTAATGGATGCTGCGTACTTATTGTTCTGGTTTTGGAATATCTCGGTGGGAACTAGCCATTTTTATTTTCTATGTCAGGATAAGCTCTTGGCATGTCTTATACTTGCTGTGATGTTAATTTGATGGTATACTATAACATTATCTAAAAACCATCTTCTCAAGTAAAGCCACATTGGCCAACTGCTTTTAAACAGTGGGAGGAGCTAACAAATAAGAATTTCAGGCCCTGTCACACTGGACGACGGATGCAAAATGTTTGTAAAAAGGACACAGGGGATGAGAAAAATGTTCCATCCGTTGTTATCCGCTCTCAAAAGGGGCAAAAATTTGCATAACCAGAGCGGACAACACGGAAAGGAACGGACGGGGGGAGGACGTAGGGCGGATGGAAAGCGGATGCTTCACAGAAGCCTAGCGGATGAAAGCGGATGAGAGCAGATGGCATATCCGCAAGGCTTCTGGGGGACCGCAGCAAAGCGGACGTGGAACGGAAAGAGCGGATGCAGAGCGGATGCAGAGTGGATGAAGCAGATGCAGAGAGGAAGCCTAGCGGAAGCCTAATGGATGCCTAGCGGATGCCTAGCGTTCAATATGCATGTGGTGAGGATGCATTGCGTCAGCCCCATGGATATAAAGGGAAGCAGCTCCCAAGCAGGTCAACATTCAGAGGAAAGTCCTGCTTCCAGACACAGCTCTCAAGCGTGCCTGCCAGCCTGCCTGCCAGCCTGCCTGCCAGCCTGCCACCTGCCAGTCTTCCTGCCTTCCTACCTTCCTGCCTTCCTGCCTGCCTGCCTTCCTGCCTTCCTGCCTTCCTGCCTGCCTGCCTGCCAGCCTGTCCGACAGCCTGCCAGCCTGCCTGCCAGCCAGCAACCCCACAACCATGGGGAAGAAGAGAAAGCCTCAGCAATCTGCTGCCAGCCCTGGCAAGAGGGACAGGGCCACCCTCCCACCCAATGGCCCTCACTCTACTTCTGCTGGGGCTTCTGCAGCACGGGCTCACTCTTCTGGGGCTGGGGCTTCTGCTGCTTCTGCTTCTGGAGGAGCTGATGATGCTGCTTCTGGCGGTGGTGCTTCTGCTGGTGCTTACTCTGCTGATACTTCTTCTGGCGGTGGTGCTTCTGCTGATGCTTACTCTGCTGAAGCTGCTTCTGGCAGTGGTGATTCTACTGGTGCTTACTCTGCTGGCACTGCTCCTGGTGCTGGTGCTTCTGCTGGTGCTTACTCTGCTGATGCTGCTCCTCGTCCTGCTGGTCCTGCTGGTCCTGCTCATGCTCCTGGTCCTGCTGGTCCTGCTGGTGCTCCTGGTCCTGCTCATGCTCCTGGTGCTGCTGGCGTTGCTGGTGCTTACTCTGCTGCTGCTGCTGCTGATCCTGGTCCTCCTGGTCCTGCTGCTGTTGCTGCTGCTGATGCTGGTGGTGGTGTGGAGGAGCAGACCCTACAACCTGGAAGCCCCTATGATGAGGGACCTTGTGGTCCTGCCAAAGGGAGGAAGAGGCATACGCGAGAACGGGAGAGGAGGCAATACACCATAGAAAAGGAACATGAGGATGAGGTGCTGGAGTGGCTGAGAGAGAATGAGTATCTATGGCGGAAGGGACACAGGCTCTATAGGGACACCAAAAGGAAGCAGGCTGCTTGGAGAGAGAAGGCGGAACTCTGGGCTACACTTCGGAGGTGCTCCTCAGCTGGTGGAAGCACATGCACACCTGGTTCGGGAAGCTGCACCTCAAGAAATCCGGCCAGGCCGCGGTCAAGCTGACAGACAAAGAGACCTACATCATGGCCAAGTGCAGCTTCCTGGAGGGTGAGATCCGCCACCGAGGAGCAGCCCCTCTCACAACCCTCTCTCTCAGGCAGCCTGCTGAGAGCCAGTCCTCTTCTGGCAAAGAGTCAACTCCTGTCTCCAGGCAGGTATCTGTGGAGCGTGCCACGACAGAGACCCCCCCGACAGCTGTAGTACCCTCGTGGAGGACCCCCTGGAAAAATGGGAGAAAGGAGACGGCACTTCCACCACAGCCCAACCCGCATCCACCCCCAGCTCCACCTCCACAGAAAGGCAGAGAGCCAGACAGGAGGGGCAGAGCCACACTGTCCTGCTGGAGATAAGGGACACCATCAGGAGCAGCATAGATCTCCTCTCTCAGCTGGTGCACACCGACTCCTCATCCTCCAACCTCAAGCCCTTCCTCACCTATGTGAACCAGACACTCATGGACATGGCGGAACCCCAGTACCAGGTGGTGGAGGACAGAACCACCGATCTGCTTCACAACCCTCCAGACCCAGATGAACCTGCTCCCACCCAGTCCAGGTCTGCTCCTCCACCCCAGATGATGTCACTCCCATTCCAAGGCTTTCCACAGGTCCTCACCAACCAAGGCTACGGCTACCAGGAGGTCCAGCAGTATAGGCAGCAGCCCTTCCCAGTCCAGGCACAGAGTCATCAGACGCCACCGTTGCCACCGGTTCCACTGATGCCACCAATGCCACCCACGCCACTGATGCCACCCACGCCACTGATGCCACCCACGCCACCGATGCCACCCACGCCAGTCCTCACCCAGATGCAGACCAGACAGCCCCACTACACTGCTCCTTCCTCCACCCCACAGCCAAGCCCGGCCTCAGTACATCTGTTATTGGTATTGGGGCTGACACCCCATGTCAAGGAGGAAGGGGCTCTCAACATCACAGGGCTGAACCAGCTGTCTGAGAGCTTCCTCAACACACCATCCCCTGTTGTCCTCTCAGGGCCAGGCATCCCAGTGGCCCTTCAGACCAGCAGTCCAGCAGCAGCCACCTCCACAGCACCTGGACCCTTCACCCCTGAGACTGGGCATACCTCTGAGTGACCAAGAGGAGTGCCAGAGACTGGCTGGCTACCTGTGGACTTTATTTGGACACTTGACTTGGGTCATTTTTCTTTTACAGCTTGTTATTAATAAAGATTATCTTTGCTTCACACACTTGCTTCATTTATTTTTGTAAATAAAGTCTTGGTAGAAACTTAGAAATGGTTTAAGCCTTTGCATGCTTGTGGGATGGGTTAAGATAGCAGTGGGATGGGCAGGGATACCTTTGTGATGGGTTAAGATAGCAGTGGGATGGGCAGGGATACCTGTGTGATGGGTAATAGCTTTGGGATAGATAAACCTCCAATGCAAGCATAGTGGGACTGTATAGTCCAACCTCCCAGGTGCCACACCTATGGCCCTTTATTATCAATAACAATTTAATCATTCATCAACACATTTCAACATAAACACAACTCTTTATTAAATGCCCTGTTCATTGTAGGCCCACCCAACATACATGGCCCAATCTCATCAGTGTGATGAGCAGGCTGAAGGAAGCATCCATTAATCATCTATCATCCTGTCTTGCCACTCCACTGCTCCAGCTGGGGAGTTGCACCAGTGTTTCAGGAGGTTGCGCTGATTCTTCGCTTCACGTGAGGCTCTATTGTGGCCTTGCACATCCTCAGTGTCGATCAGGTTTCGCCCTTGCCTCCATTCTCCAGGCTCCATGTCCCCATTGCCTTGTTGGAGGTCCATGAGCCTGTTCTGCAACACTGGGTAGCGGGTGCGCATGAGATTGTGCAGGATGCAGCAAGCTTCCACGATCCTCCTCACGGACTCTGGGCGATGCTGCATGGTGGTGAGAAGTACCTGGAACCTGTTGGCCAGGATGTCAAAGGCATTTTCCACCACCCGCCTTGCTCTGGACAGCCTGTAGTTGAAGATCCTCTCTTCACGGGTGAGGCATCTGGAGGTGTAGGGCTTCATGAGGTAGATTGTGAGGGAGAAGGCGTCATCCCCCACGATGAAGTAGGGCACATCTTGCGTGTCGTTGGGCAGGGGGTCTGGATTTGGGAAGCCCATGATGAGGTTGCGTTCCAGCCCCTCCTTGAGGTCACTGGCATTGTATACCTGGGCATCTGAAGCTGACCCATTGCCTGAAGCATCGATGTACATGAACTTGTAGTCAGCATCGACCATGGCGAAGAAGATGATGCTGAAGAAGCCTTTTCTAGTTGAAATAAGTGGACCCCGACTTGGCTGGAGCTTTGCAGGCCACGTGCTTCCCATCTATGGCTCCAATGGTGTGGGGGAAGTTCCACTTCTGATACCACTGCTCTGCAACTTTCTTCCAGCCTTCTTCAGTGGCGGGGCACTGGAGGAGCTCCTCCAGGTATTCTTCGATGATGGCCTGCACCACTTCTCTGACCACAATGCTGATGGTGTTGTGTGGCACCCACCAGCCGTACTGCATGCTCCTGTAGGTGGTCCCTGAGGCCAGGTGGCGCAGAGTCAGTGCCACCTTGAGCCCAGGGTCCAGGCTGGGACGGAAGTTGGTGTTCTGCTTGGTCAACCTGGGTGTCAGCCACTGCACAACTTCATCAAACATGGCTGGAGACATCCTCATGAAGTTCTGGAATGCACGAGTGTCTTCGTTCCTCAGGTCCACCATCAGCTTGTTGTACAGTCCATCCTCTGCTCTTCTGGTGAACCATCTTCGTACCCAGATGCTTCTTGGCCACCTCCTTTTCTTCCCATAGAACAGTTGAAAGAGCCTGTAGATGGCTTCACACTGTTGCAGAATGATGGTGGCTACCAAAAGGAGTTTGTTACGATCCATGGTGGAGATGACTGGATGCTGTGGAAGAGCAAGAGCCAGATGATGGCTGCAGAGGTCTGCACAGCAGGGCTGCTGGACTGAAAATGAGATCCAGGTGAGTTCCTCCCCCTTTTTATAGGCAGTATAGGTTTTCCACTATGTATCCTTTTGCATCCTCTAGGCATCCTCTAGACATCCTTAATATCTCAGATAGGTCCCCTCTGCCAACGTTTTTTTCCATTTAAAATGCTTTCTTTGCAAGCTGCATCCACTTTCATCCTTTCTCTCTCCGTGCTACTAACGCTGCGCATCCGTTCCACGTCCATTTCACTTCCTCCCTGTGTCCGCTTTCTGCTGGAGCGGATTTGAGTTGTGCAGATGTGCAGCGGATGCCTAGAGGATGTAGCGGACACGTAACGGATGACAACGGATGCAGAACGGATGTTCCCCATATGCCTAGCGGATGCAGAATGGACGCGTTGGATACATTTTCCTCAAAAAGTTTTGAGCAGCTCAAAACTTTTTGAGTGGATGGAACCTCAGTCGACGGATGCTGGACGGATAGAGAGGAAGAAAAACGGACGCAGTGAGTACAAAAGAGAAGCATTGCGTTAACCAATGTATGGCAAGTGTTTTTCTCCATTTTACATCCTCTTTCCATCCATTGGTGCGGTGTGACATGGGCTTAAGGTTAGGGAGGAACTAACAAATAAGAATTAAGGTTAAGGAGGACTAACAAATAAGAATTAAGGTTAAAAGGGCTGTCTAACTTAGTGCAAATACCAAACACATTGCTCTAGATATGTTTTTAGATAATGGTCTCCAGCTAATTTATGGATTTCAGGAAATCACTTCCCCAAACCCAAGGCTGGCTTTTTCAGACCCAACCGGGTGTCCAAAGAGCAAACATAGACAAAGGCAGCAGCCCCCATCTTTCCAGGTTTAATCACAAATGCTGTTCCTTTTCAGATAAAAGACTGCTTTCCACCAATTATCTCTGACAAGAAAGAGCCTTGCCAAGTTGTTTGTCAAGGCTGCCAAGAACCCAGAGATAAGAACTAATTTACAAGATTCCTCAAATACAAATTAAAATGTCCACCAGTTGAGTTTAAGAGCTTCTTTGCTTTTTGCATATAATGCTTTTTCAAACCTTGCTTTTATCTCTTGAGGGAGAGGCCTTGCATCCCTACCCAAGTCGCCTGTGCTGCTGTAATTGTTTTTTCCTCAGAGTAATCCTTCATGCACGTGCACTTGGCACAGGCTCCTTGAGAACCTCCTCACCACTGCTGCCAGCCCCCAAAATGTCTGAAGGCAACAGTCCCTGATGGTCCTGGACCCTCATCAGAGTCATCACTCTCCTCAGCCATCTGCACCTGCTGCTGGCTAACCACAAAAGGGCTGCTGGGGAAACTTTGCAGGGGTTCGGGAGAGCCCCTAACTAAGATTCTATGCAGTTCAGAGAACCCCCAAATCCCACTCCTGGCTGGCCCTGCCCAATCCACCCCACCCCTTCCAGGAGTCTTTTCACATGGCCCGTTTTGAATGCAGGTAAGTGCAGGGTGCACACAGAGGCTCAGGGAGGGCAAGCAATGGGCCTCCTGGAAGTTTGGGAAGGCCCAAAATGGGCCCATATCCAGCTTCTAGAGAACCTCCAGAGCCTAGGGAAGCCATTTTCACCCTCCTGGAGGCTCGAGAAAAGCCTCCAGAGACCGGCGAGGGCAAAACACTCCCTCTCACTATGGTGCAGGAGGCTGACTAGGCCACACCACCATGGCCATGCCCACCCAGCAATTGGGCAGAGAACCCTTTTCTGAATTTTTTGAAGCCCACCTGCCCAAGCTCTGTTATTTTAAGAACATAGAATATAAAATAATAGTGTTGGAAGGGGCCTTGGAGGTTATCTAGTCCAATGCTCTGCTTGTGCTAGAGATCCTATAATATTGCAGACAAGTGGCTATTCAGTCTCCTCTTGAAAATGTCTGGTGATGGAGCTCCCACAACTTTTGAAGGAAAGCTGTTCCACTGGTTAATTGTTCTCATTATCAGAAAATTTCTCCTTAGTTCTAGGTTGCTTCTCTCTTGATTAGTTCCCATCAGTTACTTCTTGTCCTGCCTTCAGGTGCTTTAGAAAATAGATTATCTCCTCATCTTTGTGGTAACCCCTCAAGTACTGGAACATTGCTGTCATTTCTCCCCTAGTCCTTCTTTCACTAGACTTGACCTATCTAGTTCAATCATTGAGATAATCCAGTTAAGGATTATTAAGGAGATAATCCAATTAAGGATTAACTGTATCTCAATTCAAAATGCATTCCACCTCATTGATTGTGAAGTAAACCAAATCTCTAAGAAGTATTCAGGGGAGAAAGTGCTGTAGTAATAAGTGACTTGTTCAGTTAACTGTGGAACGAGTCATTTGAAACTCTCTAAAACACCAAGCCACTGCAAGTCAGATTCTCTGTGCTTTTTCCAGCCCTAAACAAAGATTTATGCCTTAGGATCTATCGTATGGGTGTCAAACTCAAGTCCCGCAGGCCGAATCCGAATTGGAAACAGCAAAGGGCTAGCCTGTGGTGCATCTGCCAGCAAAAATGGAGCTCCGTTTTAGCTGGCAGAAGGTTGCAGGAGGCCATTGCAGCTGAAAACAGAGCCTAAAAGTGTGCATGCCACTTTCACAAGCTCTGTTTTCGCTGGCAGACGGTTTCAGGAGGCTGTCACAGCCAAAAATGGAGCTTTTAAGGCTGTTTTCACTGGCAAAGTACCTGTGCCATCAAAAGCGTCTATGACATGCCCATCCTGGCCATGCCCACCCCAGCACCCCAAAATCAAACACAACCCTGATGCGGCCCTGTGATGGGAGCATGTAGCTTTGTGCTTTTCAACCCCATTGGGCTTTATTGATGGAAATCCCAGTTCCAATTCATCATTAAATGAATACTATCTGCACTGAATAGAATTAATTTCAGTTGAAAGTGTTCCTACCTCAACAAATGAAAACAGCAAAGCAGTGTTTCTGAGTGCAAAGTAAAGATGTGTTTTTCTTACAGGCTGAGCGCAAACAAGCATTTTTTCATGTCAGAATATGCCTTTAGATAAGCTTGCTAAAATGGAACTAATGTATTGACTCACAAAGAGGAAAATGTTGTTGCCATAGAACTATACTTAACTGTATTCTTGTAACTATTATCTGTGTTAATTGTAGCCATATATTTTAGTAAGAGTATTCATGTCCCTTCCTCACCCACAGGCTGAATATTTTATTCTTCAATAACATTTTGTTAAGCCACATGGAAAAAAAAATAGAAAAGGCTGTTTTGCTGCAAGAGGAAAATATAAAACATACATCACATGGTAGAAAATAGAGAGAGAAAGAGAAGAAAGAAAAACAGAAAGATAAAGAGGCAGTGAAAGATAAAGAGAAATAAGAAGAGGGAGAGAGAGTGAGAGAGAAGGGGAGAAAGGAGAGGGAGGGAAGGACAGAGAAAAAAGAAAAAGAAAGAAAGAAAGAAAGAAAGAAAGAAAGAAAGAAAGAAAGAAA
>BLBF01000039.1:27040770-27071752 GCA_015471245.1 Laticauda colubrina
GACAAGGGGGAAGGAGGGAGGGAGGGAGAAAAAGATACAGAGAGAGAAAGAGAAAGGGGGGAGAGAAGGGAGGGGAAGAAACAATAGAAAATAACCAAGGAGAGAAGCAACATGGAATTAAGGAAAAACTTCATAAAAGTGAGGACAATTGGAACTGGTTGCCTTCAGAAATTGGAGGCAATTTCACAGACAGGACCACAATTTCATCTGTCCACTCTTAAGAAAAGACCGGACAGACACTTATCTCAAATGATACTGAGCCTCCTGCTTGAGCAGGAGGTTGGACTAAAAGACCTCCAAGGCCCCTTCCAGCTCTCTTCTGACTGTTTTGATTGTCTATCTGTATTTTAAAAAATGAATAAAGCATAAATTCCATCTTGAATGTTTCAGCCTGGGGACTACAAAATAGAAACACATTACAGAGTTTCATGCTTTTTACCTGTGAGAATCGACTGCTTCGTCTTCTTGTATCTGATCATAGAGCTTCGCAACACTTTTAGATACCTACCATAAGTTTATATCAACATTACTGATATGCATTGCACATTCTTGATAGTATCTACAAGTAATGTTACTCTTATCTCAGAGCATATTTCTATGAGCGAAGTATAGAATACAGAAGTATTTTTAGATAATTTTTCTGACAAGTTTCTTCCTGCCAGGAAGAAGCAATGACTTTCCTAGCACAGTTAGTCCAAAGCTGAAATATTTTTTGTGAACTGATTGGTTCATGACAAGGCACATAAAACAGTGGTTCTTAATCCAGGAGGGAGCAAGTGTGATTTTTAATTGTACAAATATCCTTTGTTACCCCAAAGTTTCTTCTTGGCTAAGTTTTTTTTTTCCTTCTCTACAGCAAATGAAGTCATTTTGTTCATACTGCTGTAAAATGAACTAGAAGTAAAGAAACCCCAAATCCTTTCCTTTCCTTATTTTCCTTCCTTTTCTTCCCTTTCCTTCCCTTCTTTCCCTTCCTTCCCTTCCTTTTCTTCCTTTCCTTATTTTCCTTCCTTCCCTTCCCTTCCCTTCCCTTCCCTTCCCTTCCCTTCCCTTCCCTTCCTTTCCTTCCCTTCCCTTTCCTTCCCTTCCCTTTCCTTCCCTTCCCTTTCATTCCTTTCTTTTCCTCCCTTCCCCTCCCCTTTCCTCCTCCCCCTCAGCCCTTCCCCTTAAGAAGTATTTCAAGTCATATCCTGTACCTTCTTTATAGGCAGTTTTTCTTGGATTGTTTGTTTTTCTATTTGGAAGTTTATTATTTGTGTTTTTGTTTTGTTCCAATGCTACCAGCCATCTAGACACTTAGTTAGTTAGCAGCTAAATGAATACATGAATATATTTGAAGAAACATGTTTTTTCCCTTGTAACTTTCATCAAAATTCTTCCAACTGTTTGGATTCTGCTTTGCCTTATAAATCTGTCATGGTAAGGTTCTGGTCTTCTTCATATTTCCTGACAAGCTGTACTGAGTTCACCCAGATTGTCTCAAGATCTCTCTCTGTTGACCATGCAATGAAAGCTGACATCTGCAAAAGAAAATTGACCTCTAATTCTGAAGACTGAGACGTGCACTGCTTTCCTTGACAATTGCAACTTTTGGAAATCAATATTTGTCATACGAGGGGGGCAAAAGCATATCAGAAGGCTTCATATGACCATTAGGACCAGGAGAAGTGAAGTAAAAGAGCCTCATGTGGTTTAAAGCAACAAACCTACAACCTATGAAATTGACCCTTGCAACTTTTTCATACTATGGTGTTTCACATGTGTGTTTTTGAAGTACATAGTATCCAAATGGAGAAGGAGTACTTATTTATTTAGCAAATGGCATATCTTACACAGATGAGTAAATATATTAACATTTCACCTCTATTAGCTAAGAGAGAGAGGAACTGGCCCAAAGTCACACAGCCAGCTGGCTTTCACATCAAAGGTGGGACTAGAACTCACCATCTACGGGTGATTGGCCCTAAGTCACCTAGCTGGCTTTCATGGATAAGATGTTAAATGAGCTTACAGGCTTCTGCTTTCTAGCCTAGTGCCTTAACTACTAGACCAGAGGTGTCAAATTCAAGGCCCGGGGGGCAGATCTGTCCTGTGGGATGTTTAGATGTAGCTCTTGGGGCCACCCTGGAAACAAGAAAGGACCTTGTCCTTTCAGTGCCTCCACAAGCAAAAATGGAGCTCAGGGAGGCCGCACAAGAACTCTGTTTTTCGCCACAATGGCTTCCTCTGTGAAAACAGTGGCCCAGGGATGCTGCATGCTCCATTTTTGCTGGCAGAGGGGTGCACGGTCAAAAATAGAGCATCAACGAGTGACGTTGAGTTGGCCACACACATCCTGCCCAGTGGTGGGATTCAAATTTCCACTACCAGTTCTCAAGAACTGGTCAGAACTGGTTGAATACCACCTCTGATTCTGCCCCCCTGCGATCAAACACAACCCTGATGAAGCCCTCAATTAAATTGAGTTTGACACCCCTGTACTAGACCAAACTGATTCTCATTCTCCTTTTTCTCATTCTCTTCAGTTTTATTCCTTTTTGATAGGTGCAATGCCTATGGATGGCTACCTTGTTTATCCAGGAACCACTTGTGCTAGTGTTCAATAGGATAAAAAAAAAAAAAACAATTTCCATAAAACCTGGTTGCTATCAAAATGATAAACACGGTTTCAAAAAAAGAGACCCCCCTTTTCCATACTCCACATAGTATGGGTGGGAGAATACTGACTTCACCATATATAAGTGATATTTTGACATCCTGTCACAGCAAAAAGTTGCTGCAAATCTTTGCTAAAAGCTTCTTGGATTTTCTAAAATATGTCTTCCTTGTCAAAAGTTCATTGATTAGTGCATATCTGCTTAACTAGTTAGAGTCCTTCTTTTTCTTTATTTCCATTTGATATATTTTTTCTGTAAATTTAGCTTGTGTTAGTTTTTACTATTGCAATTAAAATTCTTAGTAACAATTAAAGTATATGTATGTGAATACACACACACACACACACTCCATAAATACACAGACATACATATATACGTATATACAGTATGTATGTATACACACACACACACACACACACACTGTATATACATATACTTATAATAAAAAGGAAAGCTGATATCCAAGACACAATGGGGTGAGTTCCAGTTCCTTGCTCCAGCTGTTGCAGTTTGAAAGATGCAAATGCGAGAGGATAAATAGGCACCACTTTGGTGGGAAGGTAACAGTGTTCCATGTGCTGTGTCAAGCTGGCCACATGACCACAGAAATATCTTTGGACAATGCTGGTTCCCTCAGCTTAGCTCTACCCCTAGAGTTGGACATGATTGGACAGGGAAAACTTTTAGAAAGCCCTGGTGATGCAGTGATTAGAATGCAGTACTGCAGGCTAGTTCTGCTTACTGCCAGCAGTTCGATTCTCACTGGCTCAAGGTTGACTCAGGCTTCCACTCTTCTGAGATTGGTAAAATGTGATCCAAACTCTTGGGGGCAATAGGCTGACTCTGAAACTAGCTTAGAGAAGGCTGTAAAGCCCTATGAAGCCCTATATACAGTCCCTTGTTTCCCAAAAAATAAGACCCTACCTTATATACTTTTTGCCACCAAAAAAGGCACCAGGTCTTATTTTGGGGGGTATATCATCCACTGACCTCACTCATGTATGTCACTGCTGGCCCCTTTTTCGCGATTAGAGGCCTTCAGGAACTTCTTCCTTCGGCAAAGCCAGCCAGGCTTTCCTCTGTTATTGACTTCAGAAAGCCTTGCCGGCTGCAGCAAAAAAAATGGGCCAAGATGTCCGAGGCATGGCTGCAACTATCTGAAGGTAAGTAGTAGGACAGCTCTACCTCTCCCATCCCCACCCTAGCTTAATTTTTACCTGTGTATCCTGGAGTGGGCAGGGTCTTAATTAGGGCTTATTTTGGGGGTAGATCTTATTTTGGGCGCACATGTAAAAATCAAGATAGGACTTACTTACTGTGTAGGGAAACATGGGTAAGTATAAGTGCTGTTGGTATTTACCCTTACTTTATTAAAAAGGTAGAACTTAATCCATGAAAATTAAGTTTAAAATTGGGGTGTTGGACCTCTGCGGGTTGATTGTTCCTACTCTACTTCCAGTTGAAATCTTCTTTTGGGTCTACAACATGGCACTTGGGGAATAGAATTTAAACATGCTTCAATACACAGTTGAGAATCACACAGCAACTATATTCAGGTTTTGTCTGAAAGGTATGCAGCACTAATGGCTTATATGAGGATGGGAAGCAGCAGGTGGGAGAGTGAATAGCCATTGCAATTTTCTGAACAGTTAAATATTCCAGTTGTGCCTCCTAGGGATTTGTAGCAAAGATAATAACCCCTTGGTACTTAATGTGTTTCTCTTGTCAATTTTGATCAGTTAACTACATGTACTTTTTCAGGCTTTTAGAGAAGACCATAACCTTCATTTTCTGATAATTTATAAATCTATCTTCTGAAGGAGACAAGGACTCTTAGGGCTGAAACGGGAATTCATCATCATATGCACACAAAGAAAAATCACAATATGTCTAAAGCCTAACTGGCAGGAGCGTAGTGAAATCAAGATGGGTAATCCATCTGGCCATTGAATTAGCATAAAGATTGACTAAAATGAGAATAAAGAGGGGGGAAGTCCCTTCCCCTTGGTCTTCTTCAGTCTTAGATTCTCAATCAGATGCCTGGGAATTTAAAGATTCTTAGATGCACAATTAACAGAGTAAAAGAGTTGGAAGGAACGTTGGAGGTCTTCTACTCCAACTCCTGCTCAGGCAGGAAGCCCTATACCATTCCAGACAAATGATTGTATATAATCTCTTCTCAACTTCTGGAAGCAAGTTGTTCCACTGATTAATTGTTCTATCTGTCAGGAAATTTCTCCTTAGTTCTAGGTTCCTTCTCTCTTTGATCCATTTCCATCCATTGCTTCTTGTCCTCTCTCTCTCCCTTTCTCCCTCTTCCTGTCTCCCTCCCTCACCTTCTCTCCTTTCTTCCTCTCTGTCTTCCTCTCCCTCTCCCTTTCTCCTCTCTCCATCTTTCCCTTGCTCTAGGCATATAGGTACATTTTTGAAAAAAAGCTGTATTCCATTTTATCCACCCCTGGGTTTGTGCAGAGTGGCATTTATGGAACACAGAGATAGACCCTCTTCAGCATAAACTAAATCACATTATGACTACAGAAAAGGAACAACAAATTATAAGAAAAGCATAAGATATATCAAAGGGATGTGGTGGCTCAGTGGCTAAGAGGCTGAACTTGTCAATCAGAAAGGTCAGCAGTTTGGTGGTTCAAATCCCTAGTGCCATGTAATGGAGTGAACTCCTGTTACTTGTCCCAACTTCTGCAAACCTAGCGGTTCAAAAGCATGTAAAAACACAAGTAGAAAAATAGGGACCCCTTTGGTGGGAAGGTAAGAGTGTTCCGTGCGCCTTGGGTGTTTTATCATTCCGGATGCATGACCATGAAGACATCTTCCGACAGCGCTGGCTCTTCAGCTTTGTAACAGAGATGAGCACTGCCCCCTAGAGCTAGAAATGACTAGCACGTATGCACGAGGGGAACATTCACCTTTACCTTAACATATATCATAAAAAGGACACCAAGCTAAACCTGGTTTACACTAATAATACCCATTAAGAGCTAGTCCACATTTTTGTGTCTTTTCAAACCTTCCTTACTCTACCACTGAAAGTTTGAGGATTTAAGGTGAAATACCACTGCAAGAGCTAACTAACTACTACAATCTTGCCTCTTTCTTGCCTAATAAGTCAATCCAAATTTGGCTGTTTCAGTTTCCCCTGCCTTCTGATGCATTTGCTTTTTAATCCTTGTTCATTCTCCCTAAAAGACCAAGTTGCACAGTACATTTATTTTAGACTAGTCATTCACATTTTTATCTAACTGACACTTCTCTGGCAGTATTCATTCTTGGCCTATTATTTTATCATACAAATGATGCACCCAGTTTCCACATCATTCATTTGATGTTTTATATATGTTTCTCTTTCTCTGTTGTAGATTTTTGAACCTATTGACAACACTCACTAAACTGAAACATCTCAATGGGAGAAGTTTCTTCTTAATGGGTTATTTGGAGCTTAGAATTCTGGAAGATTAAAGACTCCAGAACTGATGAATATATATTGATGAAGAAGGTAAATATACATATATATCCTGTCAACTCATAAAACATTTTGTATACATGTTTTATAGTTGACAACAGAAAGAAGGGGGGTGAATTTCAAAGAGCAGGCAGCAGTGTGGAATCAAAAGTACATTCCATTCATATTTTCTTCATCTAATTAGACTGATTAGATGACTGAAGCTTCTGCCATGCAAAAATCTAATTGGAGAGCATGATTGATGACTCTTGGCTATGGACATTTTTCATTGGATGATACTCCCAGAGGGGTGGGAGGGAAAGCAGGATCAAGGGTGACAGTGAATTATGTATCTCAGAGTTGGCTTCACCCAGGTAAATGCTGGATGTAGAATGTTACCTTCAAATAAATCTTTTTTAGTTTTGGGAGTGTGGCTCAAGGCTCATGATTTAATTGGATTAACTGCCAGAATCCTGACATATACCTTAACATAGGGAGTGTCAAACTCAAGGCCCACGGGCCAGATCCAGCCCATGGGGTGCTTAGATCTGGCCCATGGGGCTGCCCTGGAAACAGTGAAGGATTGGCCTGCAATGCCTCTGTCAGTGAAAACAGAGCTCGGGGGGGGGGGGGGGGGGCTCTGTTTTCATTGGCACAGGGCTGCAGGAGGTCATTGCAGCCAAAAACAGAGCCTCAACAAGTGATATCAAGCTGGCCGCACCCATCTTGGCCATGCCCCCAAGCCCCAAGGTCAAACACAACCTTGATGCGGCCCTCAATGAAATCAAGTTTGACATCCCTGCCTTAATACAATTAAGACTATCTAACCACAAGAATCCCACCCACCACATATTCAGAGAAACAGATTAACAGAGTTGGAAGGGACCTTGTGGTCTACTAGTCCAAACCCCTGCTCAAGTATGAGACCCAATATTAACCCAGATAAGAGGCTGTCCGGTCTCTTGAGCACCCACAACTTCTAGAGGCAAATTGTTCCACTGATTAATTGTCCTCACTGTTAGGAAATTTCTCCTTAGTTCTAGGTTGCTTCTCTCCTTAATTAGTTTCCATACATTGTTTCTTGTCTTATCTTCTATTTTCCAAAACACCAGAAATAGAACGGCTACCCTCCAGAAAGTAGTAGGTGTTTTGGAGGCTTTTAAGCATATACTTCAACTACCTTTGTACAACCAGGCTCATGTCTTCAGTTTTTCTATGATTCTTTTTTTCATTTTTAATAAACAGAGTTCCTAAGGGCACAAAAACTACCTACTCTATTTTTTCAGTGTCATAATTATTGTTCATCCAGTTTTTTCCTGCTTCCTTCTCTCTTTGGCTACAGGTAGTTCTTGACTTAAAAACATCCATTTAGTGACCGATTGAAGTTACAGTGACACATGAGTGCTTTTCACACAACCATTGCAGCATCCCCATGATCATGTGATCAAAATTGTGGATGATTGACAACTGGTTCTTATTTATGATGAATTTCAGTATCCTGGGATCATGTGATAATCTTTTTAGAATAGAATAGAATAGAATAGAATAGAATAGAATAGAATAGAATACCTTTATTGTCATTGTATTCCACAAATACAATGAAATTTGAAAGCTACTCCAGCACGGTATCCCAAACACCACATCACAATCATACCACAGATAATAATAATAGTAATAATAATAATAATAATAATAATAATAATAATAATAATAATAATAGTAGTAGTAAATCACAAATGTACTGTTTGATTCAAGAAAGTTATTGCCTTGGAAAAGAAACTGTTTCTCTGTCCTCATTTTAGGACACCTATAATGCCTCCCTGATGGTAACAGATCAAAATATGAATGACCAGGATGAGAACAGTCTGTGGAGATTGTTAGTGCTCTAGAGAGGATTCTGGTCTTCACAATCTCTTCCAAAGAAGAAAGAGAGAAACCAATGATTTTTTGTGCTGTGTTTATAACACTCTGGAGCATCTTCTTATCCATTGCAGAACATCCAGAACACCACACCATTACACAGTATGCCAAAATGCTCTTAATGGTAGAACAGTAAAAAGTAACCAGCAACTTCTCACCCAGACCACTCTTTTTTAGCAACCTCAGAAAGTGCAGGTGCAGTTGGGACTTCCTTGCAGTGGCCATCGTGTGGACCAACCAAGTAAGGTTGTTGGAAATATGAGTTCCTAGAAATTTAAAACTATGAAGTCTTTCCACACAGTCTCTATTGATATATAGTTTCAACCTTCTGGCAAGCAAAGTCATTGGGGGGAGCCAGATTCCCTTAGAGGCCCGGTCCCACTGCACTTACGGATGCAAAGAGGATGTAAAACGTTAAAAAAAGCTTGCCATCCATTGGAAAACGATATGCTTCCATTGTGTACTCACTACATACGTGTTTCATACGCTCTACCCATCGAGCATCTGTCCACTGCAATTTCATCCGTGCAAGAAGTTTTGAGCTGCACAAAACTTTGTGAACAGATGAACTTTCCGCCGTGTACGATGTACATCCGCAGCATATACGGGCAACAAACATTCTATGTCCGTTATCATCCATTAAACGTCCGCTGTATCCTCTCTGCATCCTCTGGCCATCCTCTCAACTCACATCCACTGCAGCTGAAAACGGAAAGAGGGAGGAAACAAAAGGTACACGGAACATCTACACAGCGTTAGTAGCACGGAAAAAGAAAGGATGTAAGCATATGCATCTCATATATAAAGGATTAAAATGGACAAAAAATTTGTATCTGGGATGTATCTCAGATATTTAGGATGTCTGCAGTATGTCTAGAATATGTAGAAGGACACCTAGAGGACAACCAATATTTCCTATAAAAAGGGAGAGGAAATCACCTGGATCTCAGTATGAGTCCAGCAGCCATGATGTACAGACCTCTTCACCCTTGGTCTTGGTCTTCCACATCATCAATTATTCTCCACCATGGATCATGACACAGTCCGTATGGTAGCTGCGATCATTCATCACCAGAACCAAACCCTGTTCAGACTGTTTCACCTTTTATACACAAGGAGCAGAAGGAGATGTCCAAGAGCTGTGTGGGTCCAAGGATGGATCATGAGAAGAATGGAGTTTGGACTGTATGACCAATTGATGGTGGAGTTGAGGAATGAAGACCCTTGTGCATTCCGACACTTCATGAGGATGCCACCAGCCATGGTTGACGAACTTGTAGAGCATCTGAGATCCAGGTTGACCGAGCCGAGCACCAACTTCCATCCCAACCTGGACCCTGGACTGAAGGTGGCACTGACTCTGTGGCACCTGGCCTCTGGAACTACATACAGAAACATGCAGTATGCCTGGAGGGTGCCACACAACAGCATTAGCAAATTGGTCAGAGAAGTGGTACAGGCCATCATTGAAGAATACGCGGAGGAGCTCCTCAGGTGCCCCACCACTGAACAAGCCTGGAGAAAACTTGCAGAGCAGTGGTATCAGAGGTGGAACTTTCCCCACACTGTTGGAGCCATAGATGGGAAACATGTGACCTGCAAAGCTCCAGACAACTCAGGGTCCAATTATTACAACTACAAGGGCTTCTTCAATATCATCCTCTTTGCCATGGTTGATGCTGACTTCAAGTTCATCTACATCGATGCTTCAGGCAACGGGTCAGCTTCAGATGGCCAGGTATACGACGCTACTGACCTCAAGGATGGGTTGGAACGCAACCTCTTCATGGGTTTTCCAGGTCCAGATCCCCTACCCAATGACACACAAGATGTGCACTTCATCGTGGGTGATGACGCCTTCTCCCTCAGAACCTACCTCATGAAGCCATACACTTCAAGATACCTCACCCATGAAGAGAGGATCTTCAACTACAGGCTGTCCAGGGCAAGATGGGTGGTGGAGAATGCCTTTGGCATCCTGGCCAACAGGTTCCAGATACTTCTCACTACCATGCAGCATGAGGCACATACTGTGAGGAGCATCATGGAAAGTTGTTGCATCCTGCACAATCTCATGTGCACCCGTTACCCAGTGTTGCAGAACAGACTTGTGGACCTCCAACAAGGGAATGGGGACATGGAGCCTGGTGAATGGGGGTAAGGATGAAACCTGATAGACACTGTGGATGTACAAGGCCCCAACAGAGCTTCACATGAAGGGAAGAAGCAGCGCAACCTCCTGAGACACTGGTGCAACTCCCCAGCTGGAGCAGTGGTGTGGCAAGACAGGATGATAGATGATTAATGGATGCTTCCTTGAGGCTGTCACATTACACTGATGAGATTGTGCCATGTATGTTGAGTGGTCCTACAATGAATAGGGCATTAATAAAGAGCTTTGTTTATTTTAAAATGTGTTGATCAATGAATACATTGTTATTGATAATAAAGGTCCATATGTGTGGCACCTGGGATGGTGGACCATACAGTTCCACTATGCTTGCAATGGAGGTTTATCTATCCCACAACTATCCTTAACTATCCCACAAGCATGCAAAGGCTTAACCATTTTTTCAAAGTTTTCACCAACACTTTATGAAGTAAAAAAAATGAACCAAGTAAACTAAGTGTCCTAAGCAAAGATAACCTTTATTAACTTTCTTAGGTAAACTTTATGACTTTATTAAATAAGCAAAATGAACCAAGTAAATTGTATTAAGTGTCTTAAGCAAAGATAAACTTTCTTAGCTAATTTTATGACTGTATTAAATAAGCAAAATGAACCAAGTAAAGTGTCTTCAGCAAAGATAAACTTAACAAGTAAACAACTCGGTCTCTGACACTATTCTCAGTCACTCTGAGTCATGTCCATGGTCTCAGCTGTTAAGCGGGCAGAGACTGTGGAGGTGGCTGTGGCTTGAGTGCTGGTCTGAGGCACCATTGGGGTGCTTGGCTCCGAGGGTACAACAGCTGGGTGAGGACTGGTGTCTGTGGCATCCAATGAACCTGGGCCTGGACTGGGAAGTTCTGCTTCTGCTATGGAAAATCCTGGTAGTTGTAGCCGTGGAAGGTGAGAGGCTGTTGAAAGCCGTGGAAAGGCTGTGACATTGCCTGGGGTGGAGGAGCAGACCTGGATTGGGTAGGAGCAGCTTCAGCTGGGCCTTGAGGGTTTTGCAGAAGTGCTGTGATCTTCTGCTTCATCACCTGGTACTGGACCTCGGGCAGGTCCCTCAGGGTCTGGCTCATGTAGGTGATGAAGGTGTTCTGGCCCAAGGATGCTCTGTCCAAGTGGACCAGCTGAGAGAGAAGTTCTTTGCTTGTCTTCATTGTGTCCCTGATCTCCAACAGCACACCGTGGTCCTGGCCCTCCAATCTGCCTCTCTGCCTGCATCCTGTGCAGCTGGGTGTGGGGGTGGGTTGGCCTCTGGTGGCTGCTGCTTCTTCCTCCATTTGTGACAGCAGGGCATCATCCTTCACGGGATCCTCCAAATCCACCGGCATGGGGAGTGCAGCTGTCGGGGGGGGTCTCTGCTGTGGGGCCCTCTGAAGACACCTGCCTGGACAGGGTAGCTTGCTCCTGGCTGGAAGAGGACTGGCTGTCTGTGGGCTGTCTGAGGGAGAGGGGTCTCAGAGGGGCTGCTCCTCAGTGGCGGATCTCACCCTCCAGGAAACTGCACTTGGCCATGACGTACATCTCTCGGTCAATAAACTTGACAAGGGCCTGCCCGGATTTCTTGAGGTGTAGCTTGCCATACCAGGTGTGCATGTGCTTCCACCATCCAAGGAGTACTTCTGCAGTGTACACCAGACTCTCTGCCTTGTCTTTCCAAGCTGCCTGCTTCTTCTTGGTGTCCCAATACAGTCTTTGGCCCTTTCTCCAGAGGTACTCATTCTCCCTCAGCCATTCCAGCACCTCATCCTCATGCTCCTCAGAAATGGTGTTCTGTTTCCTCTCTCCTTTCTCCTTCCCTTGCCTCTTCCTCCCTCTGGCAGGAGCTTCAGCAGGGCCTTCAGGGGCTTGAGCAGCAGGGCCTTCAGGGGCTTGAGCAGCAGGGCCTTCAGCAGCAGGGTTTTGAGGGCCTTGGGGCTGGTCTGCCACAGCAGCAGCAGCAGCAGCTTCAGAGTCAGTGCCAGGGGATGGGATGCTGTTTCTGGACTTCTTCACCTTGCCAGAGCTTGAACAAGTTGGCACGGGCTTCCTCTTCTTGCCTGACTGACGAACCATGGTGTTCCTGCAAGACGTATCTGGCAGCACGTCTTTCCCCTGTATGCTGACTGCGTGCGTGCTGCATCCTTTTATATCCACGGAGCTGATGCAATTCATACTCCCTGCATGTGCAGTGAATGCTCTGCATCCAATATACATCCGCGCGGCATTCCCTTTGTTTCCTATAGGCATCCGCTATGCATCCGCTTCATCCACTATATGTCCACTTCAAAATTCTCCCCCGGAACCCCCTCGGAGGTGTCATCCGCTTCCATCCGCTTTCATCTTCTAGGCTTCCTATGAACATTATTTTAACATCCCCACTACATACTACCCACGTCCGTTCTTTTCCGTTCTTTTCCATTCTTTTCCATTCTGTTTATGCAAATTTTCACCACTTTTTGGAGTGGATGACAACGGATGGAGCCACCCCCGAAATTTTGCTCATCCGCTGTGTCCTTTTTGCATACGTTTTGCGTCTGTTGGCCAGTGGGACCGGGCCTTTAGTCATGCCATTAATAAAGGAGAATATTAATAGCTCAGGGTTGAAATGAGGGCTCCTGGAGCTTACTTCTTTTCTTGCAGATGCTTGGTAACCTCATCAGTGGTGCTGTTATCTAGTGTTAGCTGATATTGTCTAGCTTGGGTAATGAACCATCTATCAGAAAATAACCAAGCTTTAAAAACATTAAGCACCTCTCAGTCAGATCATTTCTTGTAGTCAGTCTGTGCCATCATTTTGCAGTAATTAAGCTGGTAGCAGAGGTGGTATTCAGCAAGTTCTGAACAGTTCTGGAGAACCGGTCGCAGGAATTTTGAGTAGTTCTGAGAACTGGCAAAACCCACCTCTGACTGGCTCCACCCCCATCTATTCTCTGCCTCCCGAGTCCCAGCTGATCGGCTGGGTCTTCTTTGGTTGCTTGACACAGGAGAACGGAGCTGGAAAGCGGGTTAGTGGGGTGGGAAGGGAATGGGGATTTTGTAGTATCCTTCCCATGTCATGCCCACCAAGCCACCCCACCAAGCCACACCCACAGAACGGGTAGTAAAAAAAAATTGAATCCCACCAATGGCTGGTAGTTCACTATTTCTTCAGCTTCTTTGCTGCCTGTTGCTGTCTTCTCAATTCTACCTTTTACAGCAGTAAGTTATATTGTTATATTGCTCCAGTGTTATTTGTGAACCTGTACAATAGAGTGTATTAGACATGACTTTTGGGTAAAAGTCTATAGAGATTGTCAGTCATCCAGATCATGAAGTTTTTTTTTTCTTTTGAAGACATTTTGCTTCTCATCCATTCGCTTCTTCAGCTCTGAGACGTTCTATTTCCCATTGTCCTCTCAGAGCTGAAGAAGCTTCTTGGATGAGAAATGAAATGTTTTCAAAAGAAAACAAAATAAAAAAGTCCAGTTGCCTCCTGAAAACGCACCTTTGGGACAATCGTGACATTTTGGAGTTTTTTGCTTTTAGTGGATTTGCACAAGCCAAACAATTCAACCTTTTGCAAGATGAGAGCTATAATCAGTGCACCATTTAGAAGTGTTGGGATGAATCATAGAATCCTAAGACTGGAATAAATTTTGTAGGTCTTCTTAATCCAGCCTCCTTCTCAAGGCTGGAATCATGTATCAAACCAGTCAAATGGTTGTCTGGTCTATTTTTTTGAAAACTTCCACAGATGGAGCACCCACAGCCTCAGGAGAATAAGCCAGTTCTTTCTTCTTGTGACAGTCCCTCGAGTACTGGAAGACAGCTATCATGTCTCCCTTAATCCTTCTCTTTGATAGGCTAGTCCAGTGGTGGCTAACCTTTGTGGGCTCTTGTGCCAAAAATTGAATGTGCACTTGCACACCCTCACTCTTGCCAGCACCCAGAAGGTAATGTGTACCCCCCCATGTCCCCTACGCAAGCATGTGCAATCCTACCTCACCCCATCCCCACAGCCCCCTTACCTGCACTGTGCCTCACAGCTGATTTTTGGCAGGTTTGAGGTCTTTTTCAGCCTGTCAAAGGTTTGAGGAAGGCTTCTGCAGGCTTCTACAAGCTTTGTAGGCTGAAATCTAGCCCCGTTTGGTCACTTCCTGTTTTTCTAAAAATACTGGAAGTGATGAAATGGGGCTAGATTTTGGCCTACAAAGCTTGTAGAAGCCTGCAGAAGCCTTCCTCAAGCCTTTGGGAGGCTGAAAAAGGCCTCAAACCTGCCAAAAATCAACTGTGAGATGCTCACTTGCACAGTACGTTTGCCTGCAGCTCGCATGCTGGCACAAATGGCTCTGCGTGACATGCGTGAGATAGGTTCACCATCACAGGGCTAGTCATACCTAGGTCTCTCAACCTTTCATCATTGGGTTTCATATCCAGACTAGGTGGAGACAAAGAAATGGAAAAGGCTGAAATTAACGTAATTGTATTAAATTAGTATCTAAATTAAATGCAAGACATGAAACAACAACAACAATAGTGATGATGATGATAATAATAATAACAATAACATCACCATCAACAACAACAATAATAATAACAATAATAATAATAATAATGTGGGACTTCCAAATACAGACTGACAAAGTTTTGTAACACAATACCCCGGATATCACAATTGTGGAGAAGAAAAATATGTGGATTATCAACATTGCCATACCTGGTGACAGCAGAATCGACAAAAAACAACTTGAAAAAATAATCAGATATCAGGACTTGAGAATCGAACTGCACAGACTCTGGTATAAACCAGTGCAGGTGGTTCGAGTGGTACTTGGCACAAAGAGAGCTAGCTAAAGACCTAGGCAAGCACTTAAGAACAACTGGTGCTGACAAAATCACCATTGGTCAGTTGCAGAAGATCACCTTACTGGGATCTGCTCACATAATCTGGCAACACATCATGCAGTCCTAAATGCTTGGGAAGTGTTCGACTAGTGATTTGTGACACAAAACCCAGCATGGTTATCTTGTCTGCTGTAACATTTTTGTAAATAATAATAATAATAATAATAATAATAATAATAATAATAATAATAATAATAGCAGTAGTAGCAGTAGTAGTAGTAGTAGTAGTAGTAGTAGTAGTAGTAGTAAATGCTTAATGAAGAAAAAATATTGTTGTTGTTGTTGTGGGAGTTTTGAATACAGACAGATCTCCATTTAGAACACAACATGCCAGATATTATGGTTTTCAAGGGCCAAACTGTGCAATTTATTGATATCGCTGTACCAGGAGATGCCAGAGTCAAAGAAAAACAACTGGGAAAAAAACTACAAAATATCGTGACCTGGCCATTGAAACTACACAGTTATGGATTAAACATGTAACAGTGATACCTATTGTCATCGGGACCCTTGGTACCATGTCTAAGAATTTTACACATCAAGAAATTGCAGCTTCCTGCAATAACATCAGCTGAACTGCAAAAAAAAAAAAAAAAAAATCTGTGTTACTCCAAACATCACACATCCTAATGCCTAGGATGCTGGCAGCAATCAATATCAACATTAGCACCAGTCAGTGATACTTGTGATGCATTTTTGAATGTTCACTTGACTGAGTTTCATATTTAATGAATAAAGCATATAATAATAATAGCAGTAATAATAGTAACACCAGTGGAACTGCAAAAACTGTGCTATTTGGATCATCATTTATTTTAAGAAGATACATGGTTGATAGCTAGGACGCTAGCAGCAATTTGTATCAACCATTAGCACCAATCACTGGTATTTATGATACATTTTTAAATGTTCAATTGACTGAGTTTCATGTTTAATGAATAAAAGAGATAATAATAGCCTTCATTGTCATTGTATATTATGTATACGATGAAATACAGTCAAGGCAAGCAATCTTCTTCAGAGCTTAACATTATGGGCCAACCAGGTAGTGAGACTTCTATCTTCCTGATTACCTCAATATATTATGGGGAGTTTTTCTAAAGGATTCTTCTTAAGAGGAGCACCCTCAGACCTTGACAGTGAATCAGAAATATCTTTTATCTTATAGGAAACATAAGATCAGACCCAGATGGAAAGGCAGAGGTTTTTCCCTTGGGACAATCAATTTGCTATAGAATTTCTGATTTTTTTGGGCAAGGCAATTGTGTTGAAATCTGTGCCCTGTCTTTTTTTTTTTGCACGGACATTCCTCTAGCCATTCCAGAATGGAGGAGAAAAAAAAATAACATAGTTTGCAACTCAAAAGATCTTCATTTTGTGATTTTTTTTTGCATTCCTTTTGAAAGATGAGGTAATGAGGAGGGACATCAAAACTCTGCCTTGCTGGTTAAGTGGCCCTTTGCTGCCTCCAGCAAAAAATCAGACAGCCCTGAGTGCTTTGGAAATGGAAGGCCTATTGTATAACCTGTCATTCAGAGTTCCTTTGAGGGCAAATATCCATCAAGGCACTAACAACATCATTAACTCCTGCTGACTTCCAGCACATGTGGTTAACCAGGAGGCACTTTTGCCTCCCTTATGATCCAACATGAAATATTTTCCGTTCCTATCATCCTGCCAGCCTTTGTTTCTTCTAGTCTGAAGCGTAACAGAAGAGGGAAGGTGCGCCCAGCATTCGAAACACTTTAAAGGGTTGGGGGTTTTTCTTTTTCTTTTCTTTTTTCTTTTATTACTTGATGGAGGTTGAAGGCAAAAAGTAAAGAATAAAACACCGAACAACATCAGAAATAACAGGCTCAATATTCCCGCTGATGTGCGGGTAGAAAGAGTCTTTGAAGTAGCTTTGCAGGTAAGAAAGGATTTCATCAGCCCAAGTAACTCAGCAGAGTACTGGAAGGGGAAATATTTTGAACTCAACAGGGTAGGTGTAAAAGGAAATGCTGCTGAAACCTGTAATCCTGACCAGTATGTTTTTTAAGTGTCCCATGTTAACAAGTAGCACGTTGGACTTCCTGGGCCATGGTGTAAAAGCTAAAATTGTTTTTTTATCCATCTATTTGCTCTGCAGTTCTTATTTATAAGTCATACTAAAAAAACAGAGCCTTCACATATTTCTTTTCACCAAGGGAACACAGAAGTTGCCATGTCAAAGAATTTGTAACCAATGGTTACTCTCCCAAACCTCTTAGGTGTTCATTAAAAGCAATTTAAAAACAGGTTGGTTAATTAGGACCAGAAATAATGGATGGAAACCATATCATGGAGAGAATTGACTGAGGAGTAATGAAAAATTTCCTAACAGATAGAACAATTCATCAGTAGAAAAACTGGCCTTCAGAAGAGGGAGGAGGAGGAGGGGGAGGAGGAAGAAAAGGAAAAGAAAGATGAGGAGAAGGAGGATGAAAAAGAAGACAGGTAGGTATTAGATAGATAATAGATAGATGGGTAGATGGATGGATGGATAGATGGATGGATGATATAGATGATATATGGATAGATGATAGATAGACAGACAGATGATAGATACATAAAAAAGGAAGAATGGAAAGAAGGAAGGAAAGAAGGAAGGAAGGAAACAGTCTATAAATATTTACACATATTTGTATAATCATGTATATGTTTGCATACATGTTTGTGGATGTTCATGCAGGAGCCTGTTTTTATTATTCAAGTCTTATATACACTGCTCAAAAAAATAAAGTGAACACAAAAATAAGACATCCTAGATCTGAATGAATGAAATATTCTTATTAAATACTTTGTTCATTACATAGTTGAATGTGCTGACAACAAAATCACACAAAAATTATCAATGGAAATCAAATTTAGCAACCCATGGAGGTCTGGATTTGGAGTTACACTCAAAAAACACTAGAGGCTGATCCAACTTTGATGTAATGTCCTTAAAACAAGTCAAAATGAGGCTCAGTAGTGTGTGTGGCCTCCACGTGCCTGTATGACCTCCCTACAATGCCTGGGCATGCTCCTGATGAGGTGGCGGATGGTCTCCTGAGGGATCTCCTCCCACACCTGGACTAAAACATCCCCCAACTCCTGGACAGTCTGGTGCAATGTGGCATTGTTGGATGGAGTGAGACATGATATCCCAGATTCAGGTCTGGGGAATGGGCAGGCCAGTCCATAGCATCAATGCCTTCGTCTTGCAGGAACTGCTGACACACTCCAGCCACATGAGGTCCAGCATTGTCTTGCATTAGGAGGAACCCAGGGTCACCACACCAGCATATGGTCTCACAAGGGGTCTGAGGATCTCATCTCAGTACTTAATGGCAGTCAGGCTACCTCTGGCGAGCACATGGAGGGCTGTGCGGCCCCCTAAAGAAATGCCACCCCACACCATTACTGACCACTGCCAAACCGGTCATGCTGGAGGATATTGCAGGCTGCAGAACATTCTCCATGGCATCTACAGACCCTGTCACATCTGTCACATGTACTCAGTGTGAACCTGATTTTATGTGTGAAGAGCACAGGTCACCAGTGGAGCATTTGCCAATCTCGGTTTTCTCTGGAAAATGCCAAATGCCCTGCACGGTGTTGGGCTGTAAGCACAACCCCCACCTGTGGACATCGGGCCCTCATACTACCCTCATGGAGTCTGTTTTTGACTGTTTGAGCAGCCACATGCACATTTGTGGCCCACTGGAGGTCATTTTGCAGGGCTCTGGCATTGCTCCTCCTGTCCCTCTTTGCACAAATGCAGAGGTAGTGGTCCTGATGCTGGGTTGTTGCCCTCCTCCAGCCTCCTCCACATCTCCTGATGTACTGGCCTGTCTCCTGGTAGTGCCTCCATGCTCTGGACAATACACTGACAGACACAGCAAACCTTCTTGCCACAGCTCACATTGATGTGCCATCCTGGATGAGCTGCACTACCTGAGCCACATGTGTGGGTTGTAGACTCCATCTCATGCTACCACTAGAGTGAAAGTACCACCAGCATTCAAAAGTGACCAAACCATCAGCCAGAAAACATAGGAAGTGAGAAGTGGTCTGTGGTCACCACCTATAGAACCACTCCTTTACTGGAGATGTCTTGCTAACTGCTTTTGCTTTCTACCTGTTGTCTATTCCATTTGCACAACAACATGTGAAATTGATTGTCAGTCAGTGTTGCTACCTAAGTGGACAGTTTGATTTCAGAGAAGTGTGATTGATTTGGAGTTACATTGTGCTGTTTAAATGTTCCTATTATTTTTTTGAGCAGTGTATTATTGCCAAATAATACACTTAACTAGGCCTATGTAACTGTTTCTACCAAAAGGACATTGAGGCCTACAATAACTAGCTGCATCATTGTAACATGAGGCAACTGTATGAAAGCAGGTCTCATTCTGGGAAGGGAACAAAATACCTTCAGTGTACAAACATTGATTATTGATCACTCTTTTGACAAGGAAGAATTGTGGAATGATGAAGCTTGACGCTGTCCATGAAGAATGTTGGCAAAATATCAGCCATTGTATGAACACCAATGTGTAGAACTTTCAGCTGTTGGTTAGATCCGGAGAATTTTGCTCAGTGTTTATTGATTCATACAATTTTCTATCCAATGTGGGTGGTGCATTGGTGCATCTCCAACCTACTCATAATTTCTACTCCCAGTTCTCCAGAACCTGCTGAATACCACTCCTGGTTTGTATGATTCCTCTGTCCATCCATTTAAAATGGTTAAAATGGTTGAACAAAGTGTTATGTTGGCTGCCAGCTTTTGCTGCCTTGGCCCCTTAAACTGTCACTTTGATTCTCCTACTCTAAAATATAATCCTGGAACAGAGGCCCAGTATTACAAATTTTGAGTGATGGTCCTAATACTCCAACATCACACAACCAATGTGAAATGGCATTACAACATGGCCACCATCAATTGCCTGAGATAAGTGTCCTGATTCTAGTTCTTTCATTGCAAATGGTCAGAAAGAAGAAAGCCATGATATATTGGCAATGTGGAGGGTCAGTTTAGGGATCATGTCAAAACAAGCAGGTGTCAGCTTTGGAAGCCATATTGAGACCAGATGCTGACAGCAGGGAGTTAAGATTTCAGCCTATCTTCCATAGAAGTTGATGGTCAAGATTCATAAGTGTCTTATGAAGGGAAAAGAGGAAAAGCAGCCCAAAAGCCATAAATGATCACATGAATGAAGGAGACCTTTAATCCTAACTTGAGAAATGACAGGCCACGGACTTAAGGCACATCAGTCATTGAAACCTGCACACATGGACAAAATAAGTGATCTTGAGATCAAAAGCCATGGAAATCAAAGTAAAGAGTCAAAAGAGGAAATATGAGGCCGGATTAAGCTGGTCCATGGATCAGAAGTCATAAAAATTCCAATTATCTGATCTTAGGAACATTAGCAATATTCTTGGATGGGTGATGAATAAACCAGAAGTGGATAACCTTTCACCCTTCCTAAAGAGTTCAGATAATTGATGAGCATTTTGTTCTTTTGTAAAAGCCACAAACAGCATCTATTTAGCTCTTCATTAGTCTTGTTTAAATTCTAGAGTTTAGGAGTTATCATACTTCTTATGTCTCCTGTATTGGTGATGATTGGTCTCACTGATTCATGCCATAGGTGTCATAGAATAATAGTCAGAAGACTCTTCTGATCCACCCCCCTGCTCAAACAGGAGATGGCATACCATTTCAGACAAATGGCTGTCTAATCTCTCTCTTTTTCCTTTTGATTTTGTACTGTTTCTCCAAAAATATGACCTATCCTGAAAGTAACTCCTAACTTGATTTTCCCATGTGTGCCCAATATAAGCCCCCACTCCCCCAAATAAGCCTAATTAAGATCCCACCCACTCCTGAGTGGACAGGTAAAAATTAAGTTAGTGTGGGATTGGGGGATGGAGTTGCCCTACTACTTACCTTTGGACAGTTATAGCCAGGCCTCGCACACCCCAACACCTTCCTTGCCAGCCCATTTCTTCTGCAGCCAGCAAGGCTTTTCTAGAGGCCTCTGTAGCTGATAACAGAGCCCCAAATTGATCCAGACCTCTGTTATTGGCTGCAGAGGCCTTCAGGAAAGCCTTGCCAGCCACAGAAGAAGTTCCTGAAAGCCTCTGACAATGAAAAGGAGGCCAGGGTGATGCGTGCAAGTAAGGTTAGTCAGTGAACGACATCCCCAGAAAATAAGACCTGGCACCTTTTTTGGTGGCAAAAAACTATAAGACAAGGTCTTATTTTCAGAAACACAGTATTTTATATATTGATAAAACAATAAAAGAAAAAGAAAAATAGGAAATTAAGAGAAGGAAAAAGAAAGGGGGAAAGAAAATAGAGGTACAAGAGAAGAAAGAAAAAGGAATTGACTTCTGACTCTTTTTAGCATAGTACAAGATAACAACATAACAGCCTCAAATTTTTACTTATACACATAAGTATATAAATAGCTATTTCTATAACAAATCTATCTAATTGTCAAAACCAAAGCCAACGTTCCATTTTTTTTAATCACAAGCACAAAATCCAGAACTGATATCCAAATAAAAAGCATATATTCCTCCCCTTTGAATTGAACAATCAATTTAAATATTTCTGCTTTAGCTTTCTTACTGCTGAAATAATACATTTCCATTTGCATTTAATAATCTGTATAAATGATCACCATTTATATTAACAAAATTAACAGCATTCTTTCAGATTCTTTAACCTTAGAGAGAAAAATTCTTTTTTTTTCATCATTTTAAAACGCTAAGCTTTTTTAAAAAATCAAAACATGTCAATGCATTTTTTTAAATCTTCCTTTAAACATACAAACTTTAAAGTCCAGACCAATAAAATTCCAGCTAATGCCAATTAACTCATTAAATTTAAATCACTCCCTCATAAAATTTTACCTCATAAAATATTGTTTTCTTCTTTTTGTCCAGATCCCTTTTAAAATTCTATTTTTTTTCTTTAAGCTAATACTTCTTTTTCTTTAACTTTCTTTTGATATTTTCAGTAATATAGATATTTTGAAATATGCTTTCAATAATATTTTACAAACTTTAGGAATTAAAGGAAAATATTTTACAAACTTTAGGAATTACTGAAAGGAAAAAAATACATTTTCAAACTTTAGATTAAGACTTTCTTTCAATACAAGTATCAGATGGATGAAAATCCATCCTAATTTCCAGTTGAGTCATTATGTTTATTCCATGTTGTCTTCATGGAATAAAATCTTTTTCTTCCTGGGAATGTTTGTAACTTAGTTACAAGCTTGTCTTTTTCTCAAGAATTTCTTAACCTTGTTAATGTTCATGAGGAAAAAGTCCCAAACTTGTCCTTTTAACAGTAGCACATTTTCTTGGAGCGCTTCTTTCAATTGTGTTGGGATGTTCATATTTAAACTATCATAATAAAACTTGGCTTATATTCCATAATTAAAATCGATTTCTCTGCATTGTCAGCTACTTGTGAAATTGTCTCAGTGGTATGGTAACTTTCTATACATATTTACATCTCTGAAGTAGTTTGGGGAGGTTTTTTTTTTTTTAACATTCTATGAGCATACCTAATTTATGAACTGTTGGATTGTATTTCAAGTTTTTTCAAATACATCTCTAATAATTTGCTTCTCCATCTTCTAAACTTCCTCTTTAGTCAAAAAGTATACTTTTTGTAAGTCACAAAAGAATCGCTGGCCAATCAGGAATCATAAAAATTGCAAAATTTCAGCCATCCAGCGCGAAGCAGACCAAACTACAAATTACTAAAAATAATAAACTAGACCCACAACTTTCTGTCCTTATATTTCCTCTATTTTTTTTTTTAAAGATAGTCCTTATTTTAGCTTGCCTTAACAGCCTTTTTTCTTATTTAACAAGAATACATCTCCAAAATGGTGCAGATCTTCAAAAAGGAATAACAGGTTGTGGTAAAAAAGAGGGCCTGTTTTAGCTTACTAAAAATAAATAGTCTTTAAAAATGATTGAGAGATGAAAGGCACAACTTACAAATTCCAGAATGGCTACTACTACAACAATGAACTGATTGCAGCCCTGCTCCTACAGCTGCTGACATGCAGAATACTTCAAAGAACAGCTCTTAAGGTTTCTTGTTGACCCATTGCTGTATCAGAAGATCTTGTGAGATAATTTTAGACTTTCCCTAACACAGGAGAGTCATATCAACCAAAGGAATGCTGGTTCCTTCTGTTGGTAAGTTGAAAAAGCTACTTTCCAGGGAAACCCCCTCCCCCAGGGACCCTTCCCTGAGCATGTCATCGATTGGCCACCAGTTTCACTGCCATGCTGTCCAATCTCTTTTTGAAAGCCTCTTGTAATGGAGCCCTCACAATTTCTGAAGGCAAGCTATTCCATTAGTTGACTGCTGTCATCATTAGGAAACTTCTCATTGGTTCGAGGTGACTTCTCTAGGTAGTGGGAACTGAGAACTGGGCATACATAGAAAAAGCCAAAAATCCATTGGCTTCTTGACTTCTTCTAAATTTTAAGAATCAGTTGAAATAGGCAACAGTGATGCCTTTTGCTGTCTCACAGCTGTGGTTATCATTTTTTTAAAAGGAAGAATAAATAGAAAGATAATGAGAAGATACATTAATCGGTTGTCAATGGGGCATAAGAGGGGTGAAAGAGGAACCATAGAAACAACATTTAGAACAAGGGTCTTCAAACTTGGCAAGTTTAAGTCTTGTGGACTCCAACTCCCAGAATTCTGAGCTAACATGATTAGAGGAGGAATTCTGGGAGTTGAAGTCCACAAGTTTTAAAGCTTTTAGTTAATATCACCCAAACTTAGGATGTTGTGTTCATGAAACTATCACTTATTTTATTAACTTGGTTACATGGACACAATCAATATAAATGGCAAATATTTATCTGTCCATTTCATTTGAGTTTATTGATAGAAAGAGAGGATGCTGATATGAATAGATTAGAGCAGATGTATTTAGTATTTATTTTAGTATTTATCTGATTTGTCAATCGCTAACAAGATACAGGTATAAGAATAAAGATACTTTTGAACACATGAGGTAGATACTTATAAGAAAAAAAACAAAAACAATAGGACAGGGACAGTGGGCATGAGTGGTGCACTTATGCACACCCCCTACAGGCCGCTTAGGAAGGGGGTGAGGTCAATAGGAGATAGTCTAAGGTTAAAGTTTTTGGGGTTTGGGGAAGAAACCACAGAGTCAGGTAGAGTATTGCAAACATTGACCACTCTGTTGTGGAAGTCGTATTTTCTGTGTTAGGAATGTAAGTCACCAAACAGCTATTTGGGTTGGACAATATATAAACCAGGATAGATATTTTAATACTGCTTCTTTAAGAGAATCCTAAAAGTGTAATTGAGTGTGGTTTCTCAAACAGACATAAGATGCACCCAGAAATCTGGGTTGTTTAGTCTTAGTCTCAGAAGAGAGTGTGTCTCAGTGAGTCTGTTTCCTTCTGTTGAGAGTTTTGCCATTCCTCCAAATTGACAGCTATTTTTGGATTTGATATAAGTCTGTTACTGAATTGTTTTTGATACTGGATTTTGTTTTTGGATTATCCCTGGACTGAAAACTGATTGATTTTACCTGTGAATGACTTTGGACTCCTTATCTTAAACTTTGCTTAAACGTTTCTGGAAGTAAAAACCTCCATTTACTATACAGTGTATCTGTGTGCTGTGTGTGTATTATTCAAACACTACTCTAAATACGTCTTCCTGTATGTGCTCATTCTCCTAATGGGGAATTACCTCAACATTCTGCAGTCAAGTTTGGGGCAGTTAACCTTGAGTTGGTATCTATTGTGTGCTCTTGTATTGTTATGATTGAAGCTGAAGTACTCATTTGCAGGTAGGATATTGCAATGTATGATTTTATATACTATATTTGATCGGACCGGAGGCAGCGTAGTTTTAGGTTTTCTAGGTCTAGAGTTTCAAGTCTGGTGGCATAAGGTATTCTGCAATGAATAGAGGAGCAGAGAACACTTCTTGTGAAATATTTCTGGACTTTTTCAATTGTGTTAATATCAGATACATGATATGGGTTCCAGACTGATGAGTTGTATTCAAGTATAGGTCTAGCAAATGTTTTGTATGCTCTAGTTAGTAGTGTGATATTACCAGAGAAGAAGCTACGTAGGATTAGATTAACAACTCTTAATGCCTTTTTGGCTATGTAGTTACAGTGGGCTCTAGTACTTAGATCATTTGAGATGAGTACTCCAAGGTCCTTGACAAAGTTTGGATCCTCAACAAGATCCTGACTATTTAGCTTGTATTTTATTTTCTGATTTTTTTCTGCCAATATGTAAGACAGAACATTTATTTGCTGAGATTAGAAGTTGCCATTTGATTGACCATTCTGATACATAGTCAAGGTCTTTTTGGAGGGTAGTACTATTGTCTGTGGTGTTGAATAGCTTTACATCGTCAGCGAAGAGAACGCAGTTGCTCTTAATATGATCACAAAGGTCATTTATGTAGTGTATGAAGAGAGTTGGTCCTAAAACACTGCCGTGGGGGACACCACTGTTGACAGGTACATAATTTGATAGGATGCTCCCAATTTTGACCATTTGTTGTCTGTTTGACAGGAATGCTTCTATCCAGTTATGTAGGTGTCCAGAGATACCGTAAGATTTTAGCTTTGGGAGTAGTTTGTCACGTACCACTGAATCAAAGACTTTACAGAAGTCTATGTGGATTGCGTCTATTGCTTTGCCCTGTTCGAGTTGTGTAGTCCATATGTTTTTGCAGTGTAAGAGTTGCAGATTACAGGATAGTTTTTTTCTGAAACCAAACTGTTTATAAGAAAGTAGGTTGTTTGTCTCTAAGTGGAGGATAATGAATTGGTTAATAATTGATTCCATGACTTTACAGGTGACGCAGCATAAAGAGATTGATATGTAATTTTCAACTAGGCTGGGTTCTTCCTTTTTGAAAATGGGGATGACCATGGCTTGTGACCATAGTTTTGGCAAGGAGCTGGTCCTGAAAGATTTTTTGAAGATTATGCTTAGAGGTTCTGCTATGGCAGTGGGTAGCTTTTTAAAGAAGTAGATACATATTCCATCCAGTCCAATAGATAGGGATGGTTTTAGATTGCGCAGTGCTTTTTCAACAATGTCTTCTGTAAAATCGATATGTATTAGATTGTGGTTCGACCAGGAAGCACTGGGGTTGATCCATTGGTGTTTACAAACATTGAGCCAAAGTGTTAAAGCGGTTTGCTTTGATGTTGTTGTTGTTGCAGTCTTTTCCATTAGGTCCTTTCAGGGGTGGGATGGACCTTGAGTCTTTTAGTTTGTTGTTTACAAAATTGTAGAAAGCGCAGGTGGAATTGGTGCATAGGTTTTCCTCTTGTTTAATGTGATAATTAGTGCATTCAGTTTTTATCTGGTGGCACAGATTTTTGTATCGGCTTTTGAAGTTGGCAATGTGACCAGACTTGTTTTTTCGCCAAAGTGATCTCTCTTTGTATTGAAGCTTCCTTATTGTTATGGGTAATCTGTTTTTCCTGGTTTTGGGAGTTGTTATTGGTACATATAGTTTGATGGCTCTTTTGATTTCTAGTAAGAATATGTTGTAATGGTCTTCAACAGTATTGTATCTAGAGAATAGAAATTGCAAATCAAGGGATGAGAGATCATTGTTTATAAGATCATGGTTGCCTTTTTTGAAGTTATCATTGGGGATTTTGTTGTTGTGATGATTTTTGTGTGGACGTATGTTGAGACAAAAGTCAATCATGTTGTGGTCACTATTGGAAAAGGGTTCTTTAATTTTTATTCCGTAAATTGAATTCAAACGCTTGCAGAAGATGAGATCGAGGCATTTGTTAAGCCTAGTATTGTTGGTGACCAGTTGTTCCAGTCCCAGATTTGTTACAGAATTGTAGAAGGTTGCATGTATGGGTTCAGTTGTACATTCATTTAGGGTCCAGTTAATATGAGGTAGACTGAAGTCACCAAGAAAGATAAAAGCGTGTGGGCAGGATGCTGCCCATGTTAGTGGTGTATTTAGCTTGTTTACATGTTCGATGTCATAATCAGGGGCTTTGTAACATAGTAAGAACCGAAATATGATATTTAAGGTAAGTTCACAGATAATGGTCTCAGGAAGAGCAAGCTCTTGGGTAACTTGAATGTTTTTTAGATGTAAGGACTTTTTATAGAAGATAGCAACACCACCTTCTCTATGGATTTCATGATTGGATCGGTAAACATGATAGTCTCTTACTGAGGTAATGGAGTCAGGGAGAGATGTGTTGAGCCATGTTTCACAGACAAATATGATGTCAAATTTAGCCATATTTAGTAAGAGGAGAAATTCAGGTATTTTATTTACAAGGCTTCTTGCATTGAGTAGTTTGCATTTAGGGCCAGTTGTAGTTTGAATGAGGTAGTTGGGGACGTCCGTGTATCTTCTACCAGTCC
Source organism: Laticauda colubrina (assembly GCA_015471245.1). Lineage (NCBI taxonomy): Eukaryota > Metazoa > Chordata > Lepidosauria > Squamata > Elapidae > Laticauda > Laticauda colubrina. The sequence goes on from BLBF01000039.1 coordinate 27,068,318, forward strand.
CAGTTCTTGACATACAATATTTTTCTTACTTAATCTGTAATTCATAGATTCTTGGTTCATTTCCTTCATTAATTCACCTTGCCTGGAGTTTGAATATTTTTGCTGTAAGGTACATTTTACTGAAAACTGTGACTTAAATGACATGTGCTTTGGAAGAATTTCAAAATGTTCTGCTTTGGAATCCCTGTTTTTTATTTATATTTTAATTAGTCTTGCAACTGTCTCCTCTGGTGATTACCATCTTTGAATGGGCAAAAGTCACCTTAAATATCTTTGAGCTTCCTTAATATTGAACTCCACAGGCATACAATTTAATTCACCTGTTTCCATACTGTTGTTTTCATTATTGCTTTATTAAGGGCACAGTTTGTGTCTAAACTGCCTTTACTCAGGGATACAGTACATGGAATATTGCTTAATAAGAGGGAGCACTTAACCCTTGGAAGAGCTACACATTTTTGTTTCATAGTAAGTATTCTGATATCCCACCAGTATTCTGATATCCCACTCTTTGATTAAACTTTGGACTGTGAGATGTGAGGGTCCATAAGGACTGCATATTATTTAGATCAGTGTTTCTAACATCAGAAAATTAAGAATAGGTGGTCTCCAACTCCTAGAATTCCAGAGTCAGCATTCTGTCTGACTATTTCTGGGAGTTGGAGTCTTCCCTTCTTAAAGAGAGTGAGGTTGAGTAACACTGATTTAGATCAACACAGTTGTTTAAGCTTCATTTTTTCACTGAATCTTTTGATCCCTCCCTGACCATTGAGGGAAGACTCCTCCTGTCCTAGAAGAATGAAATATTTTTAGAAATATTAAAAAGGCAGTGTTAGCATTCCAGCTAACCAACTCCAAATCAAGAGATTCAGAGACATACCTTTTCTCAAAGTTCCATTTTATGAGAGTTGTCATTTTGGCAACTCTGGGAAAACCCAAATCTGAGAGTTCCGGGTTTTCCCTTCCCAAAAGAGAAATCAAAGATCCATTCCCTGCACCCATCAGTCCATCACATGGCCTCATCAAATCTTCATCCCAACTGGAGACATCCTCCAAGTCACTTCCCTCCAGGTCCTGGGAAAACATGTCCTTGACGCTTTAAGAAGAATGTTGTTGTGTCTAAACTTCTACCTCACTATGAAATCCCACCTCCCAAATCCCCAGGCACTGAATGTGGCAGCCTTGAAGCTTCCATGTAAAAAATGGCTTCCAAGGCTAACAGGCAGAATATTATATTTCCCTGGATGCGAAATGAAGGGTCATGTTCTTGGAAAGCAGCCTCCACCTTCCTTAATAGCCCCCAGCAGATATTTTTTTCCCATTAAGAAAGACTATCCTATCTACAAAACAAAAGACCTTCAGCTCCAGGATAATGGGATTAAGACATGACCCTCCAGGACATAATAGGATTAACCCATCAACAGCAGTGCTCAATACATTGCACAATCTCCTAAGGACATTGTGTCAGAGTCCAAACTTCAACCAAAATCAGGCACTCAGACAAACTCCCAGGATTTGTACATGGCACCATGGGAGTCTGACAGCAGTCGATGGAATACATGTTTTTGCACAAGAACAGGAAGTTCAAGTGTAAAGCCCAAGAGAAGATATAAATAGTCCCCACTCTTAATTCCATGTGTCCCAGGACCATCCATGTATTTCTGCTTCATCATTAAACCATCTTTCTAATCAGCCTGCATGTTTTCAGTGTCTTGGTGGATAAAAACACCAAATCCAATATAAACATTTTACTGGCTCTGCAATGAAACATTATAACAGAGGAAGAGTTTGTAGGATTAATCAAAAGATATTGATATAGAATCTGGGGCCTCCAAGTTTCAGTTTCTGCAATCCTGATTTAAGTACAAGCAATTTGCAATTTGAGCCAAAACTTTCTGTTGCTAAGTAAGAGATTTGTTAAGTAAATTTTGCCCCATTTCACAACCTTTCTTGCCACTGTTGTTAAATGAACATCTGCAGTTGTTAAATTTGGAACATGGTTGTTAAGTGAATCTGGCTTCCCCATTTACTTTACTTGTCAGAAGGTTGCAAAAGTGGATCACATCACCCCGGAACACTGCAACCCATCATAAATATGAATCAGTTGCCAAGTGTTTGAATTTTGATCATGTGACTACAGAGCTACTGCAATGATTGTAAGTGTGAAAAACAACCATAAGTCATTTTTTTTCAGTGCATTTGTAACTTTTAATGGTCACTAAATGAACTGTGGTAAGTCAATACTACCTGTTGTGGCCTGCCAGAGGATCTGGTGGCAGATTCAAACAGTGAGAAGGTTGGGAAGGAACATGGGCCAATCCTGGAATCCGGGGAAGTTTCTGATGAGTGCTCTGCATCGGAGGCAGAGATGAGGTCAGGGTCATTCGACAGTTATCAGCTGCCTTCAGAATCAGAGATCAATGGGGAAGAAGAACAGCTGGAGCCTGTTCCCAGTGTGCACATGTGCAGAGCTGCCAGGAGAAGGGAACAGTTAAGAAACAAGAGTCAACTCAGGAGCAAAGGCTCAAGTGGAAAGTGAATGGCCCCTTCCATAGGGGAATTCCCTTTAAGGTAAATAAAAGGGGTTTTATCGGGATGAGGAGTCTGCTTCATGATCTTGGGAAGCCTAGGTCAGAACACTACTTATATTTTTTTTTGTTAAAGTAAATAAGTATTAAGCATGATAAAATCAGACAACATAGGTATTAGAATATTTAATAGTTAATAACAAAATATTCAACAGTTAATTAAAAAACCAACTGTTTGTTTATAAAATGGGCAGCGTAAAAAAGGCAATACAGTTATAAACACAGATATGGAGACCTGTCTGATATTCTTGTTATCTCTTATTCTTCATAATGTAATAAAATAAAATAATAAAGTAGGAAAATGGATTCCAGTCAGAATGATTGGTGACCCAGATTTCAAAGTTAATTCAGTCATGAATTTGCATTCAATTTGGCTTTCCAGGCAAGGTCATTGGCTCCATTATTTAGCCATCTGTACTAAATCAAGATCTCCAATGTTTCTAAGCTCTTCAGCCATCATTGCTTTCATGTCTGCAAGAGAACAAATTGCCACAATTTGTCTGTTTTACTAGAATATTAACAATGTTGGCTGCAACCTGCTCCCATAAATCTAGCTTGTTTGTGGAAATATTACAGTGTGCCCTACTTTTATGGTGTGTTAGTTATATCATTGATTTTACATTCTTGCAAGGCTGTTTAGTCAGTGCATGAAAATTCTGCTGCTGATATCAACTAAAACTCTGCCATTTTGATCCATCTCTTTGGCTACCATTTGCTTCAAAGGTCATGCTTTTAACCTTCATGTTAATGTAATGGAGGATATATAGATGATAGACAGACAGATAGATGAGAGAGAAGGAGAGGGAGAGGGAGAGGGAGAGGGAGAGGGAGAGGGAGAGGGAGAGGG
>BLBF01000039.1:27071762-27120272 GCA_015471245.1 Laticauda colubrina
AGACAGACAGACAGACAGACAGACAGACAGACAGACAGACAGACAGATAGATAGATAGACAAACAGACAAAGATGATAGATAGACAGACAGATGGATACAAATGATAGCTATCTAGCTAGTTAGTTATCTAGCTATATGTAGATCTCTCTCCCCCCCCCCCTTTCTCTCTCTTCACCAGCTTCTTTTCCCCAAAATTATGAGTCTTTCATTAAGTTTTATTTGTTTCCCAAAAGAAAGAAAAATATGTTATGTTGTCTTACAATCAAATCTATTTTTGGACATCAGGATTTCTAAGCTTTTAAAATGTCAGATACGCTCATAATTTTGCAGGTTTTGGGAACCCTGCTCAGAAACGGAACCTTATTTTATGTTTATAAAAATACATGGGTTTTTCTTCCTTTTTTACTTCTGGCCAGTGAAAATAATAATAATAATAATAATAATAATAATAAAAATAATAATAATAATAATAATAATAATAATGATGATGATGATGATGATGATGAAAAAAACAAAAACAAAAACAACCCACCATCCCTTAGTAGGCAGTTGCATTACATTACACCAGCATTCAACCCACTTCAGAGACCCCTAAAATGCCAAGCTGAAAATAGATCATTTCAGAGAGAATCCATTCCTGTGATCATCTCCAACTGGGTGGCAATTATTTATTTATTTGTTTGTTTGTGCATTTGTCAGGATTCCAGTGATTGCCCTCATTAAATCATGAGCCTCAAACCAAGCTTCAAAAGAAACCAAAAGATTTATTACGAGCAACATGTCCGGCATTAACCTGCATGAAGCCAACTCATGGCCATTGATATAAACATATGATTCTGGGTGGATAACAAATAATAATAAAAAACACTCATAACAAAAATAGTAACTTCCACACTAGATTGTTCCACAACAAACTGCCTAATCAAGGAACTACTAAGATAGAGCAAGCCATGTGTACATGACTAGAGAGCAAACTCACTCCCTTTTAGCACTGATGTTACCTAGTTGGGTCATGAAATGTTTGCTAGAAAACAACCAAGCTTAGAAAGCACCAAGGGTTCCACTGTTCAACCCTGAATTTCCCTTCTACTGGAACTTCCATGTTGTCTTTTATTTGGCTTCAAATAAACAATCGTATCATTTGTCCATTGCACTATGATAAAAGACTGAGAGGATAAGATGTGGTGGTGCAGTGGTTAGAATGCAGCACTGCAGGCTACTTCTGCTCATCACCGGCTGCCAACAGTTTGGCAGTTCAAATTTCACCAGCGTTCCATCCTTCCGAGGTTGGTAAAACAAGGACCCAGATTGTTTGGGGGCAATAGGTTGACTTTGTAAACTGCTTAGAGAGGGACTGTAAAGTACTGTGAAGCTGTATATAAGTCTAAATGTTATTGCTATTGCTTATCCAGAAGCCTTGGATGGTAGAATTTTCTAGTTATGCCAAAGTCTACTCTGCACCTGGTCATATAGTAGATAAAATCCACTGAACAAAGTAAATGATTTCCTTCCTATTTATAGCCATTTCATCATTGTCAAGCATATATTTTCACAAGGTCAAAGCTGTAATGTTACCTGAATAAGATTACAGTGTGGATTACAGTTTCTATTTTAATTAGATCACAACAGGAGAGCCACATGTGGGTGTTTCAAATTCAGCATGTCAAGAGGTGACAAATATGCCAAACAAAAACATAAAAGGTTTTTAAAAAAAAGGAAGGAAGGAAGGAAGAGTTGCAATGTATTGTAACCTGAGTGAATTGAAAGAAATTGCTCAAATTGGAAGGTGATTGTAATTAGCATCTCCTGGACATCTCAATTTTTTGTAAAGCTCATTTGCAAAATTTCACCATTGCACTTGACATCCAATTAGATAGATTATTCAAAATGGGCTGCATAATGGGGATGGTTGAAAAACCTGAAATGTAATTAAATGCTATTTGATATTGCTTTCAAAGTATTCCAGAAAGAACACTTTCAAAGGCAGAAATCTCTGGGCTTATGTTTTCCTGAGGGAAGGGGTTTTTATAGCAACTGTACTTAGTTGATCAACTTTCTTCTGCTATATACTGGCTTGGTAAGATCACATTTGAATACCGCATCCAGTTCTGCTCACCATGATCCAAAAACAATGGTGAGGCTTTAGAAAGATTGCAGAGAAGATCAACAAAGATGGTTAGGGGATGTAATGACCCAGGGTGGGATACAAAACAAACACAGTCACAAAAAACAAACAGATGAATCCCCTTTTATCCCTTCACTTTGCTTCCAAGCTCTGAATATTCTTGACAGAAGTCAAAAAATTCCCAGACTAACAGTTACAAGAAGAAGGAAAAAAGCAACACAAACCAGGCAAGATAAGGGCTGGAAGATGTCCACAGATATCAGAACACACACTGGGAAGGCCACCAAACTTCAAGAGGAACCATAAACTAGAGATATTTCCACACTTTGTTTCCAGCACTGGCCCATACTATGTCCGTCCTCTTATTCAGTTTTCACAGCTGCAGCCCATGAAGAGGATCAAGGCCCTCTCCTCCCCTGTAGATCACATCTCTCCCTTATCCTCTCCTCCCTGTGTGCCCTAGGATGAAGAGGGGATGGGCCTGGCTTCTCCTCTGACTGCTCAGCCGGCCTCTGACCTTCCCCAGCCTCCTCCACCACCTCTGCAGCCACATTTCCACTCCCTGTGGGCTGTTCTTCCTTTCCCTCAGAGTCAGCCTCCCGCAGGGGCATGTCAGGTGATTGGAGGCTAAAACATATGAAAAACAGTAGCTGGAACTGGGTATGTCTAGCCTAACAAACAGGAGGACTAGGGGTGACATGATAATAGTCTTCCAACATTTAAGAGGTTCATAAAGAAGAGAGAGTCAACATAGTCTCTGAAACATGTGAGTGCAACACAAGATATTATGGTGAAAATGATAAGGGAAATTTAGAATTAGAATTAATCTAGAATTAAGAAGAAATTTCCTGACAGTGAGTACAATTAATCATGGAACAGCTTGCCTCCAGGAATTGCTGATGCTCAATCACGGGAGGTTTGTAAGAAGAAATTGGGCAAACATTTGTCTGGAATCATACATGCTCTCCTGTTTGGATAATGGGTTGGACTAGAAGACTTCCAGAGTTTCTTCCAACTCTGTTATTCTCTATTCTAACTTTCCAACGTGGCATAAATATCTGTCAGTCAATTGTATTTAAAATATTGGAGATGATCAGACCTCAGATTGGAGGTATAAGCAAAAAAGAGGGTGTTCTACCTATCCCAGAGCTAAATTTATAGATTAATGTTATAGTATAACATACATTATGATTGGATGGTATAATCACAAAGAACCCAGTATTTCATGCAAATAGGATGATACTATGCGAGAACAGGGGTGTCAAACTCAAGGCCCATGGGCCGGATCTGGCTGATAGAATAGAACAGAACAGAATAACAGAGTTGGAAGGGACCTTGGAGGTCTTCTAGTCCAACCCCCCTGCCTAGGCAGAAAACTCTACACCACTTCCCCAAAAACGGTTATCCAACATATTTTGAAAAACCTTCCAGTATTGGAACACTCACAACTTCTCAAGGCAAGTTGTTAGAAGTGGGATTCTCCTGGTTCCAAGTTATGAGATTCTGCTCTGTTGGGAGAACCCGCTCCTTCCCCTCCTGGCCATTTGCCTCTGATGAGGCTGGAGATATGTTGCTGGAGCTGCTGGGTATTAAGCCTGGAGCAAGAATCCCTTTCTCTCCTCTCCCCCACGCCATCCCATTTGGAAGATACTGAGTTTTGCTGTTGCTGACGATGTCCTCCATGCTTCCTAAATGAGGTAAATCGAGTGGGAAGTGGCTGGTGTGTGTGCATGTGAAAGTAAGCCTCCTTCCTAACAAAATCCATTCAGAAAACAAAGGAGCAGACATTGTTTAATTCTGCTTCAGTCCAGATTGCTGGGTGTTCTATATAAAATGGTATACTCCAAACTATGCAATCTGATTGGCTAGAAGACTAAGAATTGGACTGGTTCATTAGGAACCAATCCAAAAGAGCCACTGAAAGGCGGCAAAGTTAAATAGCTGCCATTGGTTACAAGCTGGCAGGCAAGGCTGTATAAAAAGGCTGCCGCAGCTTCAGTCAAACTGTTCTGTTACTGTTACTGACTTCAATAAAGACTTTGTTTGTTGGAACCCAGTCTATCTCACGTTTTTCCGGATGGAACACTGGCGACGAAGATGAGATCATCCTAAACACAAGACCGAGCACGCGGCAGAAAGAATTCCAGACTACAGTAATGGCTGGGAATAACACGCCGCCTGTACCCTTCAATCCCAGAGAAGAGGATTGGTAGTCATACATAGACCATTTCCTGATGTTCTTAGAGAGCAATGAAATGGAAGAGATCTCAGACCAGCGGAAGAGGACTATATTCCTAACGCATTGTGGACCAACCGTATTTAAAATGACCAAAGCATTGGCGAAGCCCAGAGACGTGAAACAAATGACCTGGTCTGAACTTCACCAAATATTAAAGGCCCACTATGCACCAGTAGTGTCAAATCTCATCAAGCAGCATGAATTCTCCAAAAGGGATCAGAAGGAAGGTGAAACCACTTTGTGGCAGTTCTCCGACAACTGGGGAGAGCTTGCGAGTTCCTGAACTTAGATGAAGCCATGCGAGACCGAATTGTCCTAGGTCTGAGAGACTCTAACTTACAAAGTAAACTATTAAATAAACCCAATATCACAGTGGCTGAAGTGATTGCAGAAGCCACAGCAGCAGAAGCCATGAAAAAGTCAGCAGCCACTATTAAGCAAATGAACTCAAATAATGACACGATGACCCTATCCAAAGGAAAGAAGAAAGCTCCCACCACAACTCATCATGAAGAATTCGACAGTCCATCAGAAACTGAAGATGAGGACGATGAGGTCCATCGCCTGTATGCCAACAAAAAAAAGTGAGAAAAAAGAAATTGGTGGGAATGCGCTGGCTGCGGGGAAAACCACCCTCAAGCCGATTGCAGATTCCTTGATGCCATCTGCCGAGCTTGCAAGAAGAGGAGACACATCGAAAAACTCTGCTGGAATTGAAAAAATAACAGCCCAAACAGACGCAGTAACTCCTCACTACCAGCTGAAGCAAAGCAAGCCAAAAAGAAATGGGAGCGCAACAAATGAACCGGCAACTGAGAAAAGACCCATTAAACTGTCACTATTGGAAGCGCCCAGACGGAAAGCGGGAGAAAAGACAAAATTGTTGTAAAAATTGAAGGAAGTCCCTCTGAGATGGAAGTCGACTCAGGATCGTTCCTGTAAATGGTGTCTTGGAACACAATCAGACGGCTGGTTCCAAACATCAAATTAAAAGAACTCCAGAAACAAAAATTAACTCTAAAAGACTACCAAGGAAACCAAATCCCTGTGGTAGGTCTAGGACATTTCCAAGTCACATACAAGCAGCACGCTGAAGTCCTGCCTCTAACCATAGTCGACTGGGACTGCCCCAGCTTCCTGGGCATCAAATGGTTCGCACCATTGGGCATTGGAATGACCGGGGTGAGCCGAGTAACCGCAACTGACTGGGAACAGAGCCTGATACAAGAGTTCCAGGACATCTTCGACGGCACCTTAGGCAGGTACCGGGGGACCCCAATTTCCTTTAGTTTAGACCCTCAGGTAGCACCAAGAAGATTAAAAGCCAGACGAGTCCCCTTTGCTTTAAAGGCCAAAATTGATGAACAGTTAAATAAATTAATTGAGCAAGGGGTCATCGAACCAATTGACCATGATAGATGGGAGACACCAATAGTAACACCAGTTAAACTTGATGGGTCGGTACGCATCTGCGGAGACTACAAGGCTACCCTGAACCATGCATTGCAGCAAAGCGCATACCCTGTGCCAATTGTGCAACATTTACTGCACTCGCTAGGGGGAGGAAATTTTTTTGCCAAGCTTGATTTAGCCCAGGCATATCAACAGCTTCCAGTAGACCCAATAATGGCCGAGGCACAGACAACAGTAACTCACAGAGGGGCATTCAAATGTAACAGACTTCAATTTGGAGTGAGCGTTGCCCCAGGCGTTTTCCAAAGCCTTATGGAACGTGTATTAAATGGAATTAAAGGGGTCATGCCATATTTTGATGACGTCCTAATTTCGGCTAAAAACACGACCCAGTTAGAGAAAAGACTGAAAGAAGTGCTAACAAAATTTAGAGAATCCAGCCTGAAAGTAAAAAAAGAAAAATGCTGTTTAATGACTGATCACGTCAAATTTTTGGGGTATTTAATTGACAGCGACGGTATACACCCTACAGAAAAAAAAGTCAAGGCTATTAGAGACGCACCACAGCCAAAAAACAAAATGGAGTTACAAGCATTTTTGGGTCTAATAAACTTCTATAACGTATTCCTCCCTCACAAAGCAACAATAGCTGAACCGTTACATCATTTATTGGATAAGAAAACTAGTTGGACTTGGGGGCATAGAGAACAAAAAGCATTCCAAGGAATAAAAAATCTGTTAACCTCAGACAACGTTCTTATTCAGTTTAGTAACACACTTTCATTGACGGTCACCTGTGATGCCTCACCATTTGGAGTCGGTGCCATTCTGAGCCACCAATTGCCTGATGGGAGAGAGGCACCTGTCGCCTTTTACTTGAAAACACTTTCTAAAGCAGAACGCACTATAGTCAACTAGACAGAGAAGCCCTGGCAATTGTCGCCGGAGTTAAACATTTTCACAAGTACCTCTATGGGAGAACATTTTCAATCGTAACTGACCATAAACCACTACTAGGAATTTTGGCAGGAAACAAACCCACACCGAACATTTTATCTCATCGAATGACTAGATGGTCAGAATTCCTAGCAGCGTACTCCTACACTTTGACACATCGACCTGGGAAACAGATCTCCCATGCAGACGCATTAAGTCTAACACCGCTGCCAATGATGGAGGAAGACCCGGCGCCAACAATTACCACCCTGCAGATAGAAACCTGCCCCGAGCTACCAATATCTGCACATGATGTCGCCAGAGCAACCGCTAAAGACCCAGTGACTGCCCACATTTTAAATTGGGTAGGTAAAGGTTGGCCGGAAAACCAAAAAACTGAAAACTTTAAATCTTTCTGGACCAGACAGACTGAACTGTCAATACAAAAGGGTTGTTTATTGTGGGGTGATCGGGTGATAATTCCATCCAAATTACAAACTAGAGTTTTGGGTATGCTTCATGAAGGCCACCCAGGCATCGTGAAAATGAAAAGCCTGGCTAGGAGCTATGTATGGTGGCCTGGTTTAGACAGAGATATTGAGTACTGGGTTGCCACATGCAATAAATGCCAGAAAACCAGGCCATCACCACCACAAGCTCCTATTAGGGATTGGGAGACCCCACGAGGCCCCTGGTCTCAGATCCATATTGACTTTGCGGGTCCGACTAGGGGGCATACATTCTTGATTGTTGTAGATGCATACTCGAATTGGTTAGAAGTCGCAGTAATGTCATTGACAACAACCGACGCCAATATAAAATAGCTAAACAAACTATTCGCAACCCATGGGTTGCCAGACATCCCAGTGTCTGACAATGGGCCACAACTGACCGCTATACAATTTGAAAAATACCTAGCCTCTTTAGGCATATGTCATGCACTAACCGCAACAGCCCACCCGGCGGCAAATGGTAGGGCTGAGAGAACGGTCAGGTTTACCAATGAGGGTTTGGAGAAAATGGACCCAGGGGATGTCCAGGATAAAGTGGACTGTTTACTCACCCTCCAACATATCACCCCCAGCACTGTAACTAACAAAAGCCCAGCAGAATTATTAATGGGGAGGAAACTTAGATCACATTTGGATAGGTTATATCTAAATTACACCTTTGAGAAACCCCCCGACTCCTCCAGCCTTTTCCGCACGTTTGAAATCAGCGACCTAGTCTACGCAAAGAACTTTACCGGGGACTCTCTATGGCTTCCAGCCATAATCACACAAATAACAGGTCCCTGGTCCTACCATCTGACCGTAGACGATGGCAGGGAATGGAAGCAGCACATAGACCAGCTTTGTTCCCGAAATGTTGAGTGAAATATGACCGTGCCACCTCCAACAATAAAAATCAATGAAAACAAAACCAAAGGGGGGGGGGGGGATACAAGAAAATAATACTGAAAGAAAAAACAAACTGTTAAAAATAAACCAGGAACATCTAACCAATCAAAAAGAGCAAAAAGAACACTTACGGTTACATGAAACTGGAAGAAATAATCCACAGGAAGAAGAACCCGTCCTGGAAGTGGCCAGCAAAGCCAACTTGACCTGCCTGGGAAAACCAGGAGGGAGCGGCAAAACCACCGGCCTGAGCAACTCAAGCAGTAGCAACCTTGCTAACTCACCCTTCCAGGCGGTTCCATGGAGAAGAGCTGGAGAGACAGCGATCCCATCCGAACCACTCGAAGTCTCCAGCAAGAATGAACCGCGCAAGTCAAGTAAGTCAAAAGAAGCCCCACTTACCTGCGTGACTACGTCACTCACGTAGGACTAATCTAAGGGGGGAGGGGTGTTCTGTATAAAATGGTATACTCCAAACTATGCAATCTGATTGGCTAGAAGACAAAGCATTGGATTGGTTCATTAGGAAGTTCATTGGTTCATTAAAAACCGGCAGGCAAGCCTGTACAAAAAGGCTGCTGCGGCTTCAGCCAAATTGTTCCATTACTGTTACTGACTTCAATAAAGACTTTGTTTGTTGGAACCCAGTCTACTTCGCATTTTTCCAGACGGAACACTGGGAGAGAAAGTAGTCTAAAAGTATTATTTAATTGACTACTTCATTGGCTTCCCATCACTTCTTGAAGCATTGAGTAGCTGCTTGTGTTTTAAAATCCAGCGCTGAAGCCCAAGATTGCTGGATTTCAAAACAAAAGCTAAAGGCTAGGTCACATCAGCCGATGGATGCAAAACGTATGTAAAAAGGACACAACGGACAAGCACATTTTCCATCCGTTGTTATCCGCTCTCAAAAGTGCCCCAAATTTGCATAAACAGAGCGGACAACAACCGAAAGTAATGGACGGGGGGAGATGTAGCGAGGATGTTAAGTGGATGCTCAACGGAAGCCTAGCGGATGAAAGCAGATGGAAGCGGATAAGACATCCGCAGGGCTTCCGGGGGAGAACAGCGAAGCAGACGTGCAGTGGAAACAGTGGATGCAGAGCGGATGCCTAGCGGATGACGCGGATGCATCATGGATGCCTAGCGGATGCCTAGCGGATGCCTAGCAGATGCCTAGTGGATGTAAAGCGTTCACTGCGCATGCGGGGAGGATGCATTGAGTCAGCCCTGTGGATATAAAGGGAAGCAGCTTGCAAGCAGGTCACCATTCAGAGGAAAGACCTGCTGCCAGACACATCTTCAGCCAACAACCATGGGGAAGAAGAGGAAGCCTGTGCCTACTCCTGCCAGCCCTGGCAAGAAGGACAGGACCACCATCTCACCCCCTGGCACTGACTCTGATTCTGCTGGGGCTTCTGCTGCTGGTGCTGACTCTGCTGGTGCTGGTGCTTTTGCTGGTGCTGACTCTGCTGGTGCTGTTCCTGATGCTGGTTCTTCTGCTGGTGCTGCTCCTGGTGGTGCTGGTGCTGCTGCTGGTCCTGCTGCTGGTGGTGTGGTGGACCAACCCCTAGAACCTCAAAGCCCTGCTGATGAGGGCCCAGAAGGCCCTGCCAGAGGAAGGAAGAGGCATTCGCGAGAAAAGGGTTAGAGGAGACAGTACTCCATTGCAGAGGAACATGAGGAGGAGGTGCTCGAATGGCTGAGGGAGAACGAGTACCTCTGGAGGAAGGGACACAGGCTCTATCGAGACACCAAGCGGAAGTAGGCGGCTTGGAGAGAGAAGGCAGAGAGCCTGGGCTACACTTCTGATGTCCTCCTGGGGTGGTGGAAGCACATGTACACTTAGTACAGGAAGCTGCACCTCAAGAAATCTGGCCAGGCCGCGGTCAAGCTCACCAACTGGGAGACCTACATGATGGCCAAGTGCAGCTTCTTGGAGGGTGAGATCCACCACTGAGGAGCAGCCCCTCTGTCAGCTCTCTCTCTCAGGCAGCCCACAGACAGCCAGTCCTCTTCTGACCAAGAGTCAGCTCCTGTGTCCAAGCAGGTATCTTTGGAGCGCCCCATGATGGGGATCCCCCCGACAGCTGCACTCCCCGTGGTGGAGCACATGGAGGACCCCCTGATGCAGTTGGAGCAAGAAGAAGCCGCTGCCACCAGAGACCAACCCACCCTCACCCCCAGCTCCACCTCCACAGAAAGCAGGCAGAGAGCCAGACCGGAGGGACAGAGCCACACTGTTTTCTTGGAGATTAGGGACATCATCAAGAGCAGCATAGATCTCCTCTCTCAGCTGGTACAGTCCGACATACCATCCTCTAACAGAAAGCCCTTCCTCACCTACGTCAACCAGACCCTCATGGAAATGCCCGAATTCCAGTACCAGGTGATCAAGGAGAGGATCACAGGTCTTCTGCACCACCCTCCAGGCCCAGCTGAACCTGCTATGACCCACTCGAGGTCTGCTCCTCCACCCCAGGTGATGTCACAGCCCTTCCAAGGCTTTTCACTGCCCCTCACCTACCAAGGCTACGGCTACCAGGAGTTCCAGCAGCACAGGCAGCCCTTCCCAGTCCAGGCACAGGTACATCACACACCAAAGGTGCCACCGATGCCACCGATACCACCAATGCCACAGGTGCCACCTATGCCACTGATACCACCGATGCCACCGACGCCACCGACGCCACCAATGCCACAGATACCACAGATGCCACAGATGCCACCGACGCCACAAATGCCACCGATGCCTTACCTCGCTCACCTGCAGACCAGGCAGCCCCACTACATTCCTCCTTCCTCCACCCCACAGCCAAGCCCGGCCTCAGAACATCTCGCATCGGTCTTGGGACTGACACCCCATGTCATGGAGGAAGGGCCTCTCAACATCACGGGACTGAGCCAGCTCTCTGAGAGCTTCCTCCACACACCATCCCCTGTTGTCCTCTTGGGGCCAGGCACCCCAATGGCATCTCAGACCAGCACTCCAGCCACTACCACCTCCAAAAAACCTGGACCCTTCACCCCTGAGACCATGGGCACACCTCAGAGTGACTGAGAAGAGTGCCAGAGACTAGGTTGCTACCTGTTCACTTTATCTTTGCTTGGGACACTTTACTTGGGTCATTTTACTAGTTTGTTATTAATAAAGGTTATCTTTGCTTCACACACTTGGTTCAGTTCTTTTAGTAAATAAAGTCCAGGCATAGGTACATCGGACGCCACCGGTGCAACTGATGCCACTGATGCCACCCACACCACTGATGCCACCCATGCCACCGATACCACCCATGCCACCAATGCCACCCACACCACAGATGCCACTGACACCAGTCCTCACCCAGCTGCAGACCAGACAGCCCCACTACACTGCTCCTTCCTTCACCCCACAGCCAAGCCCGGCCTCAGAACATCTGTCATCGGTACTGGGGCTGACACCCCATGTCATGGAGGAAGGGGTTCTCAACATCATGGGGCTGAGCCAGCTCTCTGAGAGCTTCCTCAACACACTGTCCCCTGTTGCCCTCTCGGGGCCAGGCACCCCAGTGGCACTTCAGACCAGCACTCCAGCAGCAGCCACCTCCACAGCACCTGGAATCTTCACCCCTGAAACTGGGCACACCTCCGAGTGACCAAGAAGTTCCAGAGACTGGGTGGCTACCTGTTGACTTTATCTTTGCTTGGGACACTTGGGTCATTTTTCTTTTACAGCTTGTTATTAATAAAGATTATCTTTGCTTCACACACTTGCTTCATTTATTTTATTAAATAAAGTCTGGTGGAAACTTTTAGAAATGATTTAAGCCTTTGCATGCTTGTGGGATGGGTAAGGATAGCAGTGGGATGGGCAGGGATACCTGTGGGATGGGTAATAGCTCTGGGATGGGTAAGGATAGCAGTGGGATGGGCAGGGATAGCTGTGGGATGGGTAAGGATAGTAGTGGGATAGATAAGCCTCCAGTGCAAGCATAGTAGGACTGTATGTCCACCCTCCCAGGTGCCACACCTATGGCCCTTTATTATCAATAATAATTTAACCATTCATCAACACATTTCAACATAAACACAACTCTTTATTAATGCCCTACTCATTGTAAGGCCACTCAACATACATGGCACAACCTCATCAGTGTGATGAGACAGGCTGAAGGAAGCATCCATTAAGCATCTACCATCCTATCTTGCCACTCCACTGCTCCAGCTGGGGAGTTGCACCAGTGTTTCAGGAGGTTGCGCTGCTTCTTCCCTTCATGTGAAGCTCTGTTGGGGCCTGGCACATCCACAGTGTCTATCAGGTTTACTCCTTGCCTCCATTCACCAGGCTCCATGTCTCCATTGCCTTGTTGACAGTCCACAAGCCTATTCTGCAACACTGGGTAGCGGGTGTGCATGAGATTGTGCAGGATGCAGCAAGCTTCCAAGATGTTCCTCACGGTCTCAGTGTGATGCTGCATGGCGGTGAGAAGTACCTAGAACCTGTTGGCCAGGATGCCAAAGGCATTCTCCACCACCCGTCTTGCCCTGGAAAGCCTGTAGTTGAAGATCCTCTCTTCATGGGTGAGGCATCCCCCATGATGAAGTCGGGCATATCTTGTGTGTTGTTGGGCAGGGGGTCTGGATCTGGGAAGCCCATGATGAAGTTGCGTTCCAGCCCCTCCTTGAGGTCACTGGCGTTGTATACCTGGGCTTCTGAAGCTGACCCGTTGCCTGAAGCATCGATGTACATGAACTTGTAGTCAGAGGATGATGCTGAAGAAGCCCTTGTAGTTGAAATAATTGGACCCTGAGTTGGCTGGAGCTTTGCAGGCTACGTGCTTCCCATCTATGGCTCCAACGGTGTGGGGGAAGTTCCATTTCTGATACCACTGCTCTGCAACTTTCTTCCAGCCTTCTTCAGTGGAGGGGCACTGGAGGAGCTCCTCCAGGTATTCTTCGATGATGGCCTGCACCACTTCTTTGACTACAGTGCTGATGGTGTTGTGTGGCACCATCCAGGCGTACTGCATGTTTCTGTACGTGGTCCCGGAGGCCAGGTGGTGCAGAGTCAGTGCCACCTTCAGTTCAGGGTCCAGGCTGGGCCGGAAGCTGGTGTTTGCCTTGGTCAACCTGGGTCTCAGCCGCTCGATAACTTCGTCAAACATGTCTTGTGGCATCCTCATGAAGTGCTGGAATGCATGAGTGTCTTCGTTCCTCAGCTCCACCATCAGCTTGTCATACAGTCCATACTCTGCTCTTCTTGCGATCCATCTTCGGACCCATACACTTCTTGGATGCCTCCTTTTCCTTGCGTAGAACAGTTGAAAGAGCCTGTAGAGGGCTTTGCACTGTTGTAGAATGATGGCGGCTACCAAAAGGAGTGTGTGACGATCCATGGTGGAGATGACTGGATGCTGTGGAAGAGCAAGAGCAAGAGCAAGGCTGAAGAGGTGTGCACACCAGGGCTGCTGGACTGAAAGTGAGATCCAGGTGATTTCCTCCCCCTTTTTATAGGAAATATAGGTTTTCCATTAGATGTCCTTCCACACCCTCTAGACATCCTCTAGACATCCTAAATATCCAAGATATGTCCCCTATCCAAATGTTTTTTCCGTTTTAATGCTTTATAAGTGAGCTGCATCCGCTTACATCCTTTCTATGTCCGTGCTATTAACGCTGCACGGACTTTCCGTGTCCATTTCGCTTCCTCCCTCTTTCCGTTTTCCACTGGAGCGGATTCAATTTGCGTGGATGTGCAGTGGATGCCGAGCGAATACAGCGGTCGTGTAACGGATGTAGAATGTTTGTTCTCCGTATGTGTTGCGGATGTAGAACGGATGCTGCGGAAAGTTCATCCGCTCAAAAAGTTTTGTGCAGCTCAAAACCTTTTGAGCGGATGAAATCTCAGTAGATGGATGCTGGATGGATAGAACGTATGAATCATGCACACAGTGAGTACAGAATGGATGCATTGCATTAACCAACAGATGGCAAGCGTTTTTCTCCATTTTACATCCTCTTTCCATCCATTGGTGCAGTGTGACATAGGCTTAAAGAGCTCAGTGCTACAAGGAGAAGGTCCAGGAAGCGTTGTTGGAGCTGAACTGGGCTTTAAAGCATTTTAAAGTAGCCTGGAGCAAGTATCCCTTGGGGGGGGGGTGACTTTAATATCTTTAAAGCTGTGTCCTTGTGATGAAGGGGGAGTTTATATTATATTTTATAAATTAATCCACCAGTAGAAAATAGGTAACATCCATTTGAGGTCAATCTATGCATTTATGAGGAGGAGGAGGAGGAGGCAATATTCAATCAGAGCCTTGCTATAAGGGGCAATCCAGTCGAAGTGTCTTGATGGTTCTGTCCAAGCAGAGACAGGAGTATGGAATCTTACTAAATCAATTCATACAGAGATACAATGCTCAGTATCTTTAAAATTGTTAATTCTTTGATGTTACTGACTTGGGAGTCATCAAATGATCAGGTCTCATGCTGCCTGGGGAATTCTGGGAATTGAAGTCCACATGTCTTAAAGTTGCTACTCCTGAAAAACTTCAGAAGGACAACTTCTTGTGAGCCTGGGTTATTTTCCTGCATTTTGGGAATAAGGAAATTATCCTATGTGCCTGGTGCAGAGATGCAGCTGAAATTTAGTTAGATGCTAATTGGGAGGTTAAAGCTGTAGATACAGATAGTCTTTGAATTACAACTATTTGTTCAGCTTCCATTTAAAGTTACAATAACACTGAAAGACAGTGACGTATATCTCCCCCCCCCCCCCATGGACAGAGAGAGAGATGTAGGGAGGGAAAGAGAGTCAAAAGATAGAAAGAGGGGGGAAGGCAGAGACAAGACACACACAGAGAGAGGGAAAGAGAGACAAGAGACACAGAGAGAGAGAGAGAGAGAGAGGGAGGGAGGGAAAGAGAGAGAGACAAGAGACAGAGAGATGAGAAAGAGGGAGAAAGAAAGAGATATAGAGAAAGAGATACCTGTTTAAAAGAAAATAGAAAAATGGCTCTTTGAGTATTTAAGGTTGTAGACCCCAGGTTAGGCAAATACCATGGTTATTAAGTGAACCTTGTGATCATTAAGCAAACACTGTGGTTGTTAAACAAGTCCATTTTCCCCAAGGGGAATTTTTAACCGGAAACCAGAAGGAATTGTTGGAAACTGGAAAAACATAGAAAACCTCAGTCACAAGACTGTGTGGGATGTTGTAACTGATCATAAGTGTGTGTGTGCGTGTGTGCGCATGGCTGTCTAAACACTAAAAACAGGTCAAGTAGCTCTAGGGAGGTTAGTCGTAAATTAGAACACTTGCTAAGCAACTGGCCATTAAGCGAGGACCACTTATATTTGGTTTGCTAGTCACGCCTACCCCAGTCACATGACCAACAATCCACGCCCAGCCAGTCATATGACTACCTAGCCACACCCACCCAGTCACATGACCACTAAGCCACACCCATAAATTAGGCCACACTCACAGAACCGGTTGTTAAGAAATTTGAATCCCACAACTGCAAGTTGTTCCACTAATTAATTGTTCTGTCAGGAAATTTCTCCTTAGTTCCAAGTTGCTTCTCTCCTTGATGAGTTTCCACCCATTGCTTCTTGTCCTGCCCTCAGATGCCTTGGAGAATAGCTTGACTCCCTCTTCTTTGAAAAACTGCTATCATGTCACTCCTAATCCTTCTTTTCATTGAACTACACATACCCAGTTCCTGCAACCATTCTTGTTTTATGTTTTATGAAGATCTAAGCTTAGATCTGGTCTACAGGGCTGCCCTGGAAACAGCAAAGGACTGGCCCACAGCGCCTCTGCTGGCAAAAACAGAGCTCAGGAGAGCCATGCACACAGTCTCCCCAAGCTTCATTTTTGCTGGCAGAGAGTTAGCAAAGTAAACTAAAAACAAAACAAAAAGAGAAATGTTTCCCCTTTTGCATTTGAGCATGCAAGGAGGGAAAGGAAAGAAGAAAGGGAAAGAAGAAAGACAAAGAAAAAGAAGGGGAAGAGAGCAAGGAAGGATAAAGAAGGAAAGAGAGGAAGGAAGGAGAATGGAGAATGAAGAGGGAAGAAAAAAGAAAAGGAAGGAAGGAGATTATAATGAGAGGGATGGAAGATCTGAGGGAAATCCTGCTTTAGTACTTGGCCACCACAGGAGACCTCAACACAGGTGACAGTGAGCAGGTCATGCCCACCAAGGTCAAACACAACCCTGATCTGGCCCTCAATGAAATTGAGTTTGATAGCCCTGTGCTAGAAGAAGGACATGCAAGCAGAGTCAATGATCTTCCATGTTGGGGGGGAGGGAAATTAATGAAATGAAAGCTAGGGTGATCCACCAGAAGGTGTGCCAGAAGGAAGAAATAAAACATAGCAATCACTTATTTGAATTTATACACTGCTCAAAAAAATAAAGGTAACACAAAAATAAGACATCCTAGATCTGAATGAATGAAATATTCTTATTAAATACTTTGTTCATTACATAGTTGAATGTGCTGACAACAAAATCACACAAAAATTATCAATGGAAATCAAATTTAGCAACCCATGGAGGTCTGGATTTGGAGTTACACTCAAAAAACACTACAGGCTGATCCAGCT
This sequence comes from Laticauda colubrina, assembly GCA_015471245.1. Taxonomy (NCBI): domain Eukaryota; kingdom Metazoa; phylum Chordata; class Lepidosauria; order Squamata; family Elapidae; genus Laticauda; species Laticauda colubrina. The sequence goes on from BLBF01000039.1 coordinate 27,088,467, forward strand.
TTGATGTAATGTCCTTAAAACAAGTCAAAATGAGGCTCAGTAGTGTGTGTGGCCTCCACGTGCCTGTATGATCTCCCTAAAATGCTTGGGCATGCTCCTGATGAGGTGGCAGATGGTCTCCTGAGGGATCTCTTCCCACACCTGGACTAAAGCATCCCCCAATTCCTGGACAGTCTTGGTGCAACATGGCATTGGTGGATGGAGCGAGACATGATGTCCTAGATATGCCCAATTGGATTCAGGTCTGAGCAACAGGCAGGCCAGTCCATAGCATCAATGCCTTCATCTTGCAGGAACTGCTGACACACTCCAGCCACATGAGGTCTAGCATTGTCTTGCATTAGGAGGAACCCAGGGCCAACCGCACCAGCATATGGTCTCACAAGGGGTCTGAGGATCTCATCTTGGTATCTAATGGCAGTCAGGCTACCTCTGGCGAGCACATGGAGGGCTGTGCGACCCCTTAAAGAAATGTCACCCCACACCATTACTGACCACTGCCAAACCGGTCATGCTGAAGGATATTGCAGGCTGCAGAATGTTCTCCATGGCATCTCCAGACCTGTCACGTCTGTCACATGTGCTCAGTGTGAACCTGATTTCATCTGTGAAGAGCACAGATCACCAGTGGAGCATTTGCCAATCTCGGTTTCTCTGGCAAATTCCAAATGCCCTGCACGGTGTTGGGCTGTAAGCACAAACCCCACCTGTGGACACTGGGCCCTCATACCACCCTCATGGAGTCTGTTTCTGACCATTTGAGCAGCCACATGCACATTTGTGGCCCGCTGGAGGTCATTTTGCAGGGCTCTGGCATTGCTCCTCCTGTCCCTCCTTGCACAAATGCAAAGGTAGTGGTCCTGATGCTGGGTTGTTGCCCTCCTACAGCCTCCTCCACGTCTCCTGATGTACTGGCCTGTCTCCTGGTAGTGCCTCCATGCTCTGGACACTACACTGACAGACACAGCAAACCTTCTTGCCACAGCTCACATTGATGTGCCATCCTGGATGAGCTGCACTACCTGAGCGGTAGTGCATGTGTGGCTGTGTGGGTTGTAGACTCCATCTCATTCTACCACCAGACTGAAAGCATCACCAGCATTCAAAAATGACCAAACCATCAGCAAAAAGCATAGGAACTGAGAAGTGGTCTGTGGTCACCACCTATAGAACCACTCCTTTACTGGGGATGTCTTGATAGCTGCCTATGCTTTCCATTTGCACAACAATATGTGAAATTGATTGTCAGTCAGTGTTGCTACCTAAGTGGACAGTTTGATTTCACAGAAGTGTGATTGACTTGGAATTCCATTGTGTTGCTTAAGTGTTCCCTTTATTTTTTTGAGCAGTGTATATTTAGTCTATTGTGACGCTATGTGAAGAAAGTATTGTCTTCCTTCAGCACAACAAACCCAGAGGTGCTTTTTCAAGGCAAGTGGACTTTCTTTGTTTTTCCTTGAAAATGTTGGTTTCTTACCCAAGAGTTTCCTCAGTTCTGAATGAATGGTGCAGAATGGAAGGATTTATATTCCTTGCAGTCATCTAGTCATTAGCACTCTTTCTCAGAGTTATTGAGGTGACTTGGGCAGGCTTTGTCTGTGCCTTCAGAGTCACCTGAATAGTGCAAATGGTGTGAAACCTTTTTGGCAAAGCTGTTGTAAACAGGAGATAGGTGGTGCTGTGATATGGATGTTCAATATTAATGTAGATGGCCTCTTTGACCCCTTTTCCATGTAATGGTTCTTTCTGTCCAGAATGTGGACTTTGTTGTAAACAGGAGATAAGAGGACAAAGTTGTTCAACTGAATTATTTGAGGAGTTGGAGTGGAAAATCCTTCAACAAGTACACAAGAACATTCTATTCCACTCTACTCCATTTTACTCTATTCTGTTCTATTGTAATCTAATTCTGTTTGTACTCTTAGTTTTATATATAGGATTAGAAGGAAGAAAATATGTGTTCAGAATCTTTGGTATCAACTGAAAGTATTTTTTTTGTTCTTGATTGAAACATTTTTACTTTTCTTTACCTTAAGGTCACCATATCGATTCTGACAGAATACTGCAAATATTAAAAAACCAGGTCAATAAGCTTAACACTAAACCAGGAACATCAATAAAAGCTTACAATCTGAAAGCTGAAACAAGATACTTATCTACAACCTGGCTCTGGGTAGCTTCCTCAGGGTTGAATAAGCATAATCACATAAGTGTATTTATTTTAAATAGTGCTAAAACAAATATCTAAGGCCATGAAGCTCAGCAAAGTTTTTAGCAAAAAATTCCATGGAAATCAATGGAATTCCATTTTTGGTTTCTGTGGTTTCTTAAATAAGATGGACTCATCTATTTCTTAAATAAGATGGACTCATCTATTTCTTTTGAAAGAGAGGGAGGGAGGGAGGGAGAAAGAGGGAGGGAGGGGGAGGGAGGGGGAGAGAGAAATGTATGCTAAGTCAGGTGCCCCTATCTCAAAGGCATCATTAAGACATATTTTTCTCCTCACCTGGTGAAGCAGGTACACATGCCTGATCTTCATTGGGCTCAGAAACTATTTAGGAATGGAATTCTTTATTGTCATTGTACGTATATACACAGCATACATACAATGAAATTTACATAACACCCAGAGATCAGACTCGACATGCACACACACATGACAGTCCCCAAACAAAACAATGTCGAATCAAGCCTGAGTATTAATTTAGTTTTGTGCAGACCTCGGTGTGCACATGTATCACCTCCTCCTGAAGGAACTGTATTGCTTGCCAATTTGCTTCCAGGTGCAATTCAAGGTGCTGGTTGTCACCTTTAAAGCCCTTCATGGCTTGGGACTTTAAAGTCCTTCATATCTGAGGGACATTCTCTTGATGGTCACATCTATCTGACCCACTAGAGCGGGTAGGCAAGAAATGTTGTGGGTCCCATCCCTGAGGGAGATACACTTGTTGGAACCCAGACGAAGGACCTTCTCCGTGGTGGCTCCATCTCTCTGGAACATCCTTCCCAACCCCCCTGGATATTATACTGGGCCCCACTCTAGCCCTCTTCCAGAAGGCCTTAAGGATGGGCTTCTGCGAGTGGGCCTGGGGAACCCAAAGTGGGATGGAACCCATTAAATGGCTGGTATGAATGTCTGTTGTCACTGGGTGAAAAGTTATTATTTTATTATTTTTCTTTTTATTATTTTTATTTATTTTATGTGGTGTTTTTATCTCAGTTGCCTTGAGTCACCATGTGCAGGTAGGCGGCAATATATTTTTTAAAAAATAAATAAATTTGATGGGATAATTGAAGAACAAAATGGCTGACAGAAGTAATGACAAGCCACTTCAGAATCACTGCCAAAACTGTATAATTGTGCCAATAAAACCAGGAGTTGAGCTAAATCCTGAGATCCAAGAGCAACTGAACCTCAAGACAGTTCTTGCTTTTAATTTACTGAGAGATTTATTTCACAGGACAATAGTAACAAAAGGAACTGCTTTAATCAAAATGACATTTGAGACATTTATTTTCCCAAGGCCGTATCTCCGTGATGGTGAACCTATGGCATATGTCTCAGAGATGGCACACAGAGCCCTCTCTGTGGGCACATGAGCCATTGCCCCAGCTTAGCTCCGCCACGCATGCACACATGCCTCCCGCCAGCCAGCTGCAAATGCACATTGAGTGGGCTGCATGTGTGGGATGGGGTGCATGTTTGCTGTGGGTATGTACAGGTGAAGTGCGTGTATTGCATTTTGGGAATGTATTGAATGGAACATTGCCTTTTCAGCAACACCTTTTTACAAGCATTACTGAAAATGGAATATATATATATATATATATATATATATATATATATATATATATATGCAACTCTGAAGTGAATCCATTCAATGCATTTCATAATGAATTATTTATCTAGATCTATCGATCATAAAGATGTACAATCTGTCTCCTGAGAATAGAGAAAAAGGGGAAGAGCTGAAGTCAGATCGGTATTTGTTTAAAAGTGTTCTCCACAGCAGAAACAATGCTTTGCCTCAGCATTGTACATCTTCTTAATACTGGCTCAGCTCTATTAGAAAGATGCATTGCTGTAAATTTTATTCTCTCTATCTACCTTTTCCCCTCTATGTGCTCTTATAAATTCTGTTTGATAACATAGGGAAAATTTATTACTACCTCTTCAAGCTTTTAAGATTCTGTTAGTTTAGTTTAGTTTAGTTTATTGTCAGTGAACACTGTCCAATGAAATTAAATACCATCTTCATTGTACTATACAGTAGAATTCAATACAGTTACTGCTCTGGGATAGAAGCTGTTTTTCAGCCTATTTGTCCTTGTTTTTATTATCCTGTACCATATGCCAGATGGTAATAGTTCAAAAAAAGGGTGCCTAGAAGGAGATGTATCTTTGAGGATGTTTTGAATTTTCTTAAGGCAGCAGGAGCTATAAAGCTTTTCCCAAGAGGGGAGAGGGCAACCCATGATCCTCTGGGCAATGGCGTGAACCCTCTGGGTTGCTGTCCTATCTGCCACTGTGCAATTGGCAAACCATACAGAGGTGCAATAAGTTAAGATACTCTCTACGGTGCAGCAGTAGAAGGTCACCATCAATTTGTCATTCAGTTGTTGTTTCCTGAGAATTCTCAGGTAGTATAATCTCTGTTGGGCCCTTTTGATCAAAGCTGCAATGTGAGCACCCCAGGTCAGGTCCTCTTTTATGGTAACACCCAGAAACTTAAAACTGGCCACTTTCTCCACTCGATCTCCATTGATAAGCACAGGCTGGATCTGTTCCTTCTATAGCAGAAGTTGGCAAAGGCTCAAACTAAACATGAGCATGGCAGCCTCTTTTTTGCTTCTTATTCCAAAATTTCAAGTTTTTTTTGAATTTTTTTCATTCTGATTCTTCCCCCCCCCCATTTTTTTTAAAGAAAAGCCTTTGTAATTGATTTTTTAAAAAATAATTGTACCAAGATGCTGCTGCTAATTTATGATGAGTTATTTCCATTTTGAAATCTTTGAGTCACTTTTCTATTGCTGTGTGTATTAGGACAGAGGTCCTCAACCCCCCAGTCTGTGGACTAGCAAGATGGCCATAGCATGCCAGAAACTGGTGCATGCAAAATAAGTGAAGCCCCTTCTGTTCTGTATAAAATAGTTTACTCCAAATCCTCGATTGTGATTGGCTAAAAAAGCCAGCACAGGGATTGGTTCACTAGGAACCAATCCAAAAGAGCTGCCAAAAGGCGGCAAAACCAAGTAACCATCATTGGCTACAAGCTGGCAGGCAAGCTGTATATAAAGGCTGCTGCGGCAAGAGCCAAACTGTTCCATTTTCACTTTACTGTTGAAATAAAGACTTTTACTGTTGGAACCCGGTCTACCTTGTGTTTTTCCGGATGGAACACTGGCGACGAAGGTGGGATTGTCCTAAAATGTGAGACTCTGCACGCGGTGAATTGAAACCCAGGCTTGAAGCGATGGCCGGAAATAATGCACCGCCCGCACCCTTCAATCCCAATGAAGAAGATTGGGAATCCTACGTAGACCGTTTCCAAATGTACTTCGAAAGTAACGAGATGGAAGAGATCTCAGACCAGCGTAAGAGGGCTGTCTTCTTAACGCATTGCGGACCAATGGTATTCAAAATGGCCAAGGCATTGGCGAAGCCCAGAGATGTAAAACAAATGATGTGGCCCAAACTCCAGCGAATGTTGAAGGCTCATTACATACCAATGGTGTCAAATCTCATCAAACGGCACGAATTCTACCAAAGGGACCAAAAAGAAGGCGAGACCATCGCTGATTTTGTGGCAGCCCTCCGACAACTGGGGGGAGCATGTGAGTTCCTGAATTTAGATGAAGCCATGCAAGATCGAGTAGTATTGGGTTTAAAAGACTCTAATTTACAAAGTAAATTGCTAAATAAACCCAACATAACCGTGGCTGAAGCAATCGCAGAAGCCACAGCTGCAGAAGCCACGAAAAAGTCAGCGGCCACCATGAAACAAATGAATGTGAACAACGACGAAACGAGCCTAACCAGAGGGAAGAAGCAATTTCCCGCCACCACACACCATGAAAATTTTGACGAGACATCAGAATCCGGAGAGGAAGACAATGAGGTCCACCACCTATACGCCAACAAAAAAAGGTGCGAAAAGAGAAACTGGCGGGAATGCGCCGGTTGCGGAGGAAACCACCCTCGAGCCAATTGCAGATTCCTTGATGCCATCTGCAGAGCTTGTAAGAAAAAGGGACACATCGAGAAGGTCTGTAGGAATCAAAAAAATAACAGCCCTAACAGATGCAGTAACTCTCCCCCACAAGCTGAATCGAAACAAGCCGAGAGAAAGTGGGAGCGCAACAAACTAGCCAGTAACCGAGAAAAGACCCATCAAACTGTCACTATCGGAAGCGCCCAGATGGAAAGCGGAAAAAAAGTTAAAATCATCATAAAAATCGAAGGCAGCCCTTGTGAGATGGAGGTCGATGCAGGGTCTTTCCTGTCAATGGTGTCATGGGACACAATCAGACAACTGCTCCCAAATATTAAACTAAAAGAGCTCCAGAAACAAAAATTAACTCTGAAGGACTACCAAGGGAATCGAATCGCTGTGGTAGGTCTAGGACATTTCCGAGTTGCTTAAAAGCAGCATATCAAAGTCCTGCCTCTGACAATAGTCATCCGAGACTGACCCAGCCTCCTGGGAATCGAATGGTTCGCACCATTGGGCATAGGAATGACCAGAGTAGACTGAGTGGCCACAACCGACTGGGAAGAAAACCTGATCCACGAGTTCCAGGATGTTTTCGATGGCTCCCTAGGCAGGTATCGGGTGACCCCAATTTTCTTTAGCTTAGACCCCCAGGTGGTCCCTAGAAGATTAAAGGCCAGACGAGTTCCCTTTGCATTAAAAGCAAAAATGGAGGAACAATTGAATAAATTAATTGACCATGCTAAATGGGAGATGCCAATAGTAACACCGGTTAAACCTGATGGGTCGGTATGCATCTGCGGAGACTACAAGGCTAACCTGAACCATGCGCTGCAACAAAGCGCATACCCAGTGCCAGTAGTACAACATTTGCTACACTCACTCGGGGGAGGAGTGGCACAGAAAGAACATACTTTGTTGTGCTTTTTTGATGATGTTTTTGATGTTAGGTGTCCGTTTTAGGTCCATATTTAGCTCCATATTTTGCTGGGCCAACAAAAGGGAACACATATTTGATAATTGTTGACACTTATTCAAACTGGCTAGAGGTTATTCTTATGGTGTCCACAACTACTGACACAGTCATAAAACAATTGAACAAACTTTTTGCTACACATGGACTGCCAGATGTAGTAGTATCTGACAATGGCCCCCAGTTTACTGCTTTAGATTTCGAACAATACCTAGCTGCAGAAGGCATCTGACATGCCCTAACAGCGCTGACTCATCCGGCTTCAAATGGACGAGCTGAACACATGGTTCATTATACCAAAAAGCCCTAGACAAACTGGACACGGGGGACATCCAAGATAGACTAAACAAACTGCTAATAATTCAGCATATCACCCCTAGCACAACCACTAACAAAAGCCCAGCAGAACTCCTCATGGGAAGAAAATTGCGCTCCTACCTAGATAGACTATACCCTACCTACACCTGTGAAAAAAACCCTGACTCCTCAAGTAAATATCGCTCCTTCGCCATTGGAGACTTGGTCTACGCCAAATATCTTACCGGGGACCCATTATGGCTTCCAGCCACAGTTACTCAAATCACCGGGCCCCGGTCATACCAGCTTACACTAGACGATGGCAGAACATGGAAGTGGTACATTGACCAGCTTCGCTCTAGGACATTGGAACGCAATACTAACCTACCTAGCTCTGAAGCACTGCTGCAAATACCACCCCCAACAAACAATCCAAAAACAACCGGGGTGTGTGGAAACACAAAATAATAAAAAAGGGAGAGATGAACCACCAATAACATGACAAAAGACACAACACAAACCCGAATTAGAACCCCCAGTAAGACAAAAAGAGCACTTACCCATAGACAACCTCCGGAGAAGAGAACTAGTAGCAGGGAAGCAAGGTGAGGCCTTCCTGGAAGGAGACAGCCAGGCCAGCTCTACCAACCTGGACAAACCAGGAGGGAGCAGCAGAGCGAACTCAACCAGCCTGAGAGACCCAGGCAGGAGCGGCAAGGCTGACTCACCCTTCCAGGAGGTTCCATGGAGAAGACGCGGAGAAAAGGTGATCCTGACTGAACCAATGGAAGACCACGCTGAGACTGAACTGTGCAGGTCAAGTAGGAACCACAAAAGCCCCACTACCTGCGTGACTACGTTATGCAGGTTGGACGAAACCAAGAGGGGAGGGGTGTTGTGTATAGAAATTAGAAGACTCCAAATAACTAAATCTGATTGGCCGAGCAGGCCGCACTAGGATTGGTCAATGAAGCACCATTACAATTGGTCTGCCTGATGGCGGGAATTCTCAAAGAATTGTCATTGGCCGCAACTTGCGAGCAGCCACTATAAAAAGAACTGCCGCGGCTTCGGGAAATGTTCTGCTACAAGTCACTGAGCTGTTTTAATAAAGAGCTGTTGTTGGAGCACCAGTCTCGCATACCTTTATTCCCAGAACAGAACAATCTACATGACCACAAGTAGAAAACAGTTCTTACAAGTTGAGCAGGATCAAAACACACCCATTCACAATGCAGTAATCATACGAGACTATTATGGGAAACTATACACACAAGAGAATATTGATAAGGAAAGAGTTAAACAATATTTACAGAATGCTTATTTACCCCAGATACCTAAAGAGATTGAAACAATGTTAAGCCCATGTCACACTGCACCAACGGATGGAAAGAGGATGTAAAACGGAGAAAAACACTTGCCATCCATTGGTTAATACGATGCATCCATTCTGTACTCACTGTGTCAGTTTTTCATCCTCTCTATCCATCCAGAATCCGTCTATTGACATTTCATCCGCTCAAAAAGTTTTGAGCTGCTCAAAACTTTTTGAGCGGAAAATGGATCCAACGTGTCCGTTCTACATCCGCAACGCATACGGGGGACATTCGTTCTGCATTCGTCATCATCCGTTATGCATCCGCTACATCCGCTAGGCATCCGCTGTGCATCCGCGCAACTCGCATCCGATCCAGCGGTAAACAGACACAGGGAGGAAGCGGAACGGATGCGGAACGGACACGCAGCATTAGTAGCACGGATGGAGAAAGGATGAAAGCGGATGCAGCTCGCAAAGAAAGCATAAAAACGGAAAAAACATTCGCAGAGGGGACCTATCTCAGATATTAAGGATATCTAGAGGATGGCTAGAGGATGCAAAAGGACACATAGTGGAAAACCTATATTGCCTATAAAAAGGGGAGGAATTCACCTGGATCTCACTTTCAGACCAGCAGCCCTGCTGTGCAGACCTCTGCAGCCTTCATCTGCCTCTTGCTCTTCCACAGCATCCAGTCATGTCCACCATGGATTGTAACAAAGTCTTTTTGGTAGCCACCATCATTCTGAAACAGTGCGAAGCCATCTACAGGCTCTTTCAACTGTTCTATGGGAAGAAAAGGAGGTGGCCAAGAAGCATCTGGGTACGAAAATGGTTCACCAGAAGAGCAGAGGACGGACTGTACAACAAGCTGATGGTGGAGCTGAGGAACGAAGACCCTAGTGCATTCCAGAACTTCATGAGGATGCCTCAGCCATGTTTGACGAAGTTGTGGAGCGGCTGACACCCAGGTTAACCAAGCAGAGCACCAACTTCCAGCCCAGCCTGTACCCTGGGCTCAAGGTGGCACTGACTCTGCACCACCTGGCCTCAGGGACCACCTAGAGGAGCATGCAGTACGGCTGGAGGGTGCCACACAACACCATCAACATTGTGGTCAGAGAAGTGGTGCAGGCCGTCATCGAAGAATACCTGGAGGATGACCTCCAGTGCCCCTCCACTAAAGAAGGCTGGAAGAAAGTTGCAGAGCAGTGGTATCAGAAGTGGAATTTCCCCCACACCGTTGGAGCCATAGATGGAAAGCACATGGCCTGCAAAGCACCAACCAAGTTGGGGTCCACTTATTTCAACTACAAGGGCTTCTTCAGAAGCATCCTCTTCATCATGGACGATTCTGACTACACGTCCATGTACATCGATGCTTCAGGCAACAGCTCATCTTCAGATGCCCTCACAACCTACCTCATGAAGCCCTACACTTCCAGACTCCTCACCCGTGAAGAGAGGATCTTCAACTACAGGCTGTCCAGGGCAAGGTGGGTGGTGGAGAACGCCTTTGGCATCCTTTGGAACACCTTTGGCATCCAGGTTCCAGGTACTTCTCACCACCATGCAGCATCGCCCAGAGACTGTGAGGAGGATCATGGAAGCTTGCTGCATCCTGCACAATCTCATGCGCACCCGCTACCCAGTCTTGCAGAACAGGCTCGTGGACCTCCAAAAAGGCAATGGGGACATGGAGCCTGGGGAATGGAGGCAAGGGCGAAACCTGAAAGACCCTGAGGATGTGCAAGGCCCCAACAGAGCCTCACGTGAAGGGAAGAAGCAGCGCAACCTCCTGAGACACTGGTGCATCTCCCCAGCTGGAGCAGTGGAGTGGCAAGACAGGATGATAGATGATTAATGGATGCTTCCTTCAGCCTGTATCATCACACTGATGAGATTGGGCCATGTATGTTGGGTGGGCCTACAATGAACAGGGCATTTAATAAAGAGTTGTGTTTATGTTGATATGTGTGGATGAATGCTTACATTGTTATTGATAATGAAGGGCCATATGTGTGGCACCTGGGAGGGTGGACCATACAGTCCCACTATGCTTGCACTGGAGGTTTATCTATCCCACAGCTATCTTAACCCATCCCACAGCTATCTTAATCCATCCCAAAGGTATCCCTGCCCATCCCACTGCTATCTCAACCCATCCCACAGCTATCTTAACCCATCCCAAAGGTATCCCTGCCCATCCCACTGCTATCTCAACCCATCCTACAGCTATCTTAACCCATCCTAAAGGTATCCCTGCCCACCCCACTGCTATCTTAACCCATCCCACAGCTATCTTAACCCATCCCACAAGCATACAAAGGCTAAACCATTTCTAAAAGTTTCCACCAAGACTTTATTTACAAAAATAAATGAACCAAGTGTGTGAAGCAAAGGTAATCTTTATTAATAACAAGCTGTAAAAGAAAAATGACCCAAGTCAAGTGTCCAAATAAAGTCTACAGGTAGCCACCCAGTCTCTGGCACTCTTCTCTGTCACTCAGAGGTGTGCCCAGTCTCAGGGGTGAAGGGTCCAGGTGCTGTGGAGGTGGCGGCTGCTACTGGAGTGCTGGTCTGAAGCCCCACTGGGTTGCCTAGCCCTGAGAGGACAACAGGTGACGGTGTGTTGAGGAAGCTCTCAGACAGCTGGCTCAGCCCCGTGATGTTGAGAGCTCCTTCCTCCATGCCATGAGGTGTCAGTCCCAATACCAATGACAGATGTACTTTGGCCGGGCTTGGCTGTGGGGTGGAGGAAGGAGCAGTGTAGTGGGGCTGTCTGGTCTGCGGCTGGGTGAGGACTGGCTTGGATGGCATTGGTGACGTGGGTGGCGTCGGTGGCGTCGGTGGCAGCAGTGGCGTGGGTGGCATTGGTGGCGTCGGTGGAATCATTGGCATGGGTGGCATCGGTGGCATCAGTGGAACCGGTGGCAGCAGTGTTGCCCGATGACTCTGTGCCTGGACTGGGAAGGGCTGCTGCCTGTGCTGCTGGACTTCCTGGTAGCCGTAGTCCTGGTAGGTGAGGGCCTGTGGAAAGCCTTGGAATGGGAGGGACATCACCTGGGGTGGAGGAGCAGATCTGGACTGGTGGGAGCAGGTTCATCTGGATCTGGACGGTTGTGAAGCAGCTCGGTGATCCAGTCCTTCACCACCTGGTACTGGGGTTCCGCCATGTCCACAAGGGTCTGGTTGACATAGGTGAGGAAGGGCTTGCGATTGGAGGATGGGGCGTTGGTGTGTACCAGCTGAGAGAGGATATCTATGCTGCTCCGGATGGTGTCCCTGATCTCCAGAAGGACAGTGTGGCTCTGTCCCTCCTGTCTGGCTCTTTGCCTTTCTGTGGAGGTGGAGCTGGGGATGGATGCAGGTTGGACTGTGGTGGAAGTGCCATCTCCTTTCTCCCACTGCGCCAGGGAGTCCTCCACGTTCTCCGCCACAGTTAGAACAGGTCTCGGTGGGTTCTCCGCGGTGGGATGCTCCACAGAAACCTGCCTGGAGACAGGAGCTGACTCTCGGCTGGAAGAGGACTGGCTCTTAGCAGGCTGCCTGAGAGAGAGGGTTGTGAGAGGGGCTGCTCCTCGGTGGCGGATCTCACCCTCCAGGAAGCTGCACTTGGCCATGATGTAGGTCTCTCTGTCTGTCAGCTTGACCGCGGCCTGGCCAGATTTCTTGAGGTGCAGCTTCCCGTACCAGGTGTGCATATGTTTCCAGCAGCCGAGGAACACCTCTGAAGTGAAGCCTAGGCTCTCTGCCTTCTCTCTCCAAGCAGCCTGCTTCCTTTTGGTGTCCCTATAGAGCCTGTGTCCCTTCTGCCACAGATAGTCATTCTCTCTCAGCGACTCCAGCACCTCATCGTCATGTTCCTCCTCAATGGAGTATTGCCTCCTCTCCCGTTCTCGTCTCTGCCTCTTCCTCCCTTTGGCAGGACCACATGGGCCCTCATCAGAGGGGCTTCCAGGTTGTAGGGGCTGCTCCTCCACACCAGCAGCAGCAGCAGCAGCACCAGCAGGATCATCATCATCATCATCATCAGAAGCAGCAGCAGCAGCAGGATCATCGTCAGCAGCAGCAGCTCCAGCAGGACCAGGATCAGCAGCAGCAGAGTAAGCACCAGCAGCGCCAGCAGCACCAGGAGCACCAGCAGGACCAGGAGCACCAGCAGGACCAGGAGCATGAGCTGGACCAGGAGTACGAGCAGGACCAGCAGGACGAGCAAGACCAGGAGCATGAGCAGGACCCGCAGGATGAACAAGATCAGGAGCACGAGCAGGACCAGCAGGACGAGGAGCAGAGTAAGCACCAGCAGAAGCACCACCGTCAGAAGCAGCATCAGCAGAGTAAGCACCAGCAGAAGCATCACCACCAGAAGCAGCATTAGCAGAGTAAGCACAAGCAAAAACACTACCGCCATAAGCATCATCATCAGCTCCTCCAGAAGCAGAAGCAGCAGAAGCCCCAGCCCCAGAAGAGCAAGCCCGTGCTACAGAAGCCCCAGCAGAAGCAGAGTGAGGGCCAGGGGGTGGGAGGGTGGCCCTGTCCCTCTTGCCAGGGCTGGCAGCAGATGGCTGATGCTTTCTCTTCTTCCCCCATGGTTGTGGGGTTGCTGGCTGGCAGCAAGGCTGGCAGGCAAGCAGGCTGGCAGCAAGGCTGGTAGGCAGGCTGGCATGAAGGCAGGCAGCAAGGCAAGCAGGCAGGCAGGCACCAAGGCTGGCAGGCAGGCAGACAGCAAGGCTGGCAGGGAGGCTGGAAGGCAGGCTGGAATGCAGGCTGTCAGCAAGGCTGGTAGGGAGGCTGGCAGGCAGGCAGGCATGCACCAAGGCTGGCAGGCAGGCAGATGGCAAGGCTGGCAGGGAGGCTGGCAGACAGGCTGGCAGGCAGGCTGGCAGGAAGGCAGGCAGCAAGGCTGGCAGGCAGGCAGACAGCAAGGCTGGCAGACAGGCTGGCAGGGAGGCTGGCAGACAGGCTGGCAGGGAGGCTGGCAGACAGGCTGGCAGGCAGGCTGGCAGGAAGGCAGGCAGGAAGGCTGGCAGGAAGGCAGGCAGGAAGGCTGGCAGGCAGGAAGGCTGGCAGGCATGCAGGCAGGCTGGCTGGCAAGGCAGGCAGGATTGCAAGGCCGTCGATGTGTCTGGAAGCAGGTCTTTCCTCTGAATGGTGACCTGCTTGCAAGCTGCTTCCCTTTATATCTGCGTGGCTGACGAAATGCATCCTCACCGCATGCGCAGTGAACGCTAGGCATCCTCTAGGCTTCCGCTAGGCATCCGCTCGGCATCCACTGTGCATCCACTTCATCCGCTCGGCATCCACTCTGCATCTGCTCTTTCCATTCCGCGTCTGCTTTGCTGTGGCCCCCCCAGAAGCCTTGCGGATGTACCATCCGCTCTCATCCGCTTCCATCCGCAAGGCTTCCATGGAGCATTCGCTTTTCATCCGCCCTGCGTCCTCCCCCTTTCCGTTCCTTTCCGTGTTATTTACTCTGGTTATGCAAATTTTGCCCCTTTTGAGAGCGGATAACAACAGTTGGAACATTTTTCTCGTCCGCTGTGTCCTTTTTACAAACATTTTGCATCCGTCGGCCAGTGTGACAGGGCCTTTAGAAAGCAATATAACAGTGATGGAGTTAACTGAAGCACTCAAGAAGAAAAATAATGGAAAGGCACCAGGCCTAGATGGACTTCCGGCAGAAAAGCAAACTACAAGAATTGTTGAACCTTCCATTGCTAGAAATTATGAATGAATTTATGTTAAAGAAGAAGATACCTAAATCATAGTCAGAAGCTTATATTACACCTGTCCCAAAGAGGAGGTCGATCCATGACAAATCAATAACTATAGACCTATTTCCTGACTAAATGCAGATTATAAAATTTTTGCTTCAATATTGGCAGAAAGACTTAAAAAATACTTAAACAATTTTATCCATCCTGATCAAAATGATTTTCTACCAAAGAGACAAATTAAAGATAATATGAGAGTAATCTTGGACACTTTAGAATACTATGAGGCACATCCTGAAAAACAAATGGCTTTGATATTTCTAGATGAACAGAAGGCATTTAATAATGTGAATTGGCGATTCATGTTATTACAGCTGGAACAAATGGGCTTTGCTAAAAAAATTATTCAAACAATAGAAGCTATATATCATAAGCAAACGGCAAAGCTAATGATAGAGGGAGAACTGACAGACTATTGACATAAAAAAGGAACAAGACAAGGGTGCCCACTATCACCCCTGTTGTTTGTGTTAACCTTGGAAGTGCTAAACAGGAATATTAAAGAAGAAAAGGATATAAAAGGGATGAAAATTAAAAAGGAAGAATTTAAGTTGCAAGCATTTGCAGATGATCTGGTTTTCATTTTAGAAGACCCACTAGAAAAAGCATCAAAATTGATAGAAAAGATAGAGACATATAGAAAGGTGGCTGGTTTGAAAATAAATAAAGATAAGACAAGATCTTGACAAAGAATATGCTATCAAGACAAAAGGAAGAACTGGGAGATATATTGAAAATTCAGGTCACGAATAAGATCAAGTACTTGGGGATACATTTGACAGCAAGTTGCAGTACACTAAAAGAGAATAATTATATCAGACTTAAGCAGCAGATAGCGTTATATTTGGCGAAATGGGAAAATTTACAACTGTCATTTATAGGGAGAATATCAACAATTAAGATGAATATATTACCCAAAATTTTATATTTGTTCCAAACAATTCCAATTAGGCTTGGAAAAGATTACTTTGAAGATTTAAATAAAATTGTGTTGAAATGTATATGGCAAGGTAAAAAAGCGAGAATAAAGTTAAAACTTTTTCAAGATGCCAGAATAAGAGGAGGATTTGGTTTGCCTAATTGAGAGTTGTATTACCAAGCTACAAATCTGATATGGGTTAAGGAATGGATAACATTAAGAAATATTAGATTGTTGGCATTAGAAGGACATGATCTGTTGTTGGGGTGGCATGCTTTTCTCTGGTATAAAGGAACTAAAACATGGGTATTTTAGAAGACATTATATACGGGAGTCTCTGTGGTTAAACTGGAAGAAGATTAAAAGACAATGTTATTTGAAAATTCCAGTGTGGTTATCAACGATTGAAGCATTTTCTTATCCTATGATATACAAAAAGGAACAAACAGTTAGATATGGTGAAATATTGAATGAAAAGGGTGAACTTAAATCTATACAAAAACTAGAGGAACAAGGAATAAAGATGAATTGGTTTTCATATGCGCAAATACATTCAAGGTATGATAAAGACTCTAAAACAGAAGGTTTCTATGATAAACTGACTGATTTAGATAAGGTTTTGACAGGTACTGATGAAAAGGTGATTAAAAAATTGTATGGATATTTATTAGAAATTAAACTAGAAGAAGAACAAAAAGAAACAATGACTGGGGCAAGAATTTTGGATATGGGATTGATCTAGAGAAATGGCAAAAATTGTGGTCTCAAAAATTATAAAATGACAATGTCAACAGCATATAAAGAAAATTTGTATAAGATGTTTTACAGGTGGCATTTTCCCCTGACAAGAATAGCAAGAATGTTCAAGAACAAATCTGGAAAATGTTGGAAATGTCATCAGACACCTGGCTCATATTACCATATGTGGTGGACTTGTGCGGATGCTAAAAAATATTGGACTAAAATCCACACATGATTGGAAAAAATGACAAAAAAGCAAATAGATTTGAAACCAGAGATATTTTTATTGGGAATTTTACCTGAAATATGTAATAAAGAATTGAAATACCTGATTGTAAATATATTAACAGCAGCTAGGATTGTATTTGCTAAAAAATGGAAAAATGACAATACAGTAATAGTTACATTTTTGTAAAAACTTTATGATTTTGACATTGTCTGCAAACAAGCTTTTATATCTGGTGCTTTAGTTTTTATTTTTCAGTTGCTTTTCATTCTAACCACAATTTCAGACTGACCAAAGCGTGTGTGGCTAAGTAAAATTAAAACCCACACAAATTGTAACAGACATAAGCCGTGTTATAAGGACGACAAATTGAAGGTGTAAAATTGCAAGCCCTTATGAACATATTTTCACCAAAAACACCCCCCCCCCCAAAAAAAAAAAAAAAAACAATGGCACAATATCTCAGTAGGAATGCATTTGAATCCCTAGAAGACTTGTGGTGTTTCCAAGTTGGGCCTCAAAGTTCACAGATGCCATCTGCAATGCACATGGACCTGAATTATGGACTGTGGGGGGAAAAAAACCTTAGGGATTATCTAAAAAATCTCCAATGTATTTCAGGCCACATTTTGTATTCAAAGATAGATATGGATGGAAGATGATATGAAAACAACAGAAGAGAGTGCAAAGTAATATATTAGAAGGTGTCACAAAAAATTAGTAGATTTATGCTAGGGTCGCTGCCGGAAGGATAAAGTAAAACAAGAAAAACAAGAATGCTTATGAAATGCTGTCAAAAGAAACAGAAAAGTGATAAGGGGAAAAATAGGCCTACCTTGAGTCTTGAGAATGAAAGTTATAGCTTTAAAAATATGGTAAATATTTTTTAAAAAATAATTCTTTATTTTTATTTCTTTACATACATCATTGGATGAACAATGTGGTTCCAGATCATTTAACATTTCAATAACAAACATGACCTTAATTACATATTCATATTATCAATTTTCTTATCTAAAATATGATAAATTTGCCTTCATTTACCATGCTTTCATTTGTAATGTAGACCAGGGGTGTGAAACTCGATTTCATTGAGGGCTGCATCAGGGTTGTGTTTGACCTAGGGGGGCTGGGGTGGGCATGACTGAGGTGGGTGTGGCCAGGGTAGGCGTGGCCAGCTCGAAATCACTCATGTCAATGGCATTTGTCGAGAGTCAAGAATCATGAGGTACAACACTTAATAATAGTCATAGGGGACAATAAGCTATCAAGTCATACTAGTAAACAGTCAATATAAACCGTAAGGATACAAATGACAAAGTTGCAGCCATACAGTCACGAGTGAGAGGGGATGGGGGATAAGGAATGATGAGAAGATTAATAGTGCTAGTAATGCAGACTTAATAAATAGTTGGACAGTGTTGAGAGAATTATTTGTTTAGCAGAGGGATGGCATTCAGGAAAAAAACTGTCCTTGTGTCTAACTGTTCTGGTGTGCAGTGCTCTATAGCATTGTTTTGAGGGTAGGAGTTGAAACAGTTTATGTCCAGGATGTAAGGGGTCTGAAGATATTTTCACAACCCTCTTTTTGACTCGTGCAGTGTACAGTTCCTTGCTGAAAGGCAGATTGGTAGTCGTTGTTTCTGCAGTCCTAATTACTTTCTGAAGTCTGTGTCTGTCTTGTTGGGTTGCAGAACCAAACCCGACAGTTATAGAGGTGCAAATGACAGACTCAATAATTCCTCCATAGAACTGAATCAGCAGCTCCTTGAGTAGTTTGGATCCAAACATAAATATATCAACATCCCACATGTTTCTGAAAAAGAAAAATGGAACAAATGCTTGGAAATTATGCATCAGTGGTTGGGGGGGAAAAAAAACATGGATGACTTGATGTACCTTGATAGAACATTAAACCAAGACTGGAAAAACAAACAAACAATTCTTGCTTAAATGATGAGTTTAATGCTGCAAAATGCTGCAAATGAGGGAAAAAAATGCCTGTTAGAATGATTGCTGCAAAAATCAGGATGAGAACCAGATGTTGTATCACTTCTGGAAAGAGGTGGGGGAAAAAAAACATTGTTGAAATGAATGTAGAGGCACAGTTAAAAGACTTGACAATAGGAAGCACCATTTTGCTGGAATTAAAAAAAGAATTATTTGTGACGGTGTGCAAACAGCTAAGCAAAGTTGAACAGGCTGAGGCAGAGTAAATATGAACCAGAACAAATTGATCAAAAAGGAGTCATCCATGCTGTGAGAATACTGGGAGAATAAAAAAAAAAAAAAAAGCAAGGCTGTAGTGTAATTGGAATAATGCTAAAATTTTGTATGACGCCTGGATAGGAACCTTCATAGAGGTTCCTTGGTTAGTAAGGTATGAAGTCATTGTCAAACAAGGTTGATGTTTTTTGAGAACAATGGTTTGTAGGACCAAGCATTTCCATGTGCTGGTATTATTACTCTTCTCAGCTTCCAAACAGGTCTCATATAGACCATTTAATCAATATGAATTGATTTAGTAATCAATCCAAGATTACATCCTGCCTTACAAGGCACTATTCAGAGATGCTCTTAGTGTAATGCTAAAAGAAAAGCAAATAAGGTCAATAATTGTTCATTTTTATGTATATATGACTTATTTAATCTTCGATTTATTCTAACACTCAAGGGAGCTGATGTCAACAACCAAAAAAGTATAAAACAGAGCCAGATAAACAGAATCAAAACTCTAAACTAATGTTATATAGAATGGAATGGAATGGAGTGGAGTGGAGTAGAGTAGCGTAGCGTAGCATAGTATAGAATAAATAACTTTATTATCACTTTGAATGTACACTAATTGGCATATATTGAAATGAAATTTGATTGCATACAGCTCTCAAAGAATCACCATCTCCAATATACACTATATAAACATAACAAATACATACATATATACAAAATAATACATATACCAACATATAATTATATGAAACAGAGAGACAACACTAGTTCAGATGTATTATGGTGAGAAAAATGAATCTTACCAGATGGATGGCATAAGGAACAAAGCTGTTATAGAATCTAGTAGTCCTTCTAGAAATATGTCGGAACCTCCTCACAGAGGGGAGAAACAGAAACAGCCTGTGGAGTGGGTGTATGAGGATGCTTCGAGCTCTAAGCCTACAGCGCTTATAAGCAATAGCTCGAATAATGGAAAGCAAGTTCCTAGAATGTTCTCTGATGTCTTTACCACTCTCTGTATGGACTTTCCCTCTAAGGCATCCCAAACAGGGATGCGGTTTGTTAAAATGCTCTCAATCGTGCCTCAGTAAAAAGTGACCAGGACAGAAAAAGGGAAATATGTTATTTTACATTTTATATTTAAAATTGTAGAGAAATGGTTATACTTTCACCAACTTCCAAAAAGTCTGAAGTGTGGGAACAGAACACATGCTCTTAGGCTCTTTATTGCAAGCCTAAAAAACACATAGGAGAAGAACTTGCCTTGCATCTACCTCAAATACAGTATATGACAGATTATTTCTGATGTTTTGGTCATTAACTTGGTATTAAGCATTCTGGAGCATGTTTCCTGTCTAGAAACCAAAGTCTAATTTCTTAAGACCGAAATCCCTATAATTACACCTACCAGCTAGCAAATCCCGTGTAATTCAAGATGGCTGACTTTCAAGTAAGAATGGAAAGACACTTCCAACTAATTAGCTCTGACAGGAAAGAGTCTTGCCAAGTTTCTTTTCAAGACTGCCAAAAACCTACAGATAAGAAATAGTTTACCAGAGTTTTCAAACACCAACTATAACATCCATGAGGCTGAATCTCAGAGTGTCTTTGCCACCTGCAAAGAACACTTCTACAAACCTGGCTTTTATCCTCTTGAGGGAGGGGCCATTATCTTGCAGATTTACTCTTGAGTCGCCTGTGCTGCTGTAACTGTTCTCTCCTACGATCAATCCTGCATGCATGCACATTTGGCACAGGCTCCTCGGGAACCTCCTCATCATTGCTGCCAGGCCCCACAATCTCTGAAGGCAGCAGTCCACTCCCTAATGGTCCCGGCCCCTCATCTGAGTCGTCTCTCTCCTCCACCGTCTGCACCTGCTGCCGGCTAACCAATCAACCAGGAGAGTGCAGGTTTGCAGGAGTCGGAATGCCTCTGCTCCTATGCAAAGTGCACATTTGGCACGCATGCACTTGCAAAGTGTGTGCACATGCGCAAAGCCACAGCACCAAAACAGTGGTAAAACATTTTGAATCCCACCACTGTTGCAATTGTTAAGTAAGTGATATGGTTGTTAGGTGAATCTGGCTTCCCCATTGATTTTGTTTGTCAGAAGCTCCCAAAAGAGGATGACATGACTCCGGGGACACTGAAACTGTCATAAGTATTGGACAGTTGACAAGCATCTGAGTTTTTAATGGGGATGCTACAAGAGTCATAAGTGTAAAAACTGGCCATAAATCACTTTTTACAGTGACATTGTAACTTCAAATAGTCACTAAACAAGTTGTAAGTTGATGACTACCTGTAAATGTTAGGAATTTTTTTATTCCTAGCTAATTCTATATTTTTAAAAACTAAGCATATATATCTATGTGTGTGTATGTGTGTACACGCACATGTAGGTGTGTGTGTGTGTGTGTGTGTGTGTGTGTGATAAAAATCATATTTGGATAATGTGTGTCTTTCTGCAACAAGTTTAGATTAACACCCTATATCGGATTGGCTAAATGAGTAGACTAATCAATAAACCACAAGCCATTTAAGCAACAATCCTTCCATAAAATAGAAAGGTTGAAGTTAATTCAGTATTCATATTTCTTTAGCAGAATATATGTATGCTAATAAAATGGCCTCATGTAAGCAGAAATGTTTTAGCAATAAATAGGTAGGAAATAATTTAGGACTAATGGAGCAAAGGAAATAATTTTTTAAAGCTGTGGGCAACATTCTGAGTACAAGGCTATCTAACCTGTTGTTAACATACCTTTAGCTAGTTCAGCATGTTCGTTTCAGCAGCAAATGCAGTTTTTGGAAAGAATGATTTGATTAGTTGCATGCTCTGTGCTGCAGATGGAGAAGTGAAATTTCATTGATTCACAGAATCCTTGTTATATTTAAATAGATTGCAGTTCATGCTTCCCTAAGAGCAATGTTAAATCTTCAGCTTTGTTTGGGTAGGTTGGATACAGTGGCAACTAATCAAGAGCCTGGTTATTTATTTATTTTAATTAAAAGCTATAAGCTTTGTTGAATCTGATTTCATGAAGCAGGCCTCTTCACACTATTTTGCAGGATCCAAGTATGACCAGTTTGCCTAGCACCTGTCTGTAGTCATCTGAAGAGAGATGAAGAGAATAAACTTAATCATAAATCAAGGTTAGCTTCACTTCACTTCACTTGCATTTTTCAATAATCTATTTCCAGGACACTAAAAATCAAGTTGTCATTACTTACCTACTCTTGGTAATAGGCTATAGAACACAGCATAACTGAGTTGGAAGGGACATTGGGCCATAATAAGAGTTGGAAGAGATCTATCCCATTATGGCCACAGGATCATGGAAGCATCCTCAAGACAATAGCAATAGCACTTAGAATTATATACCACTTTATAGTGCTTTACAGCCCTCTCAAAGAGGTTTACAGAGTCAGCATATTGCCCCCAACAATTTGGGTCCTCATTTTACCCACCTCGGAAGGATGGAACCTTGATAGCCTGGCGAGATTCGAACTACCAAATTGCAGTAGGAGTAACTTGCAGTACTGCACTCTTACCACTGTGCCACTGAGGGTCTCTTGGCTAAGAGAGATCAGCACTGCTCCTAGAGTCAGGCACAACTTAAAAGGGAATTTACCTTTACCTTTATCACTCTAAACATACTTTCCCTTTGCCAGATATATGCTTCTTCCACCTCCTTATGCAACTTTACAATAGTTTTCTCACTGTAAAAGTAAATATTGTCTTTTAAATAGACAAATTGCAGGGATATGCCACTACTAAGATTTTTTTTTCATAAATAAAGTATGCAGAAGATTTTATCTCTTATGCCATTATTGTTAGGATTTCTCTTTTTGATAAGCTCTGTTGTATTTTCAATTCCAACATTAGACATAAATGCAAGATATGGGAATGCAAGCACTTTGCGAATTGATGCTAGTTGGCTTGAAAAGGATGAGAATATTATTCTCTTCTCCTATTCATAAAAACCCGAGGCATTACAACATTATTAACCAGAATTGTTATATCTCACTGTTGCTCTGCTGGAAAAGCATTTGAATATTCTTTGGGTGTAACTCAGATAAAGTAGCACAGACTTTGAAACCTCTGTTTGCTTAATGCCACTGCTGCTTATATTGGAATTTATTGTTGGAATGTATTTCTATGCAACAATTATGGTAGTATTCATACAGTATTTACAAGTTTGGATCTATGGTATATATTGTATTCTCTTTTGTTCGATGTGGAGTTTCCTGTTTTCTATTGCAGTTAAACAGTTGAGTAAAGCATATGGTGATTGTATTGTTTGTTTGCTCTGTGTGGAACTTTATATAAACTGAATTTCTAACAGTTTTTCTTGCTACAAAATGTACAGTAATGACCAAACAGAACAAAAAGTATTGAGCTTCCAACTTGGTTTTAAAGAGATTCAAAGCAAAATCTGACCAATGTAAAAGAACCATATTTAAAACAGGGCAGGGATACTGTACCTTTAAACAATCCTCTGATAAAGATTGAAAAAGAAAAGGAATATGATCAAGTGTCCGGTCTGCCAACTTCGGCATACTTCTTTTTGCTAGCATCCTGCCATAAAATACAATGGAGTGGAGAAAGCAATAAGGGAAGTAAATCATGGGCATGGGAACGGACAGTAAAAAGGGGTGGGCTTATAGGAACCAGAGATGTCAAATCAGGGTGAACTAACCAGCCACTTATGGAGGAGCCTGAGAACAGAATGCAAAACTATACCAAAGAGGCATCATATTTCAAAGCCATTTCCCCAAAGATCAAAAACAAGTACTATTAGGCACTGATGGGCTGGTCAAGGGGGAGGACCAGGAAAACGAGGAAGTTGCAAGGTTTGCATGGGGGATATTCCAATCCAGCTTTGCTTGATGTTAGTGGCTTGACCTTAGCCAAACACTTGACCTTAGTCAAAGAACCCCTTTTTTCAAACAATGGAGTAGAGGATCTTTCTTTCCTAAATATGCAAGTTGAGATAAGCATGACAGTCAAGAATATTGACTGTGTTTCTAGTTGATCAAATAGCATAGCCACACTTGCTCAATTGTATAACTCTTTCTCTAAAGCCCATGTCACACTGCACCACTGCCAGAAGCAGCTTCAGCAGAGTAAGGACCAGCAGAAGCACCACTGCCAGAAGCAGTATCAGCAGAGTAAGCACCAGCAGAAGCACCACTACCAGAAGCAGCATCAGCAGAGTAAGCATCAGTAGAAGCACCACCGCCATAAGCATCATCATCAGCTCCTCCAGAAGAAGAAGCAGCAGAAGCCCCAGCCCCAGAAGAGTGAGCCCATGCTGCAGAAGCCCCAGCGGAAGCAGAGTGAGGGCTAGGGGGTGGGAGGGTGGCCCTGTCCCTCTTGCCAGGGCTGGCAGCAGATGGCTGAGGCTTTCTCTTCTTCCCCATGGTTGTGGGGTTGCTGGCTGGCAGGGAGGCTGGCAGGCAGGTTGGCAGGCAAGCTGGCAGGCAGGCTGGAGATGTGTCTGGAAGCAGGTCTTTCCTCTGAATGTTGACCTGCTTGGGAGCTGCTCCCTTTATATCCATGGGGCTGACGCAATGCATCCTCCCCACATGCGCAGTGGACGCTAGGCATCCGCTAGGCTTCCACTCTGCATCCGCTTCATCCGCTCGGAATCCACTGTGCATCCGCTTCATCCACTTGGCGTCCGCTCTGCATCCGCTCTTTCCATTCCGTATCCACTTTGCTGCGATCCCCCAGAAGCCTTGCGGATGTGCCATCCGCTCCCATCCGCTTCCATCCGCTAGGCTTCCGTGGAGCATCCACTTTCCATCCGCCCTGCGTCCTCTCCCCATCCGTTCCTTTCCGTGTTGTCCGCTCTGGTTGTGCATATTCGGGGCACTTTTGAGAGTGGATAACAACAGATGGAACATTTTTCTCATCTGCTGTGTCCTTTTTACAAACGTTTTGCATCCGTCGGCCACTGTGACAGGGCCTTAATTAAATTAGGTACATGCCCATCACAGCAGATGTTCTGAACATATGAGTAAATAAGAACATGACTAGATTTGGACCAGGGACCTTCGTGTCGAGTCCAAAATTGACATATATGCAGCCATTTTATTTAGGTTTCATCACTTGGAAACCTGACACTTAGATTTCTTCCTAAATCTGCTGAAAGGAAAGCCCATTTCCTGTCTTCTTAACTAAGACCTAGATCATACTTTAACATTATTTATTTAGTGAAGAAGAGATAGGTATGGTTCTGGGGATTTCCCATTTGACTCCCCCATTGCCAAAAACAGTTTGGGCCTCATGACCATAGCAGATGCCAGTTGTGATATCCATCCCATCCATCTCATCCCATTTGTTGCAATTGCTACCTGTTTGCTATGATTCACAGCATGTTAGTAATCATCTTGCTACAAAACTGAAAGGAATGACAAGCCTTTGCTTGCCAGAAACTATGATTAGGATTGCATCTTCCCCATTGCTGAGAAGTTAAGATCAGTAACACTGATGATGTTACATAGTTGGGTAATGAAATGTCTGCAAGAAAACAACCCAACTCAGAAAGCATCAAGGATCTCACAGTCGTCCTCCTCCACCTCCTCTTCCTCCATACCCCATTCTCATTTAGCACGGTTTATGTTACCTAATTGTCAGAGATGGTATTCAGCAGGTTCTGACCAGTTCTGGAGAAATGGTAGTGGAAATTTTGAGTAGTTTGAAGAACCAGCAAATACCACCTCTGACTGGAGATTTTACAGTATCCTTCCCCTGCCACGCCCACAGAACTGGTGGTAAACAAAAACTGAATCCCACCACTGCTCGTTGTACAATAAAGTATCTGCAAGAAAACCAGCAAGCTCACAGAACACCAAGGACCCAAGGGTTGAGAGAAAGATTGGGGTGTGGAATGTAATGGAAGGTTCAGTTAACTAAAATGAACCCAAAGCACATTATTTTGATAGATACCAAATCTTCAGGCAAAGATAAATGCCGTGAACAAAACTAGATTACAGAATAACACAGTTGGAAGAGACCTTGGAAGTCTTTTAGTCCAATCCTTTGCAGAAGCAGGAGACCCTTCAAAAAGGGGTTTGGGGAAAAAAAAAACCTTCAAAAAAACAAAAAATCAAAATCTTCAATAAGGTTTTGATGATGGAAATCAGTGGTAGAAATGAAATGTTGGTTGTAAGGGTGGTGCCTTAAGGCCCTATCACACTGCCCAATGGATGCAAAACGGACACAACGGATGAGAAAAATGTTCCATCCGTTGTTATCCGCTCTCAGAAGGAGCAAAAATTTGCATAACCAGAGTGGATAACACGGACGCGGGGAGGCCGCAGGGTGGATGGAAAGCGGATGCGGAACGGAAGCCCAGCGGATGGAAGCAGATGAGAGAGGATGGCACATCCGCTAGGCTTCCAGGGGGCTTCAGCAAAGCGGACACGGAACGGATACAGCGGATGCAGAGCGGATGCACAGCAGAAGCCTAGTGGATGCCGAGCGTTAATTGCGCATGCGGGGAGGATGCATTGCGTCAGCCCCGTGGATATAACGGAAGCAGCTCGGAAGAAGGTCGCCATTCAGAGGAAAGACCTGCTTCCAGACACATCGACTGCCTTGCCTGTCCTGCCTGCATGTCTGCCTCCAAGCCTTGCTGCCAGCCTTGCTGCCAGCCTTGCTGCCAGCCTCCCTGCCAGCCTTCCTGTCTGCCTGCCTGCCAGCCTTCCTGCCAGCCTCCCTTCCAACCTTCCTGCCAGCCTTGGTGCCTGCCTCCCTGCCAGCCTTCCTGCCAGCCTTGGTTCCTGCCAGCCTCCCTGCCAGCCAGCAACCCCACAACCATGCAGAAGCACAGCAAGCCTAGCCATCTGCTGCCAGCCCTTGCAAGAGGGACAGGGCTACCATCCCGCCCCCTGGCCCTCACTCTGGTTCTGCTGGGGCTTCAGCAGCACGGGCTCGCTCTTCTGGGGCTGGGGCTTCTGCTGCTTCTGCTTTTGGAGGAGCTGATGAAAAGCAATCCAGCACCAGCCACCTCCACAGCACCTGGACCCTTCATCCCTGAGACTGAGCGACCAAGAGGAGTGCCAGAGACTCATTTTTGTCTTATAGCTTGTTGTTAATAAAGTATATTTTTGATTCAGATACTTGCTTCATTTCTTTTTTTTAAAAAAAGTCTTGCTGGAAACTTTTAGAAATGGTTTAAGCCTTTGCATGCTTGTGGGATGGGTTAAGATAGCAGTGGGATGGGTTGAGATAGCAGTGGGATGGGCAGGCATACCTTTGGATGGGTAATAGCTGTGGGATAGATAAACCTCCAGTGCAAACATAGTGGGACTGTATGGTCCACCCTCCCAGGTGCCACACCTATGGCCCTTTATTATCAATAACAATGTAATCATTGATCCACACATTTCAACATAAACACAACTCTTCATTAAATGCCCTGTTCATTGTCGGGCCACTCAACATACATGGCACAATCTCATCAGTGTGATTAGACAGGCTCAAGGAAGCATCCATTAAGCATCTACCATCCTGTCTTGCCACTCCACTGCTCCAGCTGGGGAGTTGCACCAGTGTTTCAGGAGGTTGCGCTGCTTCTTCCCTTCACGTGAGGCTCTGTTGGGGCCTTGCATATCATCAATGTCTATCAGATTTCGCCGTTGCCTCCATTCCCCAGGCTCCATGTCCCCATTGCCTTGTTGGAGGTCCATGACCCTTTTCTGCAAGACTGGGTAGCGGGTGCGCATGAGATTGTGCAGGATGCAGCAAGCTTCCATGATCCTCCTCTGGGCGATGCTGCATGGTGGTGAGAAGTACCTGGAACCTGTTGGCCAGGATGCCAAAGGTGTTCTCCACCACCCGCCTTGCCCTGGACAGCCTGTAGTTGTAGATCCTCTCTTCACGGGTGAGGAGTCTGGAAGTGTAGGGCTTCATGAGGTAGGTTGTGAGGGAGAAGGCGTCATCCCCCACGATGAAGTAGGGCACATCTTGTGTGTCGTTGGGCAGGGGTTCTGGATCTGGGAAGCCCACAATGAGGTTGCGTTCCAGCTCCTCCTTGAGGTGACTGGCGTTGTATACCTGGGCATCTGAAGATGAGCCATTGCCTGAAGCATCGATGTACATGAACTTTTAGTCAGCATCGACCATGGCGAAGAGGATGATGCTGAAGAAGCCCTTGTAATTGAAATAAGTGGACCCCAACTTGACTGGAGCTTTGCAGGCCACGTGCTTGCCATCTATGGCTCCAACGGTGTGTGGGAAGTTCCACTTCTGATACCACTGCTCTGCAACTTTCTTCCATCCTTCTTCAGTGGAGGGGCACTGGAGGAGATCCTCCTTGTATTCTTCAATGATGGCCTGCACCACTTCTCTGACCACAATGCTGATGGTGTTGGGTGGCACCCTCCAGCCGTACTGCATGCTCCTGCAGGTGGTCCCTGAGGCCAGGTGGCACAGAGTGAGTGCCACCTTGAGCCCAGGTTCCAGGCTGGGCCGGAATTTGGTATTTGCCTTGGTCAACCTGGGTGTCAGCCGCTCCACAACTTCGTCAAACATGGCTGGAGGCATCCTCATGCAATTCTGGAATGCCCAAGTGTCTTCGTTCCTGAGCTCCACCATCAGCTTGTTGTACACTCTGTACTCTGCTCTTCTCCTGATCCATCTATGGACCCAGACGCTTCTTGGCTGCCTCTTTTTCTTCCCTTAGTAGAGTTCACAGAGCCTGTAGATGGCTTCGCACTGTTGCACAAGGATGGTGGCTGCTAAAAGGACTGTGTTACGATCCACGGTGGACATGACTGGATGCTGTGGAAGAGGAACAGGCAGATGAAGGCTGCAGAGGTCTGCAGCAGGGCTGCTGGTCTGAAAGTGAGATCCAGATGTGTTGCTCCCCCTTTTTATAGGCAGTATAGGTGTCCCTTTGCATCCTCTAGGCATCCTCTATGCATCCTCTAGGCATCCTCTAGACATCCTTAATATCCGAGATAAGTCCCCTCTGCGGACGTTTTTTCCATTTTAAACACTTTGTTTCCGCTAGGCATCCATTCTGCATCCGTTCTGCGTCTGTTCCGCTTCCTCCCTGCATCCGAGCAGATGCACAGCAGATGCCTAGCGGATATAGCGGATGCGTAACGGATGCGTAACGGATGCGTAGCGGATGCAGGATGGACGAATTGGATACATTTTCCGCGGAAAAGTTTTGAGCAGCTCAAAACTTTCTGAGCAGATGAAACATCAATAAACGGATGCTGGACAGATAGAGAGGAAGTAAAATGGAGGCAGTGAGTACATCACGTTAACCAACGGATGGCAAGCTTTTTTGTCCGTTTTACATCCTCTTTGCATCCATTGGTGCAGTGTGACAGAGGCTTTATGCCTTAGAGTCCGCCACACTACCTTTTCTTTCTTTGCAGTATAATAGTGTGGTTTCCTCCAGCGCTCTCACAATGTAGGAGACATTAAACAATTTATGACTGGATTGATTGACAGCATTTATATAGCTCCAACTCGGCAAGGGTTCCCAGATGTTATTAAAAAGTGAACATAAAATCCTTTAAAATTATAAGAGTACTAATGTAATCTACCTATCCCAGTGTCCGCATAAACCAGCTGCTCTCTCAAATAATCATAATTAAAGACTCTTCCTAAAAGCTGTGTTTTGCCCTCTACTGTGATGCCCACTTTATGGGTTGTGTATTGCTCTCTAGAGGCAAGTGATCTCACAATAGTGGCACACGTACAGAAAAACACAGTGTCCATTGTTCTTTTTTATCTAATCTCAGGTAGAAGGTAGGCTCAACTTCTCTATTCAGGACGAACAAACTGGACACATTACTACTGCAGTAGTTAGTTTACTTTAGTTTGCTTTATTGTCACTGCACCTGTACAACAAAATCAAACACCATCTTCAATGCACATCATGACCATGACCATGAAAATAAACAGAAACATACACCCTTCACACTCCACACATTGTATTGAAAACCCTCAACACTGCACCAATACTGCACTATACAGCAGAATTGAAAAGAGCTACTGCCCTGGGATAGAAGCGTTTTTTCAGTTTATTTGTCCTTGTTTTTATTGTCCTGTACCATCTGCCAGATGGTCATAGTTAAAAAAAAGGGTGCTCAGGATAAGATGGATCTTTGAGAATGTTTTGAACTTTTTTAAGGCAGCGGGAGCTCTAAAGCTCTTCCAAAGAGGGGAGAGGGCAACCTATGATCCTCTGGGCAATGACCTTAACTCTCTGCCACTGTCCAATTGGTAAACCCTACAGAGGTGCAGTAAGTTAAAATACTCTCGATGGTGCAGTGGTAGAAGGTCATCAGCAGTTTTTCATTCAGTTGTTGATTCAGTACCTGAAACAGGAGGTCCTGAAATACTTAGACAAGAAGGCACATCAAATGGTATAGCTTAGAATGTTTGAACTGCACTCAAAAGCCTACTGAGGCCAATTTGCTATTAAGTATTAACTTCACATTCAGAGCAGAAGTGGTATTCATCAGGTTCTGACCAGTTCTGGAGAACTGGTAGTGGAAATTTTGAGTAGTTTGTAGAACTTGCAAATATCTCCTTTGACTGGCCTCGCCCCCATTTATTCTCTGCTTCCCATTGAGTCCCAGTTGATCAGCTGGGTTTTCTTTTGTTGCCCTGCACAGGAGAATGGAGCTGGAAAGCAGATTAGTGGGTGAAGAAAGAAAGGAGATTTTGTAGTAACCTTCTCCCAGGAGTGGGGAGGGAATGGGGATTTTGCAGTAACCTTCCCCTGCCACACCCACCAAGCCATGCCCACAGAACCACTAGTAAAAATGTTTGAATCCCACCAGTGATTCAGAGGTACTTCTTTGGTTGAGTGCATTGAACTATCCAGTTTGGGAGAAAAGGAAGGCAGCGTTGCCAGATTGGTTCCATCACTGCAACAAATGTTGGCACACAAACTAATGATTACAATCCTCCTTTCAGCTTTGGAGTTTGCATGAACCATAACTTAACATTGCAAATGAGTTGATAAAGAGTATAAAAATATGATTTGCCCTTTATCACTGTGTTTAATTACAAGAAAACATCAAAGAAAACTTTAAAAAAAAGTTTTTGCTGAGCATGGAAAGTTTCTTGGATATGGCCACAGCTGGTGTTCAGACACAGCAAATTCTATTATCATTGCTTCCTAGGCCCACTGAAAAGACTGGGAACTATTTCAGATTGCTAAATTCCACTTCAGAGCCCACTTTGTTAATTTTAGAAAGACTTTTTTGTGCAGGCAATCTGTTTCCAGGAAAGGGAGCACTAGGGTAGAAGAGAAGGAGAAAAGAAAAATGAAAGGTAGGTCAAACTGTTCTCCCAAGATTCTGACAATTCAGTTCCTTGAATCAATAAAGGCTAGCATTCTCTATTTGTTAAAACTATTTGGAATGTGTTTCAGAACTTTTTTGAATCAGATAAACAAGTGCTTTGTACATTCCCAAAGAAGAAAGCAAAAGCAAAATCCTATTGTAGCGTTGCCAGGAAAATAACATGGGTATGTACCACATGCAATTTCAATGAGTTAGAGTTCTATATTATAACTCTTCATGGTATCCTTTACTGGGGAAAATGAATCAGAATAATAAAATAACAGAGTTGGAAGGAACCTTGGAGGTCTTCTAGTCCAACTCCCTGCTCAAGCAGGAGACCCCACACCTTCTGAAAGCAAGACATTGTGCTGATTAATTCTCTTCACTTGTCAGGAAATTTCTCCATAGTTCTAGGTTGCTCCTCTCCTTGTTTAGTTCCTGTCTCCTGCTTCTTGTCCTGCCTTCAGTACTTTGGAGAAACTGACACTTCTTTGTGTCTGTCCCTCAAATATTGGAACACTGCTATTACTGAACATCACTATGATGTTTGTTTTCATTCTATGGAGATGTCAAGGCTATAACTGGATGGGTATCCACTGCTGCTACTACTATAATCAATAATTATCTATACCTATCTATTCATCCTCCTTCCTTCCTTCCATCTATCTCTATCTCATTCTATCTATCTGTCTGTCTGACCATCCATCCATCCATCCATCCACCCGCCCATCCATCCTATCTATCTATCTATCTATCTATCTATCTATCTATCTATCTATCTATCTA
>BLBF01000039.1:27129562-27148134 GCA_015471245.1 Laticauda colubrina
GAATAGAATAGAATAGAATAGAATAGAATAGAATAGAATAGAATAGAATTTTTTATTGGTGAAATGTGATTGAACACACAAGGAATTTGTCTTCGGTGCATAAGCTCTCAGCATACATAAAGATATCAGTGATGTGGATCATGATCATAGTCATCATAAATACATTCATCATGAATCATAACATATAACACTTAGTGATAGTCATAGGATACTAAATAAGCAATCAAAATCATATTAGACAACTAAATAAAACAAAATAAATCATAAGATGCAAGCAACAAGGTTATAGTCATAAGTAGAAAAGGAGATAGATAATAGGAAGGATGAGAAGAATAGTAGTAATACAGTCTTAGTAAATAGTTTGACAGTGTTGTGGGAATTAGTGTAGCAGAGTGATTCAATGTGGGAAAAACCTATCCTTATGTCTAGTTGTTCTGATGTGCAATGCTCTATAACGTTGTTTTGAGGGTAGAAGTTGAAACAGTTTATGTCCAGGATGTGAGGGAGTTTGTAGATATTTTCACAGCTGTCTTTTTGACCTGTGCAGTATACAGGTCTTCAATGGAAAGCAAGCTGGTAGCAATTGCACACAGCTCAAATTTGCTTTAAGAAGTTCTAACATCCATTTTAAATCAAGCTTTGGATCAATTGCTAGGATGAAATGCACTCAATTTCCAACTACTCAGAAAGTTGAAGATTCTTAAAAGGCAATGGAGGATCCCTGGAGATCAGAAAGATCAACAAGAAGTAACAGTCAATATTGCTGAACAAGTGTTACTACATCTGCAGGATGGGGTCAAGAAATCAGAATGGTAGTTCTGAGCACAAGCAGACACTTGCCGGTATTTTCATCCATGTGAAAAATAAATTTCTTCCCCCTCTCAACATTTTCCTAGTTGCTAGGTTTTTCCGACATTCACATGAGAGTACATGTTAGTCTCCTAATATATGTACTCCTTGACTTACAACAACAATTGAGACCGACATTTCTTTTTTCCCCCAAATATTATTTTAATTAGGTTATAAATTATTATAAAATGCAAAACACAAAAGTAAATAAAAAAGCAGTGAGAGGAGAGGGGAAACACGTACGTATGAATATTGGATTTCTAGTCTGGAAAGAGTTTATACAATTCTATTTTATGAATCCAGAAACAGAATAAAGAAATGAACAGCAGAAGAAGAATTGGACAAAAATCACAAATTAACAAGAATTAACAAGATAGAAATACTGTTGTATCATATTTTTTTATTGTTATAGTGTAGGGGTCACCAACCTTTTGGCCTTCAGGGACTGCCAAACTCAGAATTTTAAATCCCGTGGACCGCTAATATGAATTTTGACTGACGGTGGCTTGCTGACGTTGGTGGGAAAGTCACTCCCATATTCCAGAGCTGCAGCAGTCACAGGACTGCCCTTTGGTCATCCCGGAGCAGCTACTCCTCCACCCGGGTGCACCAGCCTGCCATGGACTGGAGGAGCTGCTCCAGGATGACCAAAGGGCTAGTCTTGTGACTACTGCAGGGACCAACTTTCCTAGTAATGTCAGCAAGCCACCAGGGATAGATTTCCCTCTCCCATCATTGGTCTTATCTTCCAGTTCCAGCTTGCATGGCTCTACTCAAGGTAAGATTTACGCTTGGCCAAAGGGTGGGGACCAGCAGGTGGGTGGGCCATGTGGGTAGCACAGCCTTGTATTCCCATGCAGCCTGGATTAATTGCTTTGGGGGGAGTGCTTGGGGGGGGGATATTTCTCTGAGGACCACAAACATTTTCTTGAGAACCAACAGTGGTCCCTGGCCCACCAGTTGAAGACCACTGTTATAGTATATTGTAAAATACAAAATATAAAAGCGAATTTGAGGACAGTGAGGGGGAAGGGGAAAGGGGTAAGAAAAATGAGGAAAGATAGAGAAAGAAAAAGAAGCAATGACTTCCGACTCTATCAGTTGCAGTAGAATAAGTAGAATAACATAAAATCACAGCTTTTTTGTTTTTCCATAATAATAAGTCATTTCTATAAAAGATCTATCAATCTAATCTGTAAAGCCCAAAATAAAAGTTACATTTTTTTTCACACCAAGCATGAAGTTTAGAAGCAGTTTTCAGGTGGAAACAAAAGTACTTACTAAAGCCCATGTCACACAGCACCAACGGATGGAAAGAGGATGTAAAATGGAGAGAAACACTTGCCATCTGTTGGTTAACGCGATGCATCCGTTCTGTACTCACTGCCTCCATTTTTCATCCTCTCTATCCATCCAGCATCGTCTACTGACATTTCATCCGCTCAAAAAGTTTTGAGCTGCACAAAACTTTTTGAGCAGAAAATGTATCCAAAGCGTCGGTTCTGCATCCGCAACGCATACGGGGAACATCCATTCTACATCCGTCGTCATCTGTTACGCATCTGCTATATCTGCTAGGCATCCGCTGCGCATCTGTGCAACTCGCATCCGCTCCAGCAGAAAATGAACGCAGGGAGGAAGTGAAACGGACGCGGAATGGACACAAAGCGTTAGTAGCACGTACAGAGAAAGGATGAAAGTGGATGCAGCTTGCATACCAAGCATTAAAACGGAAAAAACGTTCGCAGAGGGGACCTATCTCGGATATTTAGGATGTCTGCAGGATGTCTAGAGGATGCAAAAGGACACCTAGTGGAAAGCCTATATTTCCTATAAAAAGGAGGAGGAACTCACCTGGATCCCACTTTCAGTCCAGCAGCCCTGCGGTGCAGACCTCTTCAGCCTTGCTCTTGCTCTTGTTCTTCCACAGCATCCAGTCATCTCCACCATGGATCATCACACACTCCTTTTGGTAGCCACCATCGTTCTACAACAGTGTGAAGCCATCTCCAGGCTCTTTCACCTGTTCTACGCGAAGAAAAGGAGGTGGCCAAGAAGTGTCTGGGTCCGAAGATGAATCGCCAGAAGAGCAGAGTACAGACTGTACAACAAGCTGATGGTGGAGCTGAGGAACGAAGACCCTCGTGCATTCCAGAACTTCATGAGGATGCCTCCAGCCATGCTTGACGAAGTTGTGGAGCGTCTGAGACCCAGGTTGACCAAGCAGAGCACCAACTTGCGGCCCAGCCTGGACCCTGGGCTCAAAGGTGGTACAGACTCTGCACCACCTGGCCTCAGGGACCACCTACAGGAGCATGCAGCACGGCTGGTGGGTGCCACACAACACCATCAGCATTGTGGTCAGAGAAGTGGTGCAGGCCATCATTGAAGAATACCTGGAGGAGCTCCTCCAGTGCCCCTCCACTGAAGAAGGATGGAAGAAAGTTGCAGAACAGTGGTATCAGAAGTGGAACTTCCCCCACACCGTTGGAGCCATAGATGGCAAGCACGTGGCCTGCAAAGCTCCAGCCAAATTAGGGTCCACTTATTTCAACTACAAGGGCTTCTTCAGCAGCATCCTCTTCGCCATGGTTGATGCTGACTACAAGTTCATGTACATCGATGCTTCAGGCAACGGGTCAGCTTCAGATGCCCAGGTATACAACACCAGTCGCTTCAAGGAGGTGCTGGAATGCAACCTCATCATGGGCTTCCCAGATCCAGACCCCCTGCCCAACGACACGCAAGATGTGCCCTACTTCATCGTGGGGGGTGATGCCTTCTCCCTCAGAGCCTACCTCATGAAGCCCTACACCTCCAGATGCCTCACCCGTGAAGAGAGGATCTTCAACGACAGGCTGTCCAGGGCAAGGCGGGTGGTGGAGAACGCCTTTGGTATCCTGGCCAACAGGTTCCAGGTACTTCTCACCACCATGCAGCATCGCCCACAGACCGTGAGGAGGATCGTGGAAGCTTGCTGCATCCTACACAATCTCATGTGCACCCGCTGTCCAGTGTTGCAGAACAGGCTTGTGGACCTCCAACAAGGCAATGGGGACATGGAGCCTGGTGAATGGAGGCAAGGGCGAAACATGATAGATACTGTGGATGTGCAAGGCCCCAACAGAGCTTCACGTGAAGTGAAGAAGCAGCGCAACCTCCTGAAACACTAGTGCAACTCCCCAGCTGGAGCAGAGGAGTGGCAAGACACGATGATAGATGCTTAATGGATGCTTCCTTCATCCTGTCTCATCACACGGATGAGATTGGGCCATGTATGTTGAGTGGGCCTACAATGAACAGGGCATTTAATAAAGAGTTGTGTTTATGTTGAAATGTGTGGATCAATGATTACATTGTTATTGATAATGAAGGACCATAGGTGTGGCACCTGGGAGGGTGGACCATACAGTCCCACTATACTTGCACTGGAGGTTTATCTATCCCACAGCTATTACCCATCCCATAGCTATTATCCATCCCATAGCTATTACCCATCCCATAGCTATTACCCATCCCATGGCTATTACCCATCCCATAGCTTTTACCCGTCCCACAGGTATCCTAACCCATCCCACAGCTATTACCCATCCCAAAGGTATCCCTGCCTATCCCACAGCTATTACCCATTCCAAAGGTATCCCTGCCCATCCTACAGCTATCTTAACCCATCCCACAAGCATGCAAAGACTTAAACCATTTCTAAAAGTTTCCACCAAGACTTTATTTAATAAAATAAATGAAGCAAGTGTGTGAAGCAAAGATAATCTTTATTAATAACAAGCTGTAAAAGAAAAATGACCCAAGTGTCCCAAGCAAAGATAAAGTCAACAGGTAGCAACCCAGTCTCTGGCACTCTTATCAGTCAGTCTGAGGCATGCCCAGTCTCAGGGGTGAAGGGTCCAGGTGCTGTGGAAGTGGCTGCTGCTGGAGTGCTGGTCTGAGGTGTCATTGGGGTGTCTGGCCCCGAGAGGACAACAGGTGACGGTGTGTTGAGGAAGCTCTCAGATTGCTGGCTCAGTCATGTGATGTTGAGAGCCCCTTCCTCCAGGACATGGGGTGTCAGCCCCAAAACCGATGACAGATGTTCTGAGGCCAGGCTTGGCTGTGGGGTGGAGGAAGGAGCAGTATAGTGGGGATGTCTGGTCTGCAGCTGAGTGAGGTGAGGCGTGGGTGGCATCTGTGGCGTGGGTGGCATCTTTGGCATGGCTGGTATCGGTGGTGTGGGTGGCATCGGTGGTATCAGTGGTATCGGTGGCACCGGTGGCGTCCGATGTACCTGTGCCTGGACTGGGAAGGGCTGCCTGTGCTGCTGGAGCTCCTGGTAGCCATAGCCTTGGTAGGTGAGGGCCTGGAAAGCCTTGGAAGGGCAGTGACATCACCTGGGGTGGAGTGGCAGGCCTGGAATGGGTGGGAGCAGGTTCATCTTGGTCTGGAGGGTTGTGAAGAAGATCAGTGATCCTGTCCTTCACCACCTGGTACTGGGGTTCCACCATGTTCATGAGGATCTGGTTGACATAGGTGAGGAAGGGCTTGCGGTTGGAGGATGGGACATCAGTGTGTACCAGCTGAGAGAGGAGATCTACGCTGCTTCTGATGGTGTTCCTGGTCTCCAGCAGGACAGTGTGGCTCTGCCCCTCCGGTCTGGCTCTCTGCCTGCTTTCTGTGGAGGTGGAGCTGGGGGTGGATGTGGGTTGTTCTCTGGTGGAAGTGCCCTCTCCTTGCTCCCACTGCATCAGGGGGTCCTCCACGCGCTCTGCCACAGGGATTGCAGCTGTCGGGGGGGGTCTCCGTCGTGGCACGCTCCACAGATACCTTCCTGGACACAGGAGCTGACTCTTGGCCAGAAGAGGACTGGCTCTCAGCAGGCTGCCTGAGAGAGAGGGTTGTCAGAGGGGCTGCTCCTTGGTGGCAGACCTCACCCTCCAAGAAGGTGCACTTGGCCATCATGTAGGTCTCTCGGTCC
Organism: Laticauda colubrina; assembly: GCA_015471245.1. Classification (NCBI taxonomy): domain Eukaryota; kingdom Metazoa; phylum Chordata; class Lepidosauria; order Squamata; family Elapidae; genus Laticauda; species Laticauda colubrina. The sequence goes on from BLBF01000039.1 coordinate 27,135,378, forward strand.
GTCAGCTTGACCGTGGCCTGGCCAGATTTCTTGAGATGAAGCTTCCCGTACCAGGTGTGCATGTGCTTCCACCAGCCGAGGAGCACCTCCAAAGTGTAGCCCAGGCTCTCCACCTTCTCTTTCCAAGCAGCCTGCTTCCTCTTGGTGTCTCGATAGAGCCTGTGTCCCTTCCGCCAAAGATACTCATTCTCCCTCAGCCATTCCAGCACCTCATCCTCATGTTCCTCTTCGATGGAGTACTGCCTCCTCTCCCATTCTCGTTCACGCGTATGCCTCTTCCTCCCTCTGGCAGGGCCATCTGGGCCCTCATCAGAGGGGCTTCGAGGTTGTAGGGGCTGCTCATCCACATCACCACCACCAGCAGCAGCAACAACAACAGTAGCAGCAAAAACAGGACCAGCAGCACCAGCAGCACCAGCAGGACCAGCAGGACCAGCAGCACCAGCAGGACCAGGGGCAGCACCAGCAGAGTAAGCGCCAGCAGCGCCAGCAGGACCAGCAGGACCAGGATCATCATCAGCAGAGTAAGCACCAGCAGTGCCAGCAGGACCAGCAGGACCAGGAGCAGCGCCAGCAGAGTAAGCACCAGCAGAAGCACCAGGACCAGGAGCAGCACCAGCAGAGTAAGCCCCAGCAGAAGCCCCAGCACCAGGAGCAGCACTAGCAGAGTAAGCACTAGCAGAAGCACCAGCACCAGCAGAGTAAGCACGAGCAGAAGCACCAGCACCAGGAGCAGCACGAGCAGAAGCTCCAGCACCAGTAGAGTCAGCCCCAGCAGCAGAAGCCCCAGCAGAAGCAGAGTCAGGGCCAGGGGGTGGGATGGTGGCCCTGTCCCTCTTGCCAGGGCTGGCAGCAGATGGCAGAGGCTCTCTCTTCTTCCCCATGGTTGTTGGCTTGCCGGCTGGCTGGCTGGCTGGCTGGAGCTGTGTCTGGCAGCAGGTCTTTCCTCTGAATGGTGACCTGCTTGCGAGCCGCTTCCCTTTATATCTGCGGGGCTGACGCAATGCATCCTCCCCGCATGCGCAGTGAATGCTCTGCATCTGCTAGGCATCTGCTAGGCATCCGCTAGGCATCCGCTAGGCTTCCGTTCTGCATCCACTTCATCTGCTCTGCATCTGCTCTGCATCCGCTCTTTCCATTGTGCATCTGCTTCGCTGTGCTCCCCTGGAAGCCCTGCGGATGTGCCATCCGCTCCCATCCGCTTCCATCCGCTAGGCTTCTGTGGAGCATCTGCTTTCCATCCTGGCTACGTCCTCCCCCCCCCGTACGTTCCTTTCTGTTGTTGTCCGCTCTGGTTATGCAAATTCGGGGCACTTTTGAGAGCGGATAACAACGGATGGAACATTTTCTCGTCCGCTGTGTCCTTTTTACAAACGTTTTACATCCATCGGCCAATGTGACTGGCCCTTAAGTTCTTTTCTTGAATCAAAGTAATCAGTTTTACCATTTCAGCCAACTCCATCAACTTCTCCATCCATTCTCTACTCTTAAAGTATTTATTGCAAATATACATAATATGTCTGATTTTTACAACAGTTCCCCTCTGAACTTATTTACTTCTATAATCATATTTTCTATTTGCTAATCTCTAACTTTTATATTTTTCCTCTAACCATTGATAAAACAATTCCCATATCATATAATATTCAATTTTTTACTTCTCTTTAATTGCAAGGGTTAACCTGTTCATTTCTGCACATTCTAATATTTTCCTTATCATGCTTTCATCAGTAGGAATCTTTTCACTTTTCCAATTTTGTGCAAATACAATTCTAGCTGACATGAATAATCAAATATACATTCTCTTTACTATAAATTTAAGGTAGGATCCCCAACAAGAGAATTAATATCAATGTAATAATCATGGCTGGAAATTTTAATTGTTATTGCACAAAACATTTCTACCCTCATCCATTCTTCCATTGTAGGCATCAAAGTGTCTTTCCATTTTTGTGCATACAATAAGTCTTACTGGTATCAACATAAATAGTAACAAAGTTCCATATTTCTTCTCCAGTTCTTTTTCCATGAGACCCAAAAAGAGAAGACCTGGTTTCATCTGTATCACTTTCAGAATTTTCTGTGTTAGAGTGTGAATCATACTCCATTTTTTTTTTTGCTTTATCACATGTCCACCATAGATGATAAAAAGTCCCTTCTTTATCTTTACACTTCCAACATTCATTTGATATACTCCTATGCATCTTAGATAGCTTATATGGTGTTAAATATCAATGATACAACATTCTATAAAAAATATCTTTTAAATTATAATTTAGTGTTAATTTTAAACCCTTCATCCACATATTTCCCCATTGTTCAAGCATTACATTATATCCCAAATTCCTTGCCTACTGGATCATACAATGCTTTACATTCTCATTTTCTACGTTCAGTTTCAATAACATTTTATAAATCTTAGCAGTAATATGTTCATATCCTAAATTTCTGTTGCTAAGTGAGGCAATTGTTAAGTGAGTTTTGCCCCCTTTTGGGACTTTTCTTGCCACCATTGTTAAGTGAATCACTGCAGTTCTTAAGTTAGTCACATGGTCATTAAGGGAATCTCATCTTCCCGTTGAGTTTGCTCGTCCGAAAGTCACAAAAGATGATCACCTGATCCCAGGACATTGCAACCGTCATAATTATGAGTCAGTTACCAAGGGTTTGAATTTTGATCGTGTGGCCCTGGGATACTTAAATGGTCATAACTCACTTTTTTCAGTGTTTCTGTAATTTTGAACGGTCACTAAATGAACTGTTGTAAGTTGAGAATTACACATAATTCACATCAAAGTATTCTTTCCAGGGTAGACTAGCTGAAGAAAGAGAACATGGGAACCTCTTAAAAAGCGATCAACACTCTCGAGATCATTAATGTCTCCAAGAAAATATTGAGTGACAGCTAAGCCCCCATATTTTTCTCCTTAGGCGGTTCTGTCATTCCTGTCTCTTAGTACCACTTTAATTCTTTCTCATTTTTTCCCTATTCTCTGGCATCTGTCTTGCTGTGAGTAGACTCCAAAATTTTTCAAGACATATTCAACTAGGATGTATTATTAGTAGGCACCAAATCTTTATTCATTAGACTTATTTGGCTTTCTGATTATTTATATGATCCTTTAGCCTCCTGCAACTGATTATACAGCATTCTTTCTTGAATTTTTACTCTACCTTTCCCGTCATGAATATTTTGAATCTAATATATTCAAAAATATTATTTTCCTGCTTAGGCCATCCCTCTCTTCTCTTCCTATAATCATTCTTTTAAAGCAAGCCACTGAATTAAGGAAGGCATAAAAACAGGGGCACAGTTTAAACTTTAGAATCCAAAAGCAGTGAGCAAAAGATATTTCTGGTTGAGTCTATGACAACTTGCCATGGCCAAGTCACCACAATCAATTGATGATGGCCAACTCACTGCAGGACAAGAGTTAAGCCCATGTCACAGTGAACCAACGGATGCAAAGTGGATGTAAAACAGACAAAAAACCTTGCCATCCATTCGAAAATGCGATGTACTCACTGCCTCCGTTTTGCTTCCTCTCTATCCGTACAGCATCAGTTTATTGACGTTTCATCTACTCCAAAAGTTTTGGGCTGCCTAAAACTTTTGCACGGAAAATGTATCCAGTTCATCCGTTCTGCATCCGCTACGCATCCGCTACGCACCCGTTATGCATCTGCTATATCCGCTAGGCATCCGCTCCGCATCCGCGCAACTCGCATTCGCTCGGACACAGGGAGGAAGCAGAACAGACGCAGAACAGACGCAGAACAGATGCAGAACGGATGCAGAATGGATGCCAAGCAGAAACAAAGCATTTAAAACGGAAAAAACATTAGCAGAGGGGACCTATCTCGGATATTAAGGATGTCTACAGGATGCATAGAGGATGCCTAGAGGATGCCTAGAGGATGCAAAGGGACACCTATACTGCCTATAAAAAGGGGGAGCAACTCGTCTGCATCTCACTTTCAGACCAGCAGCCTAGCTGTGCAGACCTCTGCAGCCTTCATCTGACTCTGACTCTTCCACAGCATCCAGTCATGTCCACCGTGGATTGTGACAAAGTCCTTTTGGCAGCCACCATCCTTCTGCAACAGTGCGAAACCATCTACAGAGTTCATAGTAGTGAACTCTACTATGGGAAGAAAAGGAGCCACCCAAAAAAAGTCTGGGTCCAAAGATGGTTCGCCAGAAGAGCAGAGGACGGACTGTACAACAAGCTGATGGTGGAGCTCAGGAGCGAAGACACTTGGGCATTCCAGAACTTCATGAGGATGCCTCCAGCCATGTTTGACGAAGTTGTGCAGCGCCTGACACCCAGGTTGACCAAAACAAACAACAACTTCCCGCCCAGCCTGGAACCTGGGCTCAAGGTGGCACTCACTCTGCGCCACCTGGCCTCAGGGACCACCTACAGGAGCATGCAGTACGGCTGGAGGGTGCCACCCAGCACCATCAGCTTTGTTGTCAGAGAAGTGGTGCAGGCCATCATCGAAGAATACAAGGAGGAGCTCCTCCAGTGCCCCTCCACTGAAGAAGGCTGGAAGAAAGTTGCAGAGCAGTGGTATCAGAGGTGGAACTTCCCCCACACCGTTGGAGCCATAGATGGCAAGCACGTGGCCTGCAAAGCTCCAGCCAAGTCGGGGTCCACTTATTTCAACTACAAGGGCTTCTTCAGCATCGTCCTCTTCACCATGGTCGATGCTGACTACAAGTTCATGTACATCGATGCTTCAGGCAACGGGTCAGCTTCAGATGCCCAGGTATACAACGCAAGTGACCTCAAGGGTAGGCTGGAACGCAACCTCATCATGGGCTTCCCAGATCCAGAACCCCTGCCCAACGAAACGCAAGATGTGCCCTACTTCATCGTGGGGGATGACGCCTTCTCCCTCACAAACTACCTCATGAAGCCCTACACCTCCAGACTCCTCACCCATGAAGAGAGGATCTTCAACTACAGGCTGTCCAGGGCAAGGCGGGTGGTGGAGAACGCCTTTGGCATCCTGGCCAACAGGTTCCAGGTACTTCTCACCACCATGCAGCATCGCCCGGAGACCGTGAGGAGGATCATGGAAGCTTGCTGCATCCTGCACAATCTCATGTGCACCCGCTACCCAGTCTTGCAGAACAGGCTTGTGGACTGTCAACAAGGCAATGGGGACATGGAGCCTGGTGAATGGAGGCAAGGGCAAAACCTGATCGACACTGAGGATTTGCAAGGCCTCAACAGAGCCTCACGTGAGGCAAAGAAGCAGCGCAACCTCCTGAGACACTGGTGCAACTCCCCAGCTGGAGCAGTGGAGTGGCAGGATAGGATGGTAAATGCTTAATGGATGCTTCCTTCAGCCTGTCTCATCATACGGATGAGATTGGGCCATGTATGTTTGGTTGGGCTACAATGAACAGGGCGTTTAATAAAGAGTTGTGTTTATGTTGACATGTGTGGATGATTGATTATATCGTTATTGATAATAAAGGGCCGTAAGTGTGGCACCTGGGAGGGTGGAACATACAGTCCCACTATGCGTGCACTGGAGGTTTATCTATCCCACAGCTATTACCCATTTCAAAGGTATCCCTGCCCATCCCACAGGTATCCCTGCCCATCCCACAGCTATCTTAACCCATCCCACAAGCATGCAAAGGCTTAAACCATTTCTAAAATTTTCCAGCAATACTTTATTAAAAAAAAGAAATGAAGCAAGTGTGTGAATCAAAAATAGACTTTTTAACAACAAGCTATGAGACAAAAATGAGTCTCTGGCACTCCTCTTGGTCGCTCAGTCTCAGGGTGAAGGGTGCAGGTGCTGTGGAGGTGGCTGGTTCTTGAGTGCTTGTCATCAGCTCCTCCAAAAGTAGAAGCAGCAGAAGCCCCAGCCACAGAAGAGTGAGACCGTGCTGCAGAAGCCCCAGCAGAACCAGTGAGGGCCAGGGTAGCCCTGTCCCTCTTGCAAGGGCTGGCAGCAGATGGCTGAGGCTTGCTGTGCTTCAGCATGGTTGTGGGGTTGCTGGCTGGCAGGGAGGCTGGCAGGGAGGGTGGCAGCAAGGCTGGCAGCAAGGCTTGCAGGCAGACATGCAGGCAGGGCAGGCAAGGCAGGCAAGGCAGCCAATCCTTCCGGCAGCAGGTTTTTCCTCTGAATGGTGACCTGCTTCCGAGCTGCTTCCGTTATATCTGCAGGGCTGACGCAATGCATCCTCTCCGCATGCTCAATTAACGCCAGGCATCCGCTAGGCTTCCACTGTGCATCCGCTGTGCATCCGCTGTGCATGCACTTCATCCGCTCTGCATCCGCTGTATCCGTTCTTTATCCACTTCGCTGAGGCCCCCCGGAAGCCCTGCGATTGCACCATCTACTCCCATCCGCTTCCATCCATTGGGCTTCCGTTCCGCATCCGCTTTCCATCTGCCCTGCATCCTCCCCGCATCCGTGTTATCCGCTCTGGTTATGCAAATTTTAGCCACTTTTGAGAGCGGATAACAACAGATGGAACATTTTGCTCATCCGCTGTGTCCTTTTTGCATCCGTTGGGCAGTGTGACATGGGCTTTACATTGATATGGTAGAAAGAGTGAAGTAGAATCATTAAAGTAAGGATGCCAAAGGAGGTATAAAATGAAATGTGAATGACAAAAATTAAACTATTTTAAAAATATTATAAGTAATTAAATTGAACTGTTAGTTGTTCTTTGGCTAATTGGCCATGGAGAGTTAGCCATGAAGAGTTGACATTCTATTCTGGATAGCCATCACTTACCCTTTCTATTTTATGAGAAGTGTTGTTTTGACTTTCTTGATCCTTTTACTTTTCGGACTGTTGTTGGAAAAGAGAAGAAAATCCATGGAATGAATTTATGGGCTAGTTTTACTCGATGAGCCAGCATTAACTCCAGCAATACTCTTAGGATGGCTTTATTAAAATGACACTACAACACTAGAAGAGACTGTAAATTCTTACAATACCAGAGAAGGCTCCATTTGAAATTGTTCAGACACTGCTAACATAGGAAGGACCAAATCTGCACAAGCAGATCTAAAGTAACACCACACAAAATAATAATAACTGTTTGAAGTACTTTCAATATTTATTGCATGATTTTCTCTGCAGACACACAGAAAGACATCTGGTTGAAAAACAGAAAGCTAAGCCTTGTGTAAACTTACATGCTATGGAAAACAATGAACTTACCAAAAATATTGGACAAAGATAAGCCCATGCCTACTGATGTAAAAACAAGTTCAGAATCAAGCAAAGCATTTTTTCCCTAACAAGGACAGAAGCATCCATACTAAATTCCTAAAATTTCATATTCATGACAAAGATTTCATTTGACAAGGGCAAATGACAACAAACATAAGCAGCTGGTAGCTCTTCCTACTAGGTGTATTTTCAATGACCCTTTTATCTTTTCAGCAGTTTGATGGGACTCTTACCCCATATTCAATAATAGTTCTCCAAAGGTCATTCATCGAAGAGGTTGCAGGTGGCCTATCTAAGATAAACTAAGATTACCAAATGGACTAAGAAAGTTTTGCATCTCTAAAGTTCACACAGTAGCTCTTTTGCAATAATCACTTACAAAATAACAGGCAATATACAAACACCAAACAGGACAGGGTAAAACAACATAGTTGGAAGGCACCTGGGAGGTCTTCTCATCCCACCCAATGCTCAAGTGGGAGACCCTATAATATTTTGGATAAATGGCTTCCCAATTTCTTCTTAAAATCCTCCAGTGATGGAGCACCCACATCTTCTGAAGGCAAAGCTGTTCCACTGATTGATTGTTCCCACTGTCAAGAAAATTCTCCTTATACAATGTGTCTGTGTCTGTGTCTGTGTGTGTGTGCACGCACGTGTGTGTGTTATTGTAGCATGTCAAAATATTAAAATCAATTGCATTAATATATCATCCTTCCTAAAACAGCACAGATTTTTATGAAGGGTTGTTATCATGAATAATATTCAATGTCATTCCTTGAAATTTACACTTCTCTGGAGTGAAGTTTCCAGAATTTCATATTCCCACTGAAAATACAGCTATAAAATTTAAGGTTTCTTTTTTTCTAGATGAAGATTGTGCTATTATATTACTACCACTAAATTGCATGACGGTTTTATCCTTTAGAAATACATTTTTTTAAAAAAGAAAGAAAGATATATCTCCAGTCTCTCTTGACAGCTATCTAGAAGTAAAATGAAATCCTATTAATGTCATGTACTCAAAAGTAAGAATGAATAAGTTTGAGAAAACTTCTTTTTTAAAAAATAGATCAGTCCATTCCTTTCTTTCTTAGCGTAAGTTATCCAATTAACTGAAAGAAAAACCTCATATAAATTTGAAAACATTTTTGCCAAAGCAAATTCTCATGATAAACTTTTCTATATTTTTAAATATTCATGTAAAGAATAAAAGTATGTGTCACTCGATGTGTATGTGTTCGCGTATAAACACAGTTCTTATACAAGCAAATAAATTGCATATATTTGCATGTTATAGATAATTTTCAAGTTTGTATCAGAATATTGTGATAAAATGTAACTATTCATTAATTGATTAATAATTCTCCATCAATTATTGAGGTTCAATAATTAATGTTTTTACTGTTTAATGTCTTTCTTCTTGTGAAAATTATATTTGGAAGCAACCACCTCTGATAACCCAAAGTTAAAGATCATTGTAATTCAAGGTAGCTTCAGGAGTTCCTGGTGAGTTTTGGAACTGGGAGAACAACTAAACTTATTTTGTATCTGTGAAATGTTAATACTTTTTATTGGACAGTCTATTTTAATGTATTTCAAATTATCATTAAAGTTTTATTTAGCACATAGAAAATTCTATAATATCTTGTATCTATTGGAATAGACTTGGACTTCTTTTGTTAAGAGGACACCAACTGAAGCAATACCATCTGATCCTACTCAGGAATGCCTGAAGTGATGGATGACAGCCTGGTACGAAGTTGCTTAAGAATGTTTTTAAGAAGGGAGAGTGTTAAATAATGACCAAAAAGTCTTAACCCACTTTCTAACTTTTAGGTAAACTGTGTAACTATGAGCATGGAAGTGGTATGTATGATGTAATTCTTAAGGGCTAGCATCTATGCCAGGGGTCTTCAAACTTGACAGCTTTAAGACTTGTGGACTTCAACTCCCAAAATTCTCCCTCTAGTCAGGCTAGTGCAGGAATTCTGGGAGTTGAAGTCCACAAATCTTACATTTGTCAAGTTTGAAGAACTTTGGTCTATGCTCTCATGGATGGTTCATGGCAAGGTATACTTTTAAAAATTATCTAAAATGAAGTCCCCTCCAAGCAGGGAGTGTGCCCATTTCGAACTAAGCTCCAATTACTCCCTTTATTTGCAAATTAAAGTTCTTTTTCTCACCTATCTGGTGTGATTCATTTGGGCTAGCATAGGGGTCTTCAAACTTGACAGCTTTAAGACTTGTGGACCTCAACTCCCAGCATTCCTCCTCCAGTCATGTTAGCTCAGGAATTCTGGGAATTGAACTCCACAAATCTTAAACTTGCCAAGTTAGAAGAACAACATTTTCTCTCTTAAAGACCATATCTAATATTATTGTCCGCAAAAGCTTCTAAAACAGAGGTATTAAACTCAAGGCCTGTGGGCTGGATTTGAGCCACTGGGTGCTTAGATCTGCCCCATAGGGAACAGTGAAGGACTGGCCTGCAGTATCTCTGCCAGCAAAAGGGAGCTTGGGAGTGCAGTCTTTGCAAGCTCCACTTTCATGGGCACAGGGTGCAGGAGGCTATCCCAGTTGAAAATGAAGTTTGTGAGCTCATTTTTGCTAGCAGAGCCTCGGGCTACCAGAAGCGTCCCAACATGAAAGAAATCTTTACGGTTCTGATATAGATAGACAGAGAGAAAAACAGATAAAAATATAGATATAGATGTGTGTGTATGTATGTGTGTGCATGTGTGTATGTATATATATATATATTTTCCAGGTCAATTTTGTGTGTATGTGTGTGTGTGTGTGTGTGTGTGTGTGTGTGTGTGAATTTTCCAGGTCAATTTTCCACGTCAATTTTGTCTTTGGAGTTTCTAAGGATGGGTGCTATTTTTTTGTCTGTTTTGAAGGCAGTCTTGATGTGATGGAAAACCTGGAAAACCAAGGCATATACAAAGTTCCCTGTGTATCATGCCCAGCCATATACATTGGACAGACCAATAGAAGAATAAGTACCCACCTGGATGAACACAAAAATGCAGTAAAAAAGCTGGAACACACCTCCTCACCAGTCCAACACATGAAAGCCACAGGTCACAACATCAACTTCAATGGCACCAAAGCCCTAGCCACTATAGAAAACCCCAGCCACAGAATCATCAGAGAAGCCATAGAGATTGAGAAAGACCTGAAACCATGAATAGAAGAGATGATTCCACCAGACCGTCAATCATTTGGAAGCCTGCACTCTCAAGTAGAAAGATCTCCACACCACAAGCCAGGTAAACACCTGGGCACAAACAGAGTCTCTCTGATACCTCCAGCTCAAACACACCCCAACCAGGCAGCCAGATGAAACCTAGCCTCCAAACAGATAATAGCCATCCTTTCATGCGAAGCCAAGCTGCACTGAAAGCCTCCAGTACAGGAACACAGTGTTGCCAGCCAATCAAAGCCACAAAACAGACAGAAGAAACCAGAAACACCAATCAAACAAACTCCAAGTCCAATAAACACAGACCAAGACTACCAACCAATCAGGATGTAGAAAAAAAACATCCTGGCACAGCAAGAGGCTAGCCTCAAATTTAAAACCAATGGCTGTGATAGCCTGACCCACATACAAACTCAATACAGAAGCCTGATGATGGCAGATGAGATTCTGCTGAAACGTTGCTACAACTTTAACAGGTGAAACCTAGCTTGCTGATGAATAGCAGCCGTCCTTTCACACGAAGCCAAGCTGCAGTGAAAGCCTCCAACACAAGAACAGAGTGTTGCCAGCCAATCAAAGCCACAAAACAGACAGAAGAAACCAGAAACACCAATCAATCAAACTCCAAGTCCAGTGAACACAGACCCAGGCTCCTAGCCAATCAGAATGGACCAGCCTCGAATTTGAAACCAAAAGCTGTGAGACACACATCCATACAGAAGCCTGATGATGGCAGATGAGATTCTGCTGAAAAGTTGCTACAACTTTAACAACACTACAATGACGTGGGATAATACCTGAGGGAAGCTAAACAGCACAAATATAAGTACCCGCGAAAGCTTAAAAAAACAAATATATATATATATATATTTTTCTGAGGTTTTCGCGGGTATTTGTATGTGGATCTTTGGTTATTCGGGTTTTCTCCTGCGTAAAATTGGAAGTATTTTGGTGACGTTTCGACAAAATCTCATTCGTCATCCTCAGGCTTGTGTCTTCGGCTTTGTGCTTCTCAGAGTAATGTGAGCTTGCAGCTGTTTTTTCCTTTTAACTGCCAGTGGGGGTGTGACTTGACTGGGTGGGGGCTTGGCTGTGTTCTGATTGGCTGAGGATGTGTTCTATTCAGGTGGGGGCTTGGCTGTGGTGGTAGCATCTTGTGTGGCCCTTGTGGGTGTGGGTCTGGTGTCATTCTTCATGTTAGGTATTTGTTTGTTAATGAGGGCGGGTTTTCAAATGGCTGGTAGATGGGAGGCATCATCCCTTTTATTCATGCTGTGTGGACGTTTTTCCATCTCTATGGCTTCTGTTATTATTCTGTTGTTGAAGTGTTCAATTTTGGCGATAGTTCTAGTATTTTTAAAGTCAATCTCATGTCCTGTGGCTTTGAAGTGTTGGACTAGGGAAGAGGTTGGTTCTTCTTTTTTGATTGAGTTCTTCTGTTCTTCAATGCGTGCACTAATTCTTCTGTTTGTTTGCCCGATGTATGTGGCGTTGCAGGCATTGCAAGGGATTTCGGATACTCCTTGGTTTTCTAACTTGATTCTGTCTTTAGGGTTTCTTAGGATGGTGGATATTTTTATGTTTGTGCAGAATGCTGTCTTAAGGTTGTGTTTTTGGAGGATCTTGCTGATTTTGTCTGTAGTGCCTTTTATATATGGGAGGAGGGCTTTGCCCTTCTCTTGTTCTCTATCTTGTATTTTGGTTAGGGTTTGTTTTTGGATTAGGTGGGTAATTTTCTTTCTTTGGAATCCATTGGCTGTTAGTACATTAGTGAGAGTATGCAGTTCGGTTTTTAGGTGTTGTTCGTCAGCTAAGCATTTTGTTCTGGAGATGAGTGTCTGGGCTATGGAGTTGATCTGTGCTGGGTGGTGCTGTGAGAGTGCGTGTAGATAGCGGTTTGTATGTGTTTTCTTCTGATAGATGGTGTGTCCTAGGGAGCTGAAGAAACAAGCCTGAAGATGACGAATGAGATTTTGTTGAAACGTCGCCAAAATACTTCCAATTTTACATGGGAGAAAATCTGTATATATATATATATATATATATATATATATATATATATATATATATACATACATACATACATACATACATACATACATACATATATATATATATGTTTTCTTAGGTTTTCGCGGGTACTTACATGTGTGCTGTTTAGCTTCCTTCGGGTATTATCCCACGTCATTGTAGTTCTGTTAAAGTTGTAGCAACGTTTCAGCAGAATCTCATTCTCAGCAGATGAGATTCTGCTGAAACGTTGCTACAACTTTAACAGAACTACAATGACGTGGGATAATACCTGAAGGAAGCTAAACAGCATATATATATATATGT